>VZTB01003128.1:24216-106368 GCA_013397245.1 Thryothorus ludovicianus | reverse complement strand
GCGGGCAGAGCCGAGCTCCGGGGGCAGAGCCGGGCACCCGGGGCAGAGCCGAGCTCCGGGGGCAGAGCCGAGCTCCGAGGGCAGAGCCAGGCACCGCGGGCAGAGCCGAGCTCCGGGGGCAGAGCCGAGCTCCGGGGGCAGATCCGGGCACCGCGGGCAGAGCCGGGCGCAGCGGGGCAGAGCCGGGCACTGTGGGCAGAGCCGAGCTCCGCGGGGCAGAGCCGGGCGCAGCGGGGCAGAGCCAGGCACAGCAGGCAGAGCCGAGCAGAGCCGAGCTCCGTGGCGCTTAGCCCGCCCAGCGCTCCCCGCCGCCCTCAGCCCCGCCGCCAAGACGCCGCGCTTCTTGTACCGCGCCAAAGGCGGGTGCCGCTCGGCCAAGATGGGCCGGCAGACGGCGGCCGGCGGGCGCGCCATGCAGCGGTCGCAGAGCCGGAGCAGCCTCTCCGCCTCCTTCGAGGCGCTGGCCGTGTACTTTCCCTGCATGAACTCCCTGGAGGAAGAGGACGGAGGTGAGGGGCCGGGGCACGGTCACCGCAGGTGTGCGCGGGGACCGCGGGCGCTCCGGGCCGCTCCAGGGCCGGGCCGGGCTCGGCGGTGGCCGCCCGCCGGGAAGGGCCGGGGTCGGTGCTGGGCGAGGAGCTGGAACGGGGGACGCGAGTGATGGATGGAGAGTGGCTTGGGCTGAGAGAGATTGGTGGCACCGTACTTGTTGATGGAGAGTGAGGTGTGATTTGACAGATGCTTATCGTCACATTGGGAATGAAGTTACTAGCTGAACTTTAGTTATGTTGGGAGGAGAAACAGAGGGTCTTCCCATTCTTTCCATTTTCTGCTCATTCTTATGAAAAACAAGCCACACTTCCTCACAAGTGCTTCTCTGGCAATCTGTGGGCTTGCTCAGGTATCCCTTGTCTGTCTTTACAGCATGTTTTGTACAGAACACCAGAACTGAGCAGTTAAATACTGGCCCCGAGTACCCTTTCCTTAGAGGCAGCAGTGTAGGTGGAAGGCTAAGAGGAGAAATGCCCTGCATTTTCTGAGTAGCCTTTCTCCCTCGAAAGATTTGCTATTTGAAGTCTGCAAATGTACATACATAGTTAAGCATGGCACCAACTCTATCCAGGATGGAACTTAGATTTCATGAGTTTGTTTTGAGTATACTGGTTTCATAAAGAAAATAATCTGTTGTGTTTAAATATATTTATGTATAGAATGAGCTGATGGGCTTTCCCTTGTTTTACCAGAACTAATTCGAGATTTTTAATTTCATTAAGATTAATGGAGCAAATTGCACCTTCAATAGATTTGAACACTATAAAACAGAGATATCCAGAGGTCCGGTGCTGCTATGCAAAGATGTATCAGCTTGTGTGTACACCATTCATGATCTATTTAAAATATCTGCATGTTTATTTATCACCTTCCACATTTCAGGCTGAGTTCAGTGGGTAATGTGTGTCCCCAGTCTTCGTGTGTTTTGATTTATCTTTTCATATGCAACCGTCTCTGAGGTTTTCTCTCCAAAGCATCTCTCATTTCTGATTGAATGCCAAGGCATGGTCCCTCACCTTTTCCCTGCTCTTACTCTGGGACTGGCCAGGTTGCCCCTTTCAGTGGAAAAGAAGTGGCCGCCCCCTGGGGCAAGCTGTGCTGTCCTTCAGTACTCTCATCTGCTCCCTGCCTTGAACAATGAAGTGAACTGCAAAATATTGCCAGTAGACTGCAGGGTAGGCTTCAGATGGCAGTTTTAATATTCTTGATGTGCTAATAAACACTATGGCTGAAAGCACACGCTGAAAATATCATAAATTATTGTAAACATGTTTGGGTATTTTTTAAAGATTATATTTCTTTATCATTCCAGAAGTGTTTCACTCCTGATTTTTAACTGCAATAATTGCATTAATCTTGTGTAAAATCAGAGTATTGATTATTTTTTTTTTTGTTCTACTTGGTTTTCTTTACTTGTCCAGGAAGCATTTAACTTATTCCTTGGTGGAATCTGTGTTTGCTAAAACTGTTCACTGGTTCATGGATGTCAGTAGAGAAATCTCTGTAAAATTAAGGATTTATTTATTTTGTGCTGGAAAATGATTTAAACAGAAGTGTTAAAGAATTGTATACTGATTCACATGTCACATATTGTGTTGATTTTTCTTATCTGATCCTATTTGGATGTTCAGCAACACTTGAAAATGCATTTCATTAATTCCCATGAAAAGATAGAAATGTAAGTGCTATGCAATTTTATGGATTTGAGTTTCTGCTACCTCAATTTAGACATACCAGGTTACAAAGGGAATGGCAGGCATGACAGCTAAGATCATTTCCCAGGTGTTCTCAGTGGGATTAGAAAGAAAAAACTGTGATGTGTTTTCTGGATGGCAAGTCACCTCTGCACTCAAATTGGAATCTGTTGTCTTATAAGTGTTTATGCAATTATATTAATGCAACGTAATTAAAGTGGTTGTGGCATGTTCACATACAAATGCTCTACAGTTTAATCTGAAAAAGTTGTCAAACCCACTTCATAAGTTAACTGTCCTCAAGATGTAGTTATTTCTGCATGTGGTGGGTAGTTTAAAAAAAAAAAGATAACCTGTTAAAAGAGTCCTTTTTTTTTTAAAACATTTCACACTCAGTCATATTTTTAATACAAATAGAAAATCTGACCTGTTGAGGCACTTATTTGAGATACTGTCTTGAAGACTTTGGTTTAATTAACTGCTCAAGTGAATGTCCTGGTCCAGAGGTGTAACTTTCAGTGTGAAAGAATATGAGTTCTGTCAAGTTCAGAAGTAATTTAGTAGCAAATAACTCAATACAACATATTAATAACTTTTAAGTTATTTTTTAAACATGATGATTAAGAAGATCTCTTTACATGTTGGATGATTAAAGAAGGAGACCTCTTAAGCCCTGGCATCCAAGATGTGATGTACTGAAGAAGTGGGCTGTGGAAAGGCTGCTGTTTTCAGTTGGTAGCCATGAATTTGAATCATAGAATTATCAAGGTTGGAGGGAATATCAAGAACATCCAGTCCAGCTGTCCACCCAGCACTGTCACTGTAACCCCTAAACCACATCACCCAGAGCCAGGTCCAGACACCTCTTCAACACCTCCAGGGATGGTGACTCCACCATCAACCCTGGGCAATCTATTCCAATGCCTGACCACCCTAACAGTGAATTTTTGTTTCTAGCATCTAATCTCAACCTCCCCTGTCTCAGTTTAAGGCTGTTTTCTCTTGTCCTCTCACCTTCAGGCATGGCAGAAGAAACTGAACTGAACCTCACCAGTCTCCTGTCAGGTTCATGTAGAGAGTGATGAGGTCCTCCCTGAGTCTTCTCCAGGCTAAATAAGCCCAGCTGCCTCAGCTATTTCTCATAGGATGTGTTTTTTAGAGCATTGTTGCCTGTCTCTGGACACCCTCCAGCACCTCAGTGTCTTTGGAGGACCCAAAACTGAACACAGTACTCGAGGTGTGGCCTCACCAATGCAGATTACAGGGAAATTTGTCATGGCTATGCCTGAACTTGCCATGGTTGGCCAGGTTTGCAGTACAGGGAACTGCTATTTAAAACAGCATTTCTTACCTGCTGATCAGTTGAGATGAACCCTTAAGGTTTATGCACATTCATTATTTAGGAGTTCATTATTCTTAGCCACATCTAGTAAAAGGTGTTAGAAAATAGTTCTTTGCATCATCAGTTTATTTCTGGCATGTCTGCATGTATACACACAGGACTAACATGGTGCCAGAGAAAATTCTTTATGTTGTCAAAATATCAAGGATTTTGAAGGGTTGTCTTTTGCATTTTATTTTGTTAGATTCATTGATGATAAAATGTATGGCCTGCATACTGAAGTGAGAATTGGTGTCGATACCACTTCTAAAAGACTTAAATTATATGGAAATTGCTGAAGAGGTATGTTGAAGAGTACAAATCAGTTTCTGTATGAATACTCTTGAAACATTCCAAGCCTCATTTTTCTTCTGAAAGCTTGGCTTTTGTTGAAATTAAAGAAATTTTGTGGTTGTCTAAAGATAAGGGTATTTCCAATGTATAGCCATAGTGGAAAGTCTCTTGCACATGATATATTTACAAGTAGTGCATGGGAGTACTAAACTTTCTTGTGAACTGAGCAAATGAATTCTTATGTACAAGAAGCTTACTGGAGAAGAAGTAGAGTTATCCGATGTGCAGAGAAAAGAAGAGAGACTCAGATCACATGATGTGATCACTAGAAAGCCTACCTCTGTTTTTATGAGTGGGACTGGAAACTTGGTGCTTTCTCAAATTACTTTGTGTATTGTTTACTGTAATAAATTTTCACTATGGTTTCCATTTTATGCTCTTATTTACATTCGCTTCCAATTTGCATTTACACTGAGGTGTTGTTATAGGTACTTGAATAGCACATTGCCAGGAGTGCAGCTGTGGAGCTGCTGGTCATGGCAAGGTCTGTGTGCAGAGCTGTACCCACCACAAGGGAGTATGTTTCAATTTCATATCTTCTTTTGCTGAAGTTTTTTGGGTGGTAGTGAACCTATGAGATTGAAGGGGAAAGCCAAATGCTTTGCAGGTGCCGAAGACAATTTAAGAGATAATTTATGATATTTTAAGGCATAAATTAATTCAGAGAGAACTGGAAAGCATCTTGGTCTCCCAGTATGTTAGAAAAACAAAAGGCAATTATAAAAAGAGCCACAGAATGTTCTTCAGTCCAAGACAATCATGCCAAAAATAGCAAAAATTAGTTGTGTTAGCTGAGGAGAAGTTACATTACAGTTTTGCATATTGATGTCTACTGAAAGAAGTATCTGAGTGTTGCTGCAGGAGTTCAGCAGGAATAGAAGCACATTATACTCTCCTGTCACCTGGCTGATAACTAGCTGAGAAACTTGCTGGAGGGGTTATTTGATCCCACATAGGTGTCAGCGGGGATGCTGCCCCTGAGTGAAGGCTCAGGATTTATTTAAAGGTACACTGAGCTGCTCAGTTGAGCACTGGTAATGGTTTCAGTGGCATTTCTCACTGATTAATCACTGCACATTGGTAGAGCTGGAATAAAACTCAGCAGTTCCTGGATTCTGTTCCTGTGGTTAGACCGCCAGATCACAGTGTCCCTCTGGAGGTCCCAGTAGACAATAACAAGCAGACAATAATTTGCCTAGAAATAGAAAATGGGGGAAGTGGTAACAATAAATTCATTAGCACAGTAATTACTAAAGTGAGGAGAATTCTGCACATGAAGTAGTTATCCTTTAAAATTACCATCTTAAAAAGAATAAAGTAATATAGGAGTATTAGGCTATGAAGAAAATGAGAATAACTATATCATCTTGGGGGAATTGGCCTACATTTTGGCCTTGGTGGTAAAGATGACCTTGTTTATGTGGAATGTTCATAGGCAGAGCCAAGGAAGGATATGAAAGAAGGGTATAATGCCTTGTGACAGGGTATCCACTGTAAGAGATGAAGCTTTAAAGATTTTGGCTGGGTTGGTGTTAACACATCAGAGATTGTCTGCTGCACGCAGCATGCAATGGTGGGGTCACTCATCTTGGAGGATAAAAAGCAGTCTGAATATGCAATAATAATTGTTCCGTAAGAATCTGCGTGATGTTTAAGTTTATAGTTGCTATTTTTTTCTGTTTGCTGTTAGGGCACAGTTCAGGGGCTGACTTGGGACAGCCTTTCCTTCATGGTGGTGGGTCTGTCCCATTTCTGCAGCTCCATGGGCTGAGTTCCAGAGTGCAGGCAATATAGCAGGCATCTCGAGCAAGTCACAAGTGTTTTTACCAGTTATACTCAGGTACTACACTAATCAAGTAGCTGTAGATTACAAGATTGATAAGACCTTCAAAAAAAGAAGCATAAAAAAACTATACTGTTGCTAGCAAAGTAAAGAGCATGATAAAAAAAAAATCACATGTATTCTGGAAAATGAAAAGTAGAAGAAACTGCAGAAGGATTGACATTCAAAGCACAATATACTCCAACCTGAGTTAGAAATGCCCAGTAGATTTTTAAAGCTGTATTTCTCTTATAGTTGTGTTTCTCTTCTGAGCTGCTGGTTACACTTGTACCTGAATAGCTGACAGATAATTCGGATATGGTTGTGGCAGCAACAGTGAAGCTACAGTGTGTGATGGGCTTCATCTCTAGTGGTACCTACATAAAACGTGTAAAACCTGTCTCACATCTATGTGCTGTAATTGTAATTTTTCAATGTCAAGGTCAAGAGTGTAATCAGAGCAGCAACACACTGTGCTGTCATTGTTTCAGTTTGGGGAGGTAAGTGTTTAACAGCAGTAGTTTGAAAATGGGTCATTACAGTGTGAAATTTGCTCAGTTCTTTGTGAACTGTGGTTATTTAAATATTGATATTTGCATAGGATCATTATTCATCTTAGACAAAGCAAAAGGAGGGAGAGCTTTTTCTAATTTGTGTAATCTCGGTAGCCATCCAACTTCTTGGCACCATCTACCTCATTAAGCCTTAATAGAGGGTGTTGAATTGTTTCAACACATTTGCTACATCATTCAAAAGTGCTGCCCAGATCTGTCTGATAGTGTATGCAATGACCCTTACTACAGTAAAAGTAATCAATGTTGAGGTAAAGAACAGTGTTACTACTGTTATTCCATATTTCATATGACGCAAAAAAAAAAAAAACCAATTCTAAGCTCTTCAATATATGTACCCTTTGCTGTCCAAGCCTTTTTTATCTGCTCTTGACATTGCATGAAATAATGGTTATTAATAAATACATAAGAATGGTACACATCCAGAAAATTGAATGTACGTGCAAACATAAAAACATTATCTCTTAAAACTGCAGAAATGGTTTCTGTTTACTTTGAATGATCATCCTTTGTCATTGTCAAAATCAGACTGGATGTGAAGAGTTCCTGTGATGAAGATGTACACCTGTCTAGTTATTCTTTATATGAATTGTATACAATATTAGAATATAATCCCACACAATTACTTGCTCTGTTTTTCAGGATTTTAATAGATGGAGGATTTGACTGATTTCCCACTGCTTTGCACCTTTTGTAGTTACATAGATTGTTGTACAGGATGTACAAAGTGGATATAAAATACTACTATTCTGTTTTGATGCATGCACAAGATAGGCACAAATTATTATAGACCTATTCTATTAGAATGATAACATTTATCTGTGTGGAGATCATAACTGGTCTAAATGAGGGCTCCTGAAGAACTATTCATTCAGGTCACTCATCACATGGGACGTAGAGCTATGGGCTACAAAGCCATCTGCTTTTTGTTATCATATCTCTGTGTTCAGGTTTACAGCAGGTAAATCCTCTGACCACGCCTAGAAAACTGATGGCCTTAGCAGCAGCAGCATCAGAGACCTCTGCACTGGTGCTGGAAGGGCCTGAGTGGCTGTGTGTCATTCTATTCCTGATCTGCATCTCGCTGTCAAGATCTGTAATCAGCATCTGTAAAACAAATGATCCAATCAGACCTGCATAGCATGTTTGTTGTTATACAGTCAGAGCCAGGTAGCCAAAAGAGAAATGGAAATTACATCAGCACTAACCTTTCTCTTCCTTACAGCTGTGATTAATAAGTTTTGATTCCCTGGGACGGCTGTCTCTTACCAGGGGTAAATTCTTTGTCAAAGGAGTGGCCAGACATCAGACCTCTGTGCTGTGATTCTGTATATGCTTATTTGGGGTTTCCAGGAGTGTTACTTAGCACAGATACTGAAAACTAACCCTGGGGTGTTCAGGATGGTTATGTGTCATTTTTATATGTAGCATGTGATTCTGAATAATATGCTGGGGATACTAAAGTTTTAAGAACATTAAGTACTTATTGTGTTTGCAGGAAAACAGCTCTTTGTTTACAGTTTAGTCTTGTAAAAATATTTCAAAAACTTTTTTGGGAACATAAAACTATAAGTTGAAGATCCTAAAGTGATGGATGCCACAACAGACAAAATCAGTTTCTCTTTTCCGATGCACTTAACAATTTGCTGAAGGATCATTTGAGACAGGAGAATGGACATCAGAACAACAGTGAAATTCTGGTGGCAGAAAACAGCTTTAGACACATTAAGATGTGAGAGAGAATAAGGAGCAGGTGCTTACCTTAAACCACGGCATTGCTTGGAAGCCACGTGTGGTAAAACTGACTTCACATCACGTGGCCACAGCGAGGCATGGAGTTGACTGAACATAGGACCAGCCTTGCCATGACAAGGACATAGAATGCAAACAAAGGATGCTGCAATCTGGCCAGGAGCAAATGAGATTCATGATGGCTGCCTCTTGGGTCCTGCAGGAAATTCATCAAGAATGGGATGCCAAATCTTCAGACTTTGACCAGAAGTGCAAGCAACAGTTCTGCAGTTGATTATTTCTCTCTTTTACATTTTCTTAGGTGCTATGTTAATTAACCATGCTTCCATTAAGACCAGAGGAAGAAACAAAAAGATCAGGGAAAGAGTGAAAAAGTGTTTCTTGATCAAAAATGAAGAACTAGTGAGGCCTCCCAAGAAATTTAAAAAAAGCATGGGGCAGACTGAGGCTGTCAGCCCTGACTCTCTCACACTTTCCTGTCTGCTCTCATGCTGAAGAGCTTTATTGCTGAAGGCAGCTCTGCTTTGGGCATTATCAGGGCAGGCCATTCCTGTCCCAGTGAAGATTTATCAGTATTTTACATTCAGGTGCTCATGGAAGCAGGAACTACAATGCAGATCTTCCCTTCTTCCTTACAAGTAAGAGAAAGCCCCTGGTTACAGTTTCCCCCTGGCTCTGAAATTCTCTTTGGGTTTCAGAAATGCTGACAGCATGCTCTGTGAGAATGTCCATCACAAGGACTGTAAAAACTTCAAAAACTGATTGTTAGCACTGGCCTGTGAGAATCAGTGAAATGAGCTCAAACTCAAGTGACAATGGAATCTGGGTTTCCCAAATCCTGCTTAGATTAATAGATCTAAACCATGTCTTCTGCTTGGGGTCTGTGGGTAACACAGAGAAAGAAATAACTTGGTTGTGCTTCCTAGTTCTTCAACAAGAGCTGAATGCCTTGTTCAATGCAGACAAAACTTGGGCTGCTCCAGAAACAGAGCTATGTGGCTGCAAGGGAATCTGAGACCTACCCTATTGCTCTTTTCTTCCATAGGTTCAAATTATCTTAGACTGTCTTTCATCAAGCCAGTTGTTAACATAAACAGTGCAAGTAACTAGATATGTAAAGAATTTTAGTCTTAAGAAATGGGCACTTAAATGCAGCTTATTCTCATTGTGGGTCTAATCCTGAGTTGAGATGACAATGCTGAGGGAGTTTTTATGCAGCTCTTGCGGTGAGGTGGGGAGAGCAGAAGAGCCACCTCAAGTGCTTGAGAGTGTTTCTGAAGCCACAGCTGCTCTGTACTCCATACAAGTCCTACCAAGAGATCACTTACCAGCTGGGGACTGGCACAGCCAGCCTGCCTGTGCCTGTGCCATGTCCCCTCTTGGCCCTGTGCCTGCTGGGGAGCAGTTGTAGGAAGCTCCTGCCGAGAGCAAGCTGAGAGCTCTGGCTCTCACCACCAGCAGCAGATTTCATCTGGCTGGATCCCAGATGATGGAAGGTAATCTGTTGCATTCAGTTGCTGCAGTTTCTGACTTCTCCTCATCTGCTATTGAAGATTGTATCAGTAGTTTTGCATTCCTAATTTGTAAGTGATTTGCATTCCAAGTTGTGGGAACAAATAATTCCGTGCGTAACTTAGAAAATGTGGCCTGTGGAGTCTATTTGCAGTAACCATATTAGTTAAATTACCAGTGTGATTAACTGTAAGAATGAATGTGCTTTCATAAATACCAATGCAATTATTTCTGGTAATTTATTCCACTCCTTACAGTATGGCTCCAAGAATCTGAACTAGTGTTTTTCAGAGAATATATTCCATATTTTGTGGTAGGGACTAGGAAGAAATTTCTTTTTGCTAGAGCAATTAGCTTATACTAATTTGGAGAACATTTTCAGTGTTCTTTATTAGAGTTTAGGAAATGGTGAATAAAATTATTTTGATTGTAGGTACTCGGCAACGTAACAACAAAGTAAATTTCTAAGCTCTCATTTCCATACCTTTTCATTTGGTAAGATTAAAACAGCATGCATAACATGAGTGTATAAGTATATATACCTTAGGATTATAAAACCAACCCCTAATTTTACAGTGACACCAGTTAAATAGTTTTTTCTGACTGAGTGGTGTATTCCCAAGTTACTAATTTAGCTAGAGGTTAGTATTGCCTTCGTTGGGCTCATTTAACTGTATGCTTGTCAAAAACAAATATATTTTCCAAAATTATCTGTTTTGGAAGAAAAGGAACGACTTTAAATCATATTTTTTTGTTTGTTCCTTTTGATCTGGGTCCAGTATGGAATGCAGCGACATGAGTAGTTGAATTAACACAAGAGAGGAGGTTTCAATTTCCAGGCAGGAATGAGGGAAAACAGTTTGGCTTTAGTAGAGTGATATGATCTTCATCCAGATACTCTACCAGCTACAGCTTGAAACTATGGTACTGAAGGTTATTTCTTTGACCTGCGTATCTACTTCATGGTTTCATTGCTGCTTACAACCTTTTAAATTTTTTTTATGCTGAATTTATGAAACATAAATTATGGGTGGCACAAATATTATCTTTGCTTTTAAATTGTTTGAGGAACTGTAGGGTTATTTTTGATTTATTAACATTTTTTCAGGGACAAGTACATTGCTAGTATTGGGGGCAATCAAGTGGGGATATTTCTCGTGTATTATTGTATATTAGTTTAGCCAAGTTTCATCTGAAAGAATATTGATGTCAAAAGCAGTGGCTCAGGAGTCATGCCACCCAGATCTGGGTCTTTTAATTCTGTTCCAAGCTGCCATTTTGCTGTTAAAATCTTCAGTTCTTAGTTCATGAAGCATCAGCATCATGATTAGGAGCTTTTTTGATGAACGATCGGATCTTTCTCTTTGGAGACCATTCGGGAATACTGCCTGTTTCTGTTTGAAATTGGGAAATAGTTATTCATATAACCTCCTTTCAGTCATCCTGAAATTCTTTGTTAAGGTCAAAATAATTACTGTTTACTACTATAAAAGTTGTATATACTACACATGCCTAACTTACATGCTGTATCAGTCATATCTTTGTGTTGTCAGGTGAACTAGACCACTCGTTTCCATTAAAATGAATGTGGGAAAGTAAATCTGCTTTAAATTAAGGTTTAGAGGAATGCTATGAACACATGTGCCTCTATGAAGACTTGAAAGGCAGTTGCACAAGTTCTGCCTTGATTTCTCAGTCAGCTGATGTGTAGTAGATGTGTTCAGTTTTTATTCTGTTCTTCTACAATGAAGGCATACAGACTTACAATTCTAGTTCGGAAAAAAATCTGCTTTACAAATTAATAAAAGTTACTATATAATCCTTCACATATTACATAATTGAACATGTATTTCTCCCAAACTCCCAAATCTTTGAAAGATGTATGAAGATATCGAAGAATCATGCAAGATGGAGATGTTCTTTTAAATTTGCATTAGAGACTTCATGTTTACACTAATGAACATTTTCATTCAATGAGGCTGAATGAAAATGAATGCTTATTCATCGAAAGAGTTCTTAGAACAAAATAGTAATATCCTGTGGGGCTTCAGAGTTGTATGCCTTTCACATGTAACTGTGATGCAGCTTACCTTTTCCTACAAAACTACAGCACAATATTTTCCTGGAAGTTTGTGGGAATATTTCTTTGAAATGAGTGTGTGTATTTTAGAACAACTCTGGATCACTGTTGGAAGTCAGCTGCCAGCCTTCATTAGTTGAATGTAAATAATAAACCAGCAGGCACTTGGAACAGTGCAACCCAAAAGAAATTAAATTGTTGATTTCTGACCTTCGTTTTTCATATGTTGTAGTATCTTGGTACCTTTTTAATTTACATTTCTTACATCAGGTATTGATGGCCATTTTTAGAAGTAATTTTGATGCAACAAAATTTATTTTTTCATTCTACTGGGTATTGAATTCATTTGGGTAGCTGATGTTCTAGAGGAAATTGTTACTTCTATTATTATTACTATTTCTATGTACTGATTAAAAGTGATGGTTTTAAGGAATGTGTAGAAGGCTTGTAATAAGCAATATTATTTGAATCACTCGTGACACTGCTGTAGAAATGTCTCACTGCTGCTAAATATTGCAGAGTTATTAATCTTTCTTGACAAGGAGCCAGTGGTTTTCAAATTATTTTTGGTGTCTAGTTCCCACTTCACTACATTTCCCAGGTTCTTTATCTGACCTAATATTTCTCCTGACTGAGGGGCCTGGGAGACTTCAGCCCATGCTGCAGCCTGTAGGACAGTGACAATGAGTGCACATGCTGAAATTGAGCTCTCTCTCCCCCGTTCCCTCTCTGAGGGTGCAGATCCTCTTACTCTAAGCCAGTCCCTGTGCTCACACATCCCCCCTGGGCTGTGATAGTCCTCGTCCCAGGGCGATCTCCTTCTTTTGCTCATTTCCTTTTTCAAATCCCTAAAGCTTCAGCAACCTCACATGTCCAGAAATTCTTCTGACCTCTAGTACATGACGAGGCAGAGAAGGCGTGAAAGGTACCAGATGCTGCAAACAACTGCAGAAGGAGGTTGAGTCCATCGATATCCTAGGATATTGGATTTTACCCTACCCTCCTTGTATCTGTATTTAAGAGTTGTTATTATTTGTTGTAGTATATTTAAAGTTCTTGCTCTTTTATAATATCAGCGTATCTCACATCACAGTGCCGCACTCAGAGGTGTATAGAACAGATTAGAAGAAATCTGTTTGCAGAATTCCTTGCCCTATTGCAGGGAACAGCATTTAAAATCAGAAATGACATGGAGTGGCTGTCTTATACATGAAAGAAAAACTGAGGCTTCATTTCTACTCATTTCATCCGGTTGAGGTGTTGATCAAAATTCCTACACTAAAATGCCATTATATTGTTTATTTTTTCCCTTGTCTGATACCCAGAAATCTGTCACATTGCTGTTTTTGCAAGTAAAATTAAACTATGCAAATAGATAGAAAAATTGTTTTTCTTGGAGATAATAATAAAGTTTCTTGTGCATAAAAATCAATACTGTATGCTTTAAATATAAATATAAATTTATCAGCTAGTGAATAGAGAAGAAAGCACGGGAAGGGTTCTTGATTTGTAGATTAGTATCCTCATTAATGGATATCTCTAACTTGATTTAGGAGATAATGACCAAATGTTTTTAAAACAATAATTCATCTGAATTAGAACATTTCTCTGCAGGTTTTGACATCAGGGTAACATTTTAATTGAATTCCTATGAGGGATTTATTCATCCAGGGAAAATATATTTGAAACACGCTAGACTATGGATTGTTTAAATCTGGTTACCTCCGTGGGCAGACTGATGTTGCCTGACCTTGTAAAGCAGACGGTGGCACAGATAGGATCCTGTAAAACAGATTAACGATGCCGTTTGCCTGTTAGTAAAAAACTGATAATTTTGAAATGGAAGTTTTGTAACAGGTCATTGATTTGTGGCTCTGAGTGTTTGTGCCACGTGGAGCAGGGGTGTGCATGGTTGCCTAGCTGCGACAGCACAGTGGCACGGGGGCTTCTCTTTTGTCTCCAACAGAAGCAGGGGGCAAGAAGCTGCGGAGCACCGTCCAGAGGAGCACGGAGACAGGGCTGGCCGTGGAGATGAGGAACTGGATGACTCGCCAGGCGAGCCGGGAGTCAACGGATGGGAGCATGAACAGCTACAGCTCCGAGGGAAAGTAAGCAGCATCGACAGCTGTGGTTTTGGGACGTTTCTCCGTGAAACTGGGGGACGTTTCTCCATGAAGATGGTTGTTAGAGCACAGTGGGTGCTGTAGGTCCTGTTCAGTCAGAATTCCCTTCACAAGCCAGTGTCATTGGTGGACTAAGCCCAAGTCTTCTGCTGTGACCGAAAGAGTTCATAGTCAGTGCAGGAAGGAGGAGGATCATTTCTGCTGTGCCATGAGAAAGGCACATGGTGGGTCAGATCATCATCATGAGGTGTGTCAGGAGGGGAAGCAGGTGCAGTACACCAGGTAGAACACAGATATGGACAGGTTCTCTTCCAAAATCTCCTGGTATTCATCAGCGCTATGCAGAGCAAATCATTTCCAGAGTGTTTCCTGGAGTCACTCACTGGGCTCAAAGATTTTGTTTTTCAAAAGATTCTGCTACTTTTAACCTGAAGAAATTACTTGGCCAGAAGTCCTAGTCTGTCATGTATCATGGTTATCGTAAAAGCCCAAGTTAAAAACTTCTGAGTGGTATATCTGAGACATTGCCCAGAAAAATCTTGTAGGTTGATTTATTAGTGGTGTTCACAGCACTGGACAATACATCTGTGCTGCACAACTTATCTTATGTGTCCAAATTGATGCACTATATGTATTTGAGATGGACATTTTTTAATGATTGATCATTACAAATTTCATTAGTTCTTATTGTTCTGTAATGGGTCATAGGTAATTTATGGCAAGCATTTTAATTTTAAGCTACTTTGGCTGTTTGCCACAAGGGCTTTCAATTCTATTATTGAATAGATGTCATTCTCAGAGACATTTTGAATGAATGTCGATTTTGAAAATAGCAACCAATATTTGGTCTAATGTCATCATTTCACTGTGTACATTTGATATTTGGCCATTGAATTCACAGTAACTGAGAAGTGTGAGCAATTTAACCTGCATGTAACTAAGTCAGTGGTAAGGGTGTGTGTTAGTGTCTTAATGAACTGGTCTCATATGAATACTTTGATAATTAACAATGGTCTTTAATGCACTGGAAAAGGAGAACATAATGGAAGAATATAAATCTGGAAGTTATTGAAGAGTAGTACTTTCTTTACCTGTTTGTTTATATGCTGGAGGCTAAATTGCTGCTTGTTGAATATTGTGGGATTTTGAAAATTACAGTAATTGTTTTGTAAGTTCCTTACAGTACTACCAAACCCACAAACATTAAGCACAAAACGTCTAGAAAACAAAAAGTAAACCCAAGCCAAAATAAAACAAAAAGCCAAACAAACAAATAAAAAACACGAACAAACAAAGGGCAAATTTAAGTGTATTTTTTTTTGTTGTTGTTAATTTCTTTTTCAATATTATTTCTAGTTTGATCTTCCCTGGTGTGAGATTGGCTGCAGACAGCCAGTTCAGTGATTTTCTGGATGGACTTGGTCCTGCCCAGCTTGTAGGACGACAGACTTTGGCAACGCCATCAATGGGTAAGGGTTTATGTCTTCTAGATAAAATTTATCTAGATCCCCTTTAAATATGGATTTCTCTTGTGGTTTTGAACAACTCAGTTAAGACCAAAGCTGTAACCTCTGCCAAAGTTGCATGTAATCATGGATGCTTATGAAGACATGCAAAAGTAGAAAGTTGCTTTGAAAAATTCAGCCTTTTACCTCTTCTTCAGTTTTCCATTTTAAAATGGGGCTAATGAGACCAAACTTTACTCTGAATCACTTGGATAATATTGTATAAAAATCAGTAATTTAGGTGCAAAATATTTGTTATTATTGTGTTTACAGGCTTTTATATTTCACAAGTTATCTTTTCATAACTTGTCTTAAACTAGAGACACAGTAAAGAGATTTCAAGCAGTTTTACAGAGCTGCTTTGTATTAATTCCCTTGCTACCTTTTTTTTTTATATGAAACTCTTAAGAAATAGAAATTAATTTGATGTAATAAAGGCATGGAAGATGGGAGACAAGGTGTTATTGCAGAGGTTTTAAATAATTTACTAACATAAACAGCAGTGAAGAGGGTAAATATTAAATTATCTACTAATGTTAAAATCTAGATCATACTTATTGTTGGAGAACAGATGATACGAGTCACCATTTATTCATCCTGGAAATTTTGTCGACATTTCATATATTAAAGTAATTCTGAATTGCAATGCTGGAATTTCTTTTTGTTACCTAGGAGATATTCAGGTGGGAATGATGGACAAGAAAGGACAACTGGAAGTAGAAATAATCCGAGCCCGTGGCCTTGTTGTAAAACCAGGTTCAAAGACACTGCCAGGTAAGGAAGGAAAACCTTAGCAACAACCTTAGCACTGGGCCAGGGCTTGGACTTTATGATCCTAATGGGTCCCTTCCAACTCAGTACATGCTATGATTCTAAGAATAGCATTCTACCAAAAAATCTGTGGCTTTTCTGTTCGGCTTTGTCAACTCTTAACAAATTCCAATTTCACTAGATTACAATGGTGTATACTGAAATGCATGACATATTGAAATTATACACCCAAAAACTCAGCCCTGCTTCAGGAGGAAATTAAAAATCAGGCTGCCAGAAGACCCAAAAGTATTTTGGTAATAGCAAAGGCATCCTTAGTTGTAGTGTAGAAAGAAAGGTATATACTGAAGATTTTATATAGGAGTCTTAGGAATGAAGAGGGAATCAAGAGATGTGGAATAGACATGTACTCAAAAAGTAGACCAATATTTGATACTTACTCCTTATTTTATAATCTGATGTCCTGTAACACTATGTGAAAAGGACAATATGATGATATTTTTAGCAAGCTCCTCTGCCGAAATAGAAATTGTGTCAGAGTCTTTTCTTCACTGATTTTCACCTTGCAGATAATTTTAAATTATTAACAATTTGGAACATTGATCCAAATCTCACCAAAGTCATTGCAAGTTGTGCATTTACTTAATAGGCCTATTTTGCATATTTCACAGTATAGGGATGCTATATAAAGGAGTACCTGATTTTTTTAGGTCAAAATCTGAATTGTTTCATGGTAAAAGAGACATACAAAAATAAGTTAAGAAAAAAATACACCCAAAGAGAAGAGTAAAAAAAATGCATGGGTGCTTTGTATGGGAATAATTGTTAATATTGCTTGTGGAGATTTCTTCTTATAAGTTATATATCCTTTAAAAGCAGATTTTTATATGGTGATAGAAAGTGTGTGCTACACAAAAAATCTGGACTTCTTCTTTACATACTGTTATTTATTTTCATTCTCTAAGCACCATATGTAAAGGTGTATCTACTAGAAAATGGAGTCTGCATAGCCAAAAAGAAAACAAAGGTAGCAAGAAAAACGCTGGAACCACTTTATCAGCAACTTCTATCATTTGAAGAAAGTCCCCAGGGGAAAGTTTTACAGGTAATTTGCATAAATATTCCTCTGAACCTGAAAATGTCACCTGTACAGTTTTCACTGATTGAGTTTCAAACTGTTTCAGCCTTCATTTGGCAATAAATTCTCTATTTTATACTTGCTGAGCAGATAAACACAACAGTAATAGCTATTTATGCTATTACTGAGTATGCAAGTAGAAGTGAGCAAAAGTGAGTTATGGATTGTTTTGCTTCTGCTGTATGTATTGGCTGCTCTCACTGGCTTTTCTCTGGTGTTGTGGATAACTGCTGTTTGTGCCCAGATGACTTCTGTCACTGCTTCTTGATTAATATACACAGAACTAAACTGACAGCAGTCAGATATTTAATTCCTTACTGTAATTAAATAAGCAGATTTTTGACAAATCAGATTAAAGCTTTTGACATTTTTGCTGAAGCTTTTCTATTTTCTTCTGTTTCTTTTCCTAACAGATAATTGTTTGGGGAGACTATGGACGTATGGATCACAAATCCTTTATGGGAGTGGCACAGATACTTTTAGATGAACTGGACCTGTCCAACATGGTGATTGGGTGGTTCAAACTTTTCCCTCCTTCTTCCCTAGTAGACCCAACCTTAGCTCCTCTCACTAGAAGAGCTTCCCAATCATCTCTTGAAAGTTCAACAGGACCTTCGTATGCTCGCTCATAGCAGCTGTGAAACTGTTGTCATAGCAACCAGCGTTACAAAAAAATAAAATTACAGGTCGCAAACCCTGGTAACACTGCATGCTTAATGTTGTCTTCTGAGCCTGTTTCTAGGGCTGCAACGCGATCCTGTGTTCTCAAGGAAGTTGCACACATTGTGCCCTACGGAAGGCCCTCAGGTGATGGACTGAAATCACGAAGAACTGATAGGTTTGGAGTTCAGGGACTCAGTTTTGGTCCAATCTGAAGCCATGGACTAAACTAAAAAAAACCAATCTGTTTCATGCAACAAAAGTCCTTTTCAATGGCATATCTGTTTTGTTGCTCCCGTTTCTTTTATTTATCTGCCCTCCCCTCCTAAAGTTTGGTTATGCCACAGAAATGGAATTCCC
Source organism: Thryothorus ludovicianus (assembly GCA_013397245.1). NCBI lineage: Eukaryota > Metazoa > Chordata > Aves > Passeriformes > Certhiidae > Thryothorus > Thryothorus ludovicianus. The sequence goes on along the minus strand of VZTB01003128.1, from coordinate 88,092 downwards.
CTCCCATGAGGCCACGTTACAAGTCAGTGGATGAGCAGATAGTGGAAGAAAAGGAGAATCTAAGGATGCTGGAAAAGTCAACTGGCACTTGCAGCAGTTGCTTGAGATCTGAAAACTCTTCATATTGAAAAGGTTCAAGACTTAAAGTGGCAGGCTTCATACCTCCAGCTGTTCACACAGTGAAACCCCAGACATGATGGACTCTCTGAAAAATAAAGTTCTGTGGATATACTGTACTGTATGAAATTAAGAAACTTTTTTGCATGGACACAGATTTAGCTGAACACTTAAATTATTTTCTTGGGGCTGCAACTTGCAAAAAAAAAAAAAAGAATAAATCAGCCATTTTCAACAGTTTATATTATTTTTAAAAATAAATTTCACTAGTGCATGGTTTTAAAGGGAAGAGAATGCAACAGGGTGAACAAAGACACACCACGTTTATCATTCTTTAAACCAGTCATGGTCTGTGTTTTTGCAGACTTATATTAAAAATAAAAAAATAATTTCTAGCAAATATTTAAAATTCTGTTTATGTGACAAGAAATAAGTGTAATATATTAAATTTATTTAAATGTAAAAGGTACAAGCCTTGTAAAGTTCAACATAATGTGCAAATTGTACACTTCTTTTACCTCTTTCTTTCTCTATCTCTCCTCCCAGTCTCTCTTCTTCCTTTTGCTCTTTTTCCCCTCTACCTCCCAGGATGATTAGCATATTCTAAAATGGCTACCTTTTGACTTATTACTGTCTTATGCCCCATATTTGGTTCAGGGTTGCAGATTGTTCTGCATTTCTGAATTATTTGAGAAAAATATTGTTTAAGAGCTTACTTTTTTTCAAGCATGTTGAAAAGGATTTTGCAACATGGCTTGGGAGTACTTTAATGTAATTCAGCATGTATTTGATAAAGAAGATATTTGAACTTTTGCAATTTATTGTACAGTGCATGGAAACTTTTCATTTTTTTCTCACCTTCAAATTGAATTCTACAGCAAAATACTGGAATCATGTGGCCATTGTAAGATGTCTTCAATAAATTTGTTTTCAGCACCAGCATCTTTCATTCAAAGACTGAACTATTATTTCTTGAAGATTTTTGGAAAGAGGAAAAATTAAGTACCTGATTGATTTTTAGGAAACAAATTTAAAGTGCTTTTATTTGCACTAAACCAAATTGATTGCTACATTTTTGAAATAACAAAAGCAACAAAGGTTCCAAATCCATACAGTTCTTCTGCTGTAAAGTTCAATTTTCATAAATTACTTTTGCGTTGCAAAAGACATAATTGGGTAATGTCAGTCTGGAAGGTATCAGTCTTTGATTTGTAAAATCGCCTTAAAGAAAGCTCCTCAGTACCACTCTCAGCTCTTTGACACCATTGCCAGAAGCTCCCTGCAGTTAATGGATCTCCAAAGCGCTGGGTTTGTAGCAGACAGTAACTACCGTTGGGTGGTGCTGCGAGTTCAAGCTTCTCGTTATTTAAAGGGAATGTAACTGGCTAATGTTTAATAACAAAATATCCTTTTTTTTTTTTTTTTTTTCCTGGGTCTTTGTATGCCTTTAATACCTGTTTAAGGTTTAATATTGAAATCTTGCAATAATTTTTGAAGTACATTACATTTACCTTTATGGCCACGCAGAATTACTCTGATTTTATTTGAAAATCTATTGAAGTTTCCCATTAACAAATTGTACATGCCTCTTAAGAGGGAAAAAGTAATAACAGTATCACTTATAATGCCTTTTACTTTGTGCAATATCATAGAAAATGAGATTGTGTCTTGTCTGCAGAGTTTATATAATGGATTATTGTTAAGTTAATAGACAGACTGGTAAAATTGTATTTATTGAAATAATTTAGACACCTGTCTACCAGCAGCAAATAAATAATACTAACATGCAGTCTACAATATCCCCTAGGATATTAAACAAAAATACATAACCATTTTCCTGACACTGTGAGATGTGCTCACATATTCTTGTATGCATAGTCCTCTATAAATTATTTCAAATTTTAAAAACAAGGACATGACGCATGGAAGGTTTGTACATAATTGTCATTATGCAGTATTTATTTTGAAAAAAATTAATGTATTTTTTTTAATTTTCACACGTCTGCAATTCTACTTATGGTTTAGTCATGTAAATAGTACTATTCCAGTGATCACTGCTGTCTTGTAAATAGTACGTTTTAAAAAGTTAAAAGGAATTACAGTTGGGGAAAAAAAACAAAAAAGGGCAGATTAGGCCTGTAATGAACACCAACTAATGTAAATCAAACTCATTCTGGTGATGGTATTTAACACTTTAAATAAAACATTTTCTTTACAGAATTTGTGTGCAGAATTTTATTGCTTTCCTCTAAGGTGGTCAGTGGAGCTGGAGAACAAGTGTAAGATTGTTGCATGCCCGGGTGAAAATGAAACGGCGGACGGAGACGAGAGATCTCTATAAGCTGGATCCTAGAACTTGGTTTTTATTACAAAAGGTGAGGGGTGCAAACTAGGACCCAGCTTAGGGCTGTTTGCAGCAGCTCAGAGCTGGCCCAGGTGGTGCGGGGAGGACAAAAGGCTGAGGGGCAAGAGATGGGAGCAGAGAAGAACAGGAGCAAGAGAGGTAAAAAGGAGTAAGAAGAAGAGTAAGAAAAGAGAGGGGTAAGAGAGGTAAGAGAGGAGCAGAGAAAAGAGCAGGGTAAGAGCAAAAAGAGAGCGAGGTTCTGGTTACAATGCAATAAATCCTTTTCTATGTTAAATATTCTAAATTCCACTAACCAATCTCCTACAAGATACAAATTCTACGGCATTTGAATACAGCCTATAAGAATCCTTACATTACCATACCTATCACCAACCAGAGGGTCTTGCATATCTAAACCAGGGGATTACTCTCAGCCCGGACATACCAGCTTTTCAAGTGTTCATTCGCTAGGGTTTTGGTATGTCGAAGGTCGCCTTCATTACAATTTCTTTTACTGTTTCCACATTCTTAAGATCTTCCGTGAGGCAATCATATTTACAGGGCTTTCCTGTTTCATCCTTCCCAACAAACAAGCACGTTTTTCTTCTCCCAGCAGGGCTGCGGGTGAAAGGCAGTTTCAGTGGGAGGCCAGGTGTGACCCAGGCAGCCATGGGCTCTGTGCTCTTCCACCCTCAGGCTCCCCCAGTGCAGCTCCTGGGATGGAGCCGGGACCTGCTCCAGCTCCGGCAGAACCAGCACACTAAACGTGCTGAGGGCATGGAGTGCTCCCATCAGCTGCTGTGGAGTGGCTGCACCACCCAGTTAGACTTCAACCCCACCCCTAAATATCACCTAATTAATAATAACTGCCTTTTGCTTCCTGAGCTGGGCACAAACGAGGGCAGAATGCCCACCTGACTGTGGTGGCTGCAGGGGCTCATGCAGCCTCTGCAGAAGGGAGCAGCAGTGCAGCGCCTCTACAGAGATGAGAGGGGTGGGTGGTGATGGGAGAGCAGAAAATTTATCTCTCCCTGACCCCTCAGAGGCAGCATCAGCACGGGCAGTGGTGACTGGGCAAAACTTGAGCTCTTGGAAACTTACTGAAGAGTTAGAGGCTGGCTGGCAGTTTGCACAGCAAAATGTGTGTATTTTTTTCCAGATATGAGGTGAAAGAAAAGCACTGCAGTGCTGTCATGAGACAAAGACACCAGAAAAGCAAGCAAATGTATTTTGGGCTGAGCAGTTGTGGGAACTGTGAAGATAGGAACTCCATTTGCTGCACTGCATCTGCAAATGGGTTGCTGGAGTAACAGACTTCAGATTTCAGGTGTTTTAAACCACTAATACCCCAGCAGGTCTCTCTTCTGCTGATGCTGGCATTGCTGTTGCAAGGGTGTCAGGGCAGGCAAGGGTAGGAACATGCCCCGGAGCACATCACCTCCAGCCCTGCGGCAGGGTGGGCAGCAAAACACCTCCTTCCACAGCTGAACATGAGACCTTGTCTGTCTTTGGCACTTGTTAGAAATATACACAATTACACACAGTGAATCTTTGAAAACATCCTTTGTATAGACCAAGAAAGCTACAACCTATACTTTTCTAAAGGGTCCTGTTCTCTGAGACAATTTCTCAAGATTTCTTGCTGTCTCCCCTCTCCAATTTCTTCTTATCTATGTCCACTTAATTTTAAACCAAACAAATCTAGATCATTTTAATATGAACAGTACCACTTAGTTAAGACTACTAAACATTGGCTCAGATGTCTGATTCATCTGGTCATGCTGGAAAGAATTTGTGCCAATAAAAAATGCAGCAAAACATCATGGTGCCTTAACAATGGGGCTTTTCTGCTTCCCTGCCTTGACTTCAGATTTACAAGGCTTAAGCAGCAGGTTGGCCATGCTGAGGGTGAGCATGGGGCCAGCACACCCTAACCAGCACACCATTGCATTCTCAGAGGTTCCCACTACTATCAGATATCTGTTCCCAACGGTAAAATAATTAAAATTTAATCATTTTATATAAAAGTTTAATATGGCATAAAAGGTAACAAAGCAATAGATTTCACAGCTTCCTCACAAAGTTAGATAATGCTATATGGGAACAGCTTGTATTTCTTCCCTTGGCTCATATCTGCAATTCTCACCTCTTTGATACCCAAGCAGCAAAGAACAGACACCACAGCTGTAGATATCATAATCAGCTTCCAATTGTGACTATCCTCTCTGTCCCTTCCTTGGTAAGTATTTACATTACAGCTGTAAATTTACAGCTTCACCAGGAGCAAGCAGCAATGCAAGAAAGCAATGCACACGTGCCCAGCAAAGAAGGGTTCACCTTCATCAGGTAGGTTTATGGAACTTAGCTTAGCTGGCAAGAAGACAAAATACAGTTATCTGCTACTAATACCAAAAATAAATTAACTTCTGGAATGATTTGCTTAATACCTGCCTATTTTTGATGTCTTGTTTAGGATGGGATGAGTCATGCTGAGGACATCAGATTCTCTCCTTCTGTCTCCACTGGCCACAGGGGCAGAAAGTGGTGACTGGCTTGTGTTGGATTTCTACCTTAACATCAGCTGTGCTTTGTAAAAGCAGATCCGGGCATAGTAGCCAGAAATAAGAATGAGGATTCCATAGTCCTTCAGTAGCAAGGCCTATCTGAACTGCCTGTATAATTATCAGGACTGAGGGCAGCAGGCAGACAATAACTGATGAAGGAGGAAATGGGTGTGAATTAATTTCCCAGATCTGACACACTGTCATGTCAGGTCACTCCTCAGACCAGCCCCAGGGAGAAAGAGAAGCAGCCATAGTAATTAAACCACAGGGCACTGATGCCCTAAAATATGACATGTGGTCACATGGAAAGGAAACAGCATCCTAGAACTGCAGAGAGTGCTGGGCACGGGACTGAGGAAAATTTGTCATATGTGCTTGTCCTCTGTGACTATTCCTGTAAGCAAGAACAGCTGAACAGTTTATTAAGTGCTGTACATATTATGGACATGATGTTGGCATGAAGATGGAATGTGTGAGTGGCACTGGATACCATTAATTTTATAAACATGGAGGTTTAGGATACCTTAATGAGGTGGGAGCAAGCACTGGTAGAGTGTTTCAAGCACAAGACTCATGAGCAGTGGCTGAAGTCACTTGGCTTGTTCAGCTTGGAGAAAGACAAGGAGTGACTCCACCACAGTCTAAAGCTTCCTCCTGGGAGCCAGTGGAGTGGGAGTTGCTGATCTCCTCTTTGGGATGCAGTGATAGGACATGGGGAAATGGAATGGAGCTGCACTGGTCAAAGTTCAGACTGAATATTAGGGAAAGGCTTTTCAGAGGGTGGTTGTTCACTGGAACAGGCTCTCCAGGGAAGCAGTCATGAGTTCAAGAGTGTCTGGATGATGCTCTTTGTCACCTGGTTTAGGTAGTCCTGTGAGAAGCAGGGAGTTGGACTCCATCTCCTTATGAACCCCTTCCAACTTGAGATTGTTGGACAGCTGTTATGGCTTACATAAGAGTTGTTAGTCAAAATCCTTCTGTCCAGCTACAGTTTTGGTAAAGGAATGATCAGTGTTTTAAAGATTATATTTATAATAAGGTGACACCATTCACTGAAATGAAAACAAACCAAAACCCTAACATTTGCTAGGCCAAAACTCAACCAGTAGGTGCTGCTATGCTGACAGTGCAACTAACACATGAGAAAAAGGGCCAATACTACCCTCGCCCAATGCCTCGTTTGAATGTCAACAGCAGCCTGAATTATTACCCCCTTGATGAGAATTGAAAGAGATTTTGGTAATACTGAGGGATTAAATAGTAATGTGAAATTATTGAAGTAGCAAGTATTTTAGTTCTATATCTATTCTGATCATCCCTCTTTTGTTTCTTGTTAATTTGTATTTTAGATGCAATAGTAGTAATCTAGTAATTTCGCTGCAATTCCTGAATACTGGCAAGATGAGGAAGAGTCAGTTATATCAGACACCATCTCTCAGGGACCAGAACACTGGGAGCTCTGCTGTATGGGTAGAAACTCAGCTAAGAAGCTTGAGGATGTTGGAAGTTTCTTCTTAGTCTCCCACATGCTGGAAATAACACAGTTTTTCTTTACCTAACAGTTTCTCAGCCGATATTCTGATTCCGTACCAAATTGTGAGCTGTGATTTTGTGTTTTGGAATATGTACTCAAGAACTGCTTACTGTCAGATCTGCTAACCTGCCCTTCCAGACACCTTGGTTCCCATTTACCACACGCCTGAGGTGTCAGTGCACACAGTTACACAACCTCATGCATGAACCAATGAGTCCTGTCCTTCACTGTGTTTTGGCTGTACAAACACTGTGTTTTGGCTCAACAGCCTGGAAGCCAGCAGCCCTGGCTCTCTAGGAACAGCCCTGGGGTAAGATGGCACTTCACCAGCACATAACTTTATTCTTCCCTAGCAAAAATACAACTTGGAGAATTGACATTTTTTATATATCCTGACACACTTTGGCCATTGAAATAAAGTGAGAGCTAAGAAGTGTGGATCTCAGGGTGAGCCAAGAAGCATTTGGGTAACATGAAGGGAACAAGGACACTTAAATCACTTAAAAATGCATTTCTAAATTGTCCCTAAACACATGAGTTGGGTGATAGACAAAGAAATGTTGAATGGAGATACATAGGTGACATATTCCTGTAATCACCTTAAAGAATCTTAAACAAAACAAAACAAAGCAAAACAATGTTGGCACAGTTCCCAGTTCTGAAAGTTTCATGATGAAAAACTAAAGAAGAATATAAGAATCCTCATTTTGGATTGATGTGACTTCTTTTCATTTCGAACTCAGGATTTCTTATTTTCAATTACTATTAAAATTACCAGTAAAAATCACAGTATCTGTGCAGCTGTAGGACTAGTTTCTTTAGTTATACATATTTAACTAAGAACATATTTTTATATTGTTTTCTTTACCTGTTCAGACACAGTTTTTATTTCCTTGTTTTCTTTAAGAATGATCTAGAACCAAGATGCTTCCTTGTAACTTTTCCACATCCCATGCATATCTGATACTTAAAATATGAGCAGGTGCCTTAGGCAAGAGATTCAGATATAGTTTTCTTACACCCTCAGCAGCTTTGCTTTCCTAACCAGTGTTGAGTTACAAACTTGGTTGTGACAGCTGGATGTCAACATCAAGCCACAGTTACAGTCCAAGATGGATTCTCAGGCTGTATTCAGACATCTAATTTAGGTGAAACTCAGAGGGCCAAAATTAAGTCTATTTAATTGCACTCAATGAAAAGAGACAGGAGGACCTCCATGGTAACTCTAATTTAGGATCCTCTGGAAGGCCATTTTGAACTCTTTTCACTTTCAGCTGCCTATGAGATCTAAGGCAGTTCAGGTTCCAAGGTAGGCAATGCAAATAGCTCCTAAAATGAGGATGCCACTGTCTGCATAAGACATAGAAGAATATCAGGTCCTTATTCTCTTCAGTACTTTTTGCTCCCAGAAAACATCTGAGAAAAATCTCCCTCCTGAGAACCGAATGACCATGAAATGGAACATTGTGAAAGCAAAAATATGGGGAAGATAAAAATGGACCCACTGAAGCTTCTCCATCCTCTTATGCAAACCTCAGCCCTTCAGACTAACACCGTGGCTGACCTTGGCCCTGGTGAGAGGCCATGGCATGAGGTTTGGTCATACTCCTTCTCTCAAACAGCCACTTGAGTTCCATTTGCAGACAGCAAAGTGTCAGCCAGCTGCTGGACCCTACAATAGCTTTGTCTTGGTGTCCCTGCCTCCCTTCAAACTCTGGCCCTCCTTCAGCTAGGTCACATCTGCACTGCTCACTGAAATGCCAGCTCCATTTTGCAGGCATGGGGACCCAGCTGCATGGCTTGCTTTGCATCCACACACCTGAACTCTCTGCCTTTCTCTTGTCATTTCCTTGCCTCGAATCAGTTTTCCTCTCCTAGATTTCTGGGAACAAGGGCTCACCAGTGCCACCATAAAGCATTTCCTGGGAAAGTTCTGTCCCCTGTGGGTTAAAACCATGGCAGGGGCCATGCCAGCAATGGCACAGTGAGTGTGGCACAAGCCAGGGCTTTAGGGCATGGCCTGTCCCTGCTTGCAGATGCAGTCTGGCCACTTTTGGATGTGGGGAGGCAGAGCCAGATGGGAGTCCAAGTGGATGAGCAAAGGGTAAATCAGTCCATTTCAAATTGGGAACACAGCACTGCTTTTGCCAGATTTGAAGCCTGTTCTTCCACCCCATGTGGTCTTTAATAAATCTATAAATAAATGCAAGTCTGTTAAGGGAGAAAGGCTGAAATAAGAATTTTGAAATTAAAAGCTATTGTAAGATGGCCAGGCTCCTGGGTACTGTGAGCAAAATTGGAAGTTTTGGTTTGAAGCAGAAAAGGAGCTACTGCAGAGGGTCCAGCAGAGGCCCCAGAGATGATGATAAATATCATCTAAATATCTCAAAGGCAGGTGCTAAGAAGATGCTGCCAGACTGTTTTAGGTGGAGCCCGGAGACAGGGAACAATGGCCACAAACTAAAACAAAAGTACCACCTCAGAACTTTTCCTTGAGGGTGACAGAGCACTGGCACAGGCTGCCCAGTGAGGTCATGGAGTCTCCCTCTCTGGAGACATTCAGAAACTCTCTGGATACATTCCTGTGTCACCTGCTGTAGGTGACCTTGCCTTGGCAGGGTATTGAACTGAATGATCTCCAAAGGTCCCTTCCAACAATTCTGTGGTTCTGTGAAACACCTGGGTGATGTTTAAGGACCACAGTGTACTGCTGTCACCACAGGAGAGATGGGAGGTTTGGGAGGGGAAAAAGGTACTAAAAAGCACTATAGCACATACCCTGCTTCCCATCAGCAGGAAGGGTCAGATCCAACAAGATTCCTGAGGAGATTCATCAGGAAAAGTAAATTACAGGATCCATTCTCCACTTATCCAGAAGTCTGCTGTCCTGGCTGAATATTTACCTTGCTCAAGTTGGTCCTACTTGTACAAGTTTGCAAAAGAACAGACTCTTGGTCAGTGAGTTAATCATAATTAATATGAATAACATGAATGAAGCAAGTAAAGTAATTAAAGCCTGAGGAAAAGACAAAAAAACAAAACACCTGCTAAGGTGTTAATTATTTCCTCTCCATCCCTTGGCTACAGCCAGGGTGTGGTCTTGTCTAGTTCAGCACCTATGATACTATCCCATTATTGTTTCAACAGGTAAAAAGCCAAACAGCATGCTGATGGGTTTTTTCATAAAGAGCCTTCACTGATCTCAGTATTACAAACACTCCTAACAAATTTCTGGAAGTAATGCATTTACTCAAGTTTCAGGGCTGAAAATTGTTTCTAAGCACAAGAGAAGATAAATTCTTTTGTTAGGTCAGATTACCCTGCTTCTATCCAAAAGATATTGTGTACTTTCTTCTGAAGCGTTTAGCAGGGATGCTTGTCAAACCAAAGTGAAACAGGAGGCTGGGAGCCAGGACGGTGAGTTCCATGTTTTTCAAGGCCAGCTTTAAACTTGCTGCTGGTCTGTCTTTACGGATGCCAAATAACAACGAAATTAGATGGCACAAAGATGAGATGACTTGTTTATAAGTCATCAATTGACATCTGTTTTCTTTTTCAAGTATCCTTACAAAATTTTATTTTTTACTATGCTATTATTTATTGACCACATTTATCCAGATCATAACTGTTAATACAACTTGAATTGTTCTAGGCAAATTCTTCTTAAAAAAAATAAAAATAAAAGTAGTTTCTTGAGTATGGGTCAAGAAGAACACAGCAAATTGGACAGAAAAGGAAAGTTAAGGGATAAGTGCCTGCCTTGCAAGGCTCCACAATGGGCCATTGTCAATTGATGCCAAATCACAAACATCATCTTCCCTGGAAATGAAGATCTATTACCCAAAACTCTGAAGGGGAAGAATAAGCTGGAAGGAGCTGCGATGCAGTCATCTCCCACTGAGCTTTCTCTGGAACTTTCCTTTGTTGGGAGAAGAGCTCAAGTCATCCTCAAAGGAACCACTTGTGGGGGTTGTGAAACCACACAGATCCCTTGAGATCTTCAGGGATGATGGGCATGGCTGAGTTAGATGCTGATCAGCGTGTAGCTTTGAGACAAGACCTGCCCTCTAATCACTGCTCCAGTCAGCACTGAATTATGTTATTATGTTACCAAACCCTTTCAGTGCATTATCTGAGAAATGCCCTCTGCCAAGTGTCCCACTACCCCAAAGACTGGGACTCTTCACGACAGGTAAATAAATTACACATCTGCATAAAAGAGTTGTATTACCTCCTTTGGGCATACCTGTTAGATATCCCTCTGAAAAAGGACTATTCCAGCTTTTTCATCTAATGGCACTGGGCAGATTTTGTGATGGTTAATCCCTGTTACAGACTGGCTCTCTGCCTGCCCTGACATCAGGTTCTATTCCCTGCTGCATGGGATTCATAAATGCCTAGCTGGGGTTATTCATGCCCCTTATCTGTATCAACACCTCCCCTGTGTTTTACAGTGCCTTCACCCAGATACTGAAGCTTGAGCAACCTCTTCTGTCTGGCAACTCTAGATGAATATCTTACCTAATATCATCTCACCTCATTTCAGCGACCAGTCAGATGGACACTGGTCTTCTGGTCTCTCTGTATAGGCAGTGGAAATAGTATTTTTGAAACATATTTTAGGCGTTTCCTTGTCCTGGTTACAGGAGAAGTTTTGCACTATGTGGGTGTAACCCAAACTTCATATTCTACCCCCCTCTATGTAATTTCTGACAAACTGTTAATGAAAGGTCTTTTGCAGTAGCTGTCCAGTGTGCATCCAACACCTCAGGCTACGAGCTGGGTGTTAAATGAGATAAAGGAGAAGAGGCAGGGCAGTGTTTCTTTGAAGCAGGGCAGTGTTTCTTTTCCTTCACAGATAACTCACCTTTGATAACCCTCTCCAGGGAAACACCAGCACAGTCACACCCTTCTGAGAGGGTCATTTCTGCTAAGGGGCCATCATGGACTCAATGGCACCAGCAGAATGGACAGAGACTCACAGAGTTACATCATCCCATTGTAAAAATCCCTGTCCTGGGTGGGAGTGGTACTGAGCATTCCCACCTGAACTTGACCATATGTAACTGGGAACTCGGGACATCACTACCAACACTCAATGGGTCCAGAGGAGAACCAGAACTTCTACAGGACCACTGCTTTTCACTGCAACCATCACTTCAACAGGACTGTAACACCACCCTGACCAGCAGGGTGCAAGGCTGTACTCTGACTGGGTTGCTTTAAGCCAGCTTTATCATTGCATTTGTTGTAATCTTTCTATTGAATTTTTACTGAAATCTCTCTTAAGATAATTTTGTGGGGTTCATTTCTCCCACTGGTTTACATTCAAACTAGCATACTCCTGTAAGAAGAAAATGAGTCAGAGCTTAGCTATACCTATTCTTGCCTCTGACTATAAAGGGAGTAGCTCAGATGCACTTCTAGTCCACTGAAACCCACAACCTGAGTCTTGCTGTTGACTCAAATGGGCTTTTGCCTGAAGCCTGCTACACTGCTCTAGCACTGGAGAGGCCCCACTATGGGTCCACTCTGAAGCCACTGGAGGTACAAGCTGAGTGCTGTAGGACAGCAGCTGAAATAACCTTTGGCTGGGGAAGGTTCTGTTAATTGTTCAGACTGATGCTTCCAGTGCTGTGGGGCTGCCTTATGGTGGTGTGCTAAAGGGAATCTGGTTTGGGTATGAGCTCCAGAAATCACTGCTACACTTGCAGGCTAAGCTTGATTTTAGTGGGCCATTTTTATAAGACAGAACTCAGCTTAAATTAAACACATTATTTGGTTGAGAAAACCACAAACATGTATGTGGTTTCTTTATGAGTCCTATGGACAGCAAGAGGCCAGTCCAGCCCAAGGCCAGTCCAGCACCATGCTCAGAGCACAGTCAGAGGATGAGTGCTGCCTCCAGAGGCTGCTCCAGAAGCTTGCAACCAAATAGGCACTGGAAGAAAGCAAGCCAGAACATACTGTGGGAAATGTATTATCTGTATTTCTTAATGTTCCCCCTGTATACTGCTCCTGGGCTTCCCTTCCAAATTTTCAGACTTGGTCTTTTCAGGAACAAAACTTCTGCTAATTGACAGATCTCCAGCCCCACAGAAAAAGCTCAATAAGACCAAAGACGAAGTGGTAACGCTTTTGGCGCTTTCCTACAATTAAACGATAACCTTTCTTTTCTTTAACACTGGGATGTTATTGGTTAATATGCTGCTAACCTGCAGACATGGTGCTTTCAGCATTTCTGTTAGTTTTAAAGGTCTGGTTGTACTGAAAGATTACCTTCAGCATGAGGGGAGACCAGTGACTTTAGGCAGGAATTTCAGAGAGGAGTTCTGTGGTCTAATTTTACTCATCCATTCTCACATTCATCTGTTTTCCTCTATGCTCAGAGGATGAGGAAATGATCATCTGTTTGAAACCAGATTTGTGCAAGAATGTTGAAGTATGTTGGTAAATAAACACAACTGTTACCTTGGAGAGCAGATCTGTGCAGGTGTACTTTTATTATTAGATATTATCTCTAAAGCAGATGAAATTAAGCTGAATGCCATATTTCTGCCTATGCCACTCTCTCTGGCCTTTCCTTGGCTCTGCTATTAACCTTGGGTTTGAACTGGCTACTATTTAACTTGAACCCAAGCTTGTAGAAGAGACTTATAAAGGAGGATACTCGTACTTGCAAGTCAGTCTGTGTTTTCAGTACAAGCTGAGAACACAGAAAAACAATGCAGGAATTGTACTCTCTGTTTTAAAACAATTTACGGTTTAAGTTTGAGGAGCCCACCCTGGAGATATCTGTCTCAGATCCTTCTTACATCAACAATAAAATTCCTGTTGACTGTTGTGGTTAGAACTGTAGCTGGTGGACATCTGTCCATTGAATTTTAAGGTCTTTGGAACTTGGGAGTGGAGAAAAGTATGTAATGTTTGTTTTTTTTAATATGATGACTATGAAGATAAGACACAAAAAGGTACTTTCTTGAATGTTTCTCCAGAATATAACAAAGGTAAATAAAGCATCACACTGATAGGGGAGGCAATTTCCAGGATGGATGAGGACAAAGCCATGGAGAGAAGCAGTCAGTTGAGGGTGACTGATTGGAGACAGATCTGCAGCCTCTGCTCTGAGTCACTGGGGGCCCTGCAGAGTCCCAGGAAACTGGTGGGAGATAACAGGCTTGCCTTGTGCACTGAAGAGTGGCAGGAAACCAAAACGTAAAATGTTTCATCTCCACTAAAGCCTCTCATTTTCTGTATTAAAAGGTTTGATCTCTGAAATAAATTTCGATTTTAATGGTTGTCTGAACATTTTTGCTTTCTCTGGCCAAAGAAAGGAAAAATGGAGTGTTACCTATCATTAGTTTGTTCTTTGCAAATTAGTTCTGAGGGCTTTGTCCCACCTGTGGAGAAAGATTTTCCTTCTCATATTTGTCCTGGAGGATTCATTTATTGCACTGCAGATCACAGCATACTCAAATTAGAGGAAAAAAGGGAGTTCTGCATTAGATGCTTGTGCTGAGTGTTACTGGCACAGGACAGCAGAGCCACAGGCTGGCAGCAGCCCCTGCCTGCTTGGCTGCCTGTCCGTGTCAGGCTCTGCAGTCACACTCCTGGGCACGTGGTGTGCAGGACAGAGATGAACTTCAGGTTAGATTATCTCCCCCTTCAAGTGCAAGGCTCCATGGAAAGTGTGGCTGCAATGAGATGCTCAGCCATCAGAGCACTTCTCTGAAAAGCCTTTTGCTGAACTGTGCTACATGCCCTGCTTTTTTCCAGCTAGAGAAGATCATTATTTAGCAATGGGCATTTATGCATTTCTCTGTCTTTTCCATTCTACTCTTCCCTGTTGTTCAGCATTATCTTTTGCATGTGTTGCACTTGACAGACAGAAGCCAGCCATGTACACACAGGGACAGTGAGGACACCAGTGCATAGAAAGGCTGTGCAGTGAAACAAATCTGTTTAGTGGGGTCCTGACACCTCTAGTTCCAATGGCATTTTTCCCTTCAGGAGATATGTGTCACTGTCCCACTTAACGCTCTTATGTGGCCATTAAAGTACATGGTTTAATATTCTGACCTTTTTCTTGGGGGAGAATCCCATATTAACATTTCCTAAAGAATCAAATCTTACAAATAAGAGCCATGAAATAATTAGATTAAAGAAGGAGAGAGGACAAAAGAAACTCTTCCAGTCTACTCAGCTTGCATTGCTTTCTGCTTAGTTATTCATCTCACACCCAGTGATACCTAAATCCTAAGATCTACAAATCCCTGATGTTAAGATGGTGCACTTGTTTTCCCATCACTGCTCTCTGCTAATTACAGCAACCAGTATCACCTCTCAGATGTGTCTCCCTCACCTGTGAGGCAAGGGTGACTGTGTACAACGTGTGTGCAGTACTGGATTAGATTTCCAACCTGTTTTTTAACTTCCAAGGTTTTGGGTATCAAAAACCTAAAAAATGCAGTCATAGTATGGACATTCAATGTTTTACATGTTCCAGACTAATAAATATCTGAGCTATAATATCAGAAGCTCCTTGGTTGAAATTGCCTGAAAGTTTTTGTCAGAAGGCAAATGCCAAATCTTCATCACTGAATGCCAACTTTCATCACTGAAAATTGCATGAGTATTTCTACTCACTATGCAAGGGGGTTCAGCTCCTGTGTCATCTTATTGGATCACCTTAGATAACAGAAACTGATTTCACAAATTTTTCTCTGGCCAACACTGAACCAAAGCTGCTGGACACATACTTAGAGCCAGCTCAATAACCTTAGACACTGAAGTTTTCGTTTTACCTACTAAAGCAGTAGTAATACAAATATCCCCTCAGGGCCTCTAAGTGCTGGCAGACTTTAAACCACTTATGCTGTTTCCAGAAAACATCTTGTGAGCAGTCTTACACTAAAACATTGGCTCCAGACCTCCCAAATGCAACAGAAATCAATAGGACTGTTTGTGCCTATTGGGACTCTTTTAAGAACTGAATGCACTCATGAATTGTTAAGGCTGAGATATGAAGCATATGATTTCTTGATGCTAAACAGTAACCATAAAAAATATTGTCCCCATATTTCCTTAGTGTCAAGAATATATTTTTTAGTGTTAATAGTATTAATATCAAGTCAGAAAGTATAAATATTCACTTCAGGAACTGAAGCTCTATGTCAAGAGGGAGGAATAACTAGTTCAATTTTCTGTAAAAGGAGAAGTAATTCTACTTGGATAGGCCATGGGCAGTTTCAGAATTATCTAATAGGATGGATGGGGGGCCTGCAACTGGAAGGACCATAGTCAGTGATCTTTCTGAGATGCCTGCATTTCACAGACTTGTGCAGCCATGAAGTAGTCATTGAAGCCATATGTAAGTACATTCAACATTCCTGTGGAATTCAGTTCCCAATTTAGAAGAAAATAACAACAACAACAATAATGCCACACTACAGAACACAGAGGATTTCTGTGTACCTCACTTTTGTGCCTAGAGGATGCTTTCCAAAACAAGAATCCATTTAAAAATAGTTGTACACACACACACACACACACACACACACACACATTATTTTCTACCCCTTTTCCCTGTCATCCCTCTGCTGCTCCAATGGGTCTTAAGGCTGGTGACTGTGTTCTGCTGTTGGTGGGGGAGATTTCAGCACCTGGAGTGCATCTCCAAAAGAATACAATGTTCATGTTTATGTTTTCTTCTTCCTTTGTCCAAGATTCATCCAGGTCATCCTTTGCTAGCATGCTCTTGCACCTTTGTCCTGTCTTCACCAGTCTGCAGCTTCACCTTGTATCCACATTTACTGTAAATTCTACCTTTTACATAGATTAGATATTACCTTTTATTCTCTTTGTTACCCCTAAACCCAGGTTTCTCCAGATTTGTCTCTATATTTCTTTTACTGACAATTCGGGCACTGTTTATAGCTACAGCCTCTCTGGTGACAGCCTGGACCCCATCTCTTCTCATGCCTTGCCTGTTCTTCTCTCCATTTCATCCCATGTCCCTGCTTCTCAAGATCTCTGCTGTTGCTCCAGGTCTGGATTTCTCTGCACTACATCTAGTGCTGGAGTTGTGCATCTCATTCGGTGCAGACTCACTGCTTGTTACTCTGACTGTGTCACACTAAGTAAAAGACATTAGCCACAGAGAATTTGCTATCTCAACTTAACCAAGTAATCCAGAGCTGGAGGCAACTGAGGGAGAGTTCAGGCAAGGCCAGCATGACCATCCTCCATCCTGAGGGCTTTCAGACTTGTATCAAAGCTTGTGGTCTGTTACTAGGGATAGCCATAGGATAGCCCAGAGCTGTGTGCTTACACAGTCCCCCTCTAAGGAGGTGTTGCCTCTGTTGGGGGAGCAGAACAAAACCAAAAGCAATTGCAGAAGCAGATGAGATTTTTTTCATGGTAAGACATGTGCTTAGCAGTTTTCTGTAGGTAAATGCCTCTATAACCTAGAGGAGCAAATAGCTTGGAAAATCACCTGAAGTATCACAGCCTACAAAGTCCTGAGGCACCAAGTCTTCCATCTACAGAATCACAGGGGGTCATGTGATCCAACCTCCCTGCTCAGTCAGAGTTGACCTGGAATGTAATACACAGGATTGTATCCAAATGATTATTTTCTTATATTTTGCTACTTTTATTTGATTTATTTTTATTTATATTTACATGTGTTTGCTTCCAGTCTTTCCTCCCTTGTTTATAAATCATGATTTTGTGCTTTGCTAAGTCAGCCATGAAAACAGAAATGCTATAAAACAAACTAAAGAAAGATTAGAAAAAGGCTCTTCCAAAATATAGCTCTGAGCAGCTTAAAGCCATGATTTATCTTGTACACACATGTTTTATGTAAATGTACCTGGCTTAAGGATGTTTTATCAGCCTCCCCCAGGGCTGGGAGAGCACTGTGGTGGTGACAGACAGTGGCATACAGGAGGTAACTGGCAGTGCTATCAACACTTCATGGTGGTGGAAATGTTTTTGAATAGCATGGAGTTTCATGCTGTAGGCTGGGGACAGCCTCTTGTCATACCTGGTATTACACATTTACATAACAAAAATAAAGGAATGTAATAGCTGAATACATGATATCCTGGTTTTAATAGGATGGGAAACCACAGCTATGTTGTGCAGCTGAACATGTTCTGCAGCCAGACCAAAAATGTGAAGATTGCCTGAGCCAGCTATTGTGTTTTAAAGCAAAGGGACAAAGATTCACAAACCCCACCACAATCCATGAGAGCTTGTCTTCCTACAGGGTCAAATGAAATACACTTCCATAACTGGTGTTTCTCCATTGGCTATGGGAAATATCTGAAACCAAGTACTTGTCACTGTAATGTTTCCCATACCCTACCTTTGACTCACCCTGACAGATCTGTATCTCTCACCACAGAAGTCATAACTAGCAGCAGAGACATTTTTAAAGCTCCTCTCATTGTGTTATTTGTCAAACATAACCATTAAGGGATCATTAGCAGATAAATGCTACTCAAAATCATGTTCTGATGCCACTAGAAGGGCTTACTACAATTTTTTTACCTATACCCTTGTAATTTTATGTAATTATGAGGCAATGTGTCATATAGACCTTATTCCATTCTCTTAAACTTAAAGCTAAGCTTTTCTTAAGTTTTTCTTTCTAATTTAAAGGGAGGAAAATAAACCGAGAAGAGGCCTTAAAAAAAACCTGAGCAGAAATCTGAAAAAGGGACTGGCAGAGAGAACTCACATGAGAAATCTGCAAATTTCCTTGGTAATTACTGTGGTAGTGGGACAAGATGAGCTCAGTTATTCACACAGTCATTATGTGATCCTTTGGAATGCTAACAGGTCATCTTTGCCCACTTCCTATCGAGTTTGACACTGGGTTTGAACAACCCCTTTTTCCTCAAGGCAAAGCATATAAATCTGAGTGGAATTTCAGGTCAAGTTAGGCTGAGCCCTGTCATACTGCAAATAAAAGCTGTATTATGGCCAGGAGTAGATCTCATTAGTTCTCTGATCCAGTAACCATGTAGTTGTGTGAATCTGGGGCTGGCAAACAGTGGTGTTAATACAGGAGCACAGATTAAGGGCAGGGAGGAGCCACCTTCCCTGGAAGCAGCTTGGACTGGCTGCAGAGCTGACCCTGAGGATGGGTCTGTTCAGGGATTTCTGTGCTGCTCCTGGGACCTGGCTCCAGGAAACATGGTGGAGCAGCTTGCATGTACATCCTGAGCAGAGTCGTGGTGCACATGTTTATAGTCTCTGTTAACATTGGATCCCCATTCTGCAACTGCCTGTAGTAACACACACAGCTGCCTCACTCTTAACAGGGCTCAGGCAGGTTTTAAGCAATGAAGTTGCACTGCCATCTGATGATTTAGCTAAAACTGCTTCCTACCAAGTCCTACCTGGATTCTCTGTATATATTGTCAGGAGACACAAACTAAGAAGCATTTTCAGAATACACTACCCATACTAGTAAGCATCCTCATTTTGGTGTGTAAAAATCAAATATTCACTGGCCAGAGAGAAGCACCAGACTATGGCACTGCTACACAACTGTTAAGATCCATGCTTTAGACACTCCTTCCACAAACCCTGCAGTTCCTTCTGCCTCTGCATTTATTCAATTGTTCCCATTCACATCCTCACTGCACACACAATTTCTTGTTCTCTACTTTGTAGTAACACATGCTCACACATCTGTAGGTCCTATTGCCTGGAGTTGAGTCCAGGGAGCAGATGGTCTCCAGCTGTATGGTTGTGTGCCCTGGTTTCATCCATCTTTGTGGAGCTGAGCTGTGTCTGTTCAAGTGGGATATCTCAGGGTCAGTAGGAGGCTGGCAGGAAAGCTCTGAGCAGCAGAGCTGAGAAGCAACACTGTCAATGTAGGATGTGGCCTTTTCCCACTGAGAACTGCTGAACTGATTCTATGCATAAATTTGTGCACAGCACTCTCCTAAAGGAGTGGATTTGGTTATGGATTTGAAGGTTTGACCACTGGGATGTGTAAGAAATGTGATGGGAACTCTGCTGTCCCAGGCAATTGTACCTTCTTGGCAGAGAGATCTCTGCAGGTTCACCTGGGAAGAGAGCTTTGCATTGCTTGTCTCCATGTGAAGCAGCTGATGTGATTAAAGAGCCACTTATTGCTCCTACTGAGCAATCTCACTGGTACATGGCTGATTTATGCCACGATGTTGTGCCTCACACATAAAAAGAATGAATATAAGGACTTCAGCAATCTCTGTTAAAAATGCAGTCATGGTATCTGACCTGACATTTCTATAATTTCATGCTACATATTGTTCAGTATTATTATTATATTATTTATCACACATCACTAATATATTGTTTTATTATATATTATTAGTATAATATATTGCTTATGAAATATATTTACCCATTATTTCATTATATTAATTCTATATATTATATATTTTTTGTACATTGTTTTCTTTATCTAGTCCTTACATGAAATTCATTGATTGTAAGAGACTTAGGATCAAGTGTTGTGAAAGTGAAATCCACACAGAATTTAGAAATGCATTGGCATTATCCATTGATTTTGGTGATATTTGCTCTGATTGACTGTAGAGTGTTCTCTGCTTATAGTTGAAGAGAGGAAAAAACTGTCTTTACCTGCTCAGGCAACATATGAAGGGTACACCAGGAATTTCACCCACTCTCAGAAAGGACCTGAAACAGAAATAGCTTTGTCATGGCACCACAGACAATGCAGTTTGGGATCCTTTGGTGATTCAGAGGATATTTTTGGATGACTCCTAACCAGCTGCTCCTAAAACCAGCAGTCACTGTGCACCCTGCAGCTGAGTCATTGCAGCTTCTTCTGTGCAGGAAATTTCTACTTTCTGAGGGGGTACAACACTGCTGTAGACTTACCCCCACCCTCAGGTTTTACAATGCTCTGTGGCTCATACATTTTCCAGGCAAAAAAGCCTCCAACCTTTTGTCCTTGCTTCAGTAAGTTTAGACATTCCTGAATGTACAGCTTCAATAACACAAATACTTTATGACAAGAATAGTCAGAATGTGGGGAGTTTTCTTAGCAGTAGTACAGAACATGTGTCTATAGAAGAACTTGTAGAGTGAGATGCAAAACAACAGAAAAACTGGAATTCGTTTTCTTGTTGATGTTCCCAGATATGTTAAAATAGCATTGAAGGCAAAGGAAAGCAAAGGAAGTAGAGGGCATCAGAAAGTTATAACTTTGTTAAAACTGTTCATTACAAACCTGGAAAATGGTACTTGGATTGTAACTTGAAGTAATTTGCAACATCCTTAGAACATCCAAGCATCTTTGCCTCTGCCCTGCAAAGATGAAATCCCATAGCCATCCCATTTGTCTTGAGAGGGAGATGATAACAGTACAAGAGAGGGAGGAAAAGCACAGAGAGGGAGGACAAAAGAATTATTATTCTGAAGAAGCAACTGACTTTTTTTCCTCTTTATTTCTTTCTTTCCTGGGCAGAAGTACTTACCTGCAACCTTGATGTGCTTTTGGGGGACTGGATTTGGCACAGTCATATTCTTTGTATAGGAATGACTGACTTACATTTCTTTCCCTAAAAAGTGAACAAGAAAGGAGCCATTGTGTGTATCTTTCCTCCAGTTGCTCGGTGGAAGGGGGTTTTTTGTCATGTCCTTGCACTACCTAAGGTGATCAAAAGTAATTCTTATTTTTAATGCCCTCAGTACAGGGAAACTTGGGCAAGAGCTGAAGAGTGAAGGATTCTGGTGCCCTGGTCACTACAACCACAGCAGTAAAAGGCAGCATCACCCCTGCAGATTTTGCCCAATGTGTTGTCAGCATGTGTGAGAGAGTGCACCCCTAAAAGGAGGCCTCTGAGATGACTTTGGTCATCTAGTGAATGTTCCCCTTTTTTTTTCTTGAGAGACTGAAAGGGTTTTCATGCACCATCACAGGCTAGGGGCCTGCCCCTGGGAAGCAGCTTTGCAGAGAAAATCCTGTGAGTAGGGGCAAGAGGTTGATCATGACTGTGATGAGCACTATGGCAAGGAAGCCAATGTATCCCAGGCTGCATTAGGTCAAGGAGAAGCAGGGGATCCTTCCCCTCTGCTCAGCACTGCTGAGGCCCATTGGGAAAGCTGTACCCCTGCTGAGCTTCCCAGTACCAGAGAGACAAGGACATACTGGAACAAGCCCAGTGAAGGTTCACAAAGTTGATGAAAGAACAGGAGCCTCTGTGATACCAGGAGAGGCTGAAGAGAAATGGCTCAGGAAGATTTCATCAGTGTATATAGATATCTGATGGCACTGGGTGTAAAGAAGAGCTTTCAGAATCAGTTAGGTTGAAAAAGACCTCTGAAATCATTGAGTCCAACCTCTTTTTGAAGCTCAACTCTTCTCAGTGGTGCCCAGTGTGGGGACAAGAAGCAATGGGGTACATTGAAATAGGAAATTCCACTCCCACATAAGGAAAAAATAATGTTTACTGTTTGATTGGTCAAACTGTTGAGCAAATTACCCAGGGAGGTGGTGGGCTGACAATCCTTGGAGATACTCAAATACTGACTGGACATGGTCCCAAGCAAACTGCTGTAGCCAAACCTGCTCTGAATAGGAGGCTAGATTAGATGTTTTCCAGAGATGTCTGTTGGCCTCAAGCACTCTTTGATTTTGTGATTTTTTTTTTTGAATAGCTGCTTTTAGAAATCTTGTTTCTTCATCACTGCTGGGAAGCATTAAACTTTTGTGGATGTCTCAATGATGCATCATTAATAGTCAGCATAGTTCTGTTAGCTTGACTTTGAATTTTCTGGGTTCAGAGAAGGTAATTTATGTGTTTCCTACCCCTATCCTGATGATGAGCAGCTTTATCTCCATTTTTGTCTAGAAATGTCTTTGAGCTTTAACAATTAGAATTAAGTCTATAAATAAACACTGAACAACATCCGTTGCTATTTTTAATGTTTTCTGTTATGGAGTCTGGTGGCAAAATCATTCAAATTTTTTCAGCTTTTAAGGAAAGATTCAGTCCATAGCAGGCAGAGTTCACTGGCCAGCAAAACAATGCTCGCATTGTCAGAGTAGCAGAAAACCAGCCAAGCATCACTTGTCTTTAGTTTTTAAATGTCTGATTTCGTTAGCACACTGTTATAAGGAACAGTATTTTGTGAGGGACAGAATAGCCTCTTGTTCACCTGTCCTTGAGTCATTACAGAAAATACAAGCATTGCAGTGACAACAGTTGGGCAGGAGAAAGCTCTCAGCTGTCAACTACAACTCACATAAAACAATCATTGAAACAGCTATTGTGTGGAGTGTTTACAGTGTAATGGTTTTCTAAACCTAGTTGACACATAAGATTACTCTGACTTTAAACTCCAGTTAAAGTTTGGATAATCAACGATTCAGTCTCATTTGAGACAGGTCCAAGACAAGGAAAGGACATGCAATGAAGCTCTTAAAGACTGTAGAGTTGACGTGAAAAATGGATCAATAGACCCTCATGGCAGCTCTTAAAAAGCTCAAGAATTAAGAGCTGACAGAGCATGTGTTCTGTTTTGCAAACATAAAGTCCATCAAGTGTCAGAGTTAGGATGTGACAGTCTAAATGGGTAGACAGCTGGATGGGTAAAAAAGTAATTGTGCAGTCAGGATTAAAGGGCAGTGGTTAATGGGATCCATAATGGTTAATCCATAGAATTCTGGGTGCTGCAGGAGTAGAGTTCAGGAGTCTGTCCTGGGACCTGTCAACTTAAACATCTTTACTGATGACCTGGTGGAGTTTGCTCTCAGCGAGTTTGCATTCAACACCAAACTGGGGGTCAGGAATCAGACAACATGCTCAAGGGCTCTGTGCCATTGTGCCAAAAGCACAGATTCAACAAAGGCAAATGCAAAGTCCTGTACCTGGGAAGGAATGATAGAATCACAGTAAGATGATTCAGGCTGATGGGACCTCAGTAGGACTTTAGTCCAGCTCCAGCTGGAGGGAAGACCTGAAGACCTGGACATCATTGTACAGGTGATATGAGCTGGTGGAGCTGGCTGGGATAGGATGGTCCTCTGTTTCACATGGCACATGTCTGAGAAAACACGTACCTTTTATGAGATTCAAGTTCTGAAGTGTAAACTGTAGTGAACTTTAAACTTACAGGATTATTGCAAAAGTCTGATGGTCAGGATTTATTACATGTAATAGTTTGCTACAGGAATACCTCCTGGCTTTAGTATGAAACAGGAGTATTTGAAACACTATAGAACAGAAGGGGTTTAATGGTAGTGTTTTTAAGAGAGAGTGTGTGCCAGACAGCCTAAATAATCTGCCGACACTTGATTTTAAGTGGAGAAGCTCTTTGGAAAGGTATTTCCAGAGCATTTCTGCAGAAGCAGGCAGCTACCTGGCATAAGACACAGACTGTGCCAAGCGTGGGCTGGCACAGCACGGGGCTGGCAGCTCAGGGTGGTGGCAGGCTGTCTGCAGGGATGTGGGTGCTGCCAGCCCAAACTCAGGCAGGCTTTTCAGCAGGATCAGCCAAGACTGAGGGCTGCCAGCGGAGCTGGTGGAAGTAGCAGCCCCAAAGGAGAAAATGGGAGATGGAAAAGAGTTGAGGAGGGAGCAGGGACTTTCAAGGCGTGGAGATAGAGGCCAGGAGGGAGCTTGGCAGGTGTCAATTCCAGAGCCCTGCGCAGAGGAGTTCGTAAACACAGTTTATGGGCCATGTCCCTCTCTGTGTCCCAGTGAATTTGTGGGGATCAAGGAGCACTCTGGGACCCTGCAGCAGCTCTGGACATGGCTCATCATCACTGGGCAGGTATCACTGTCCTGAATTCTATCTTACCACTGCAATACATACCTGTCCTGTATTCTGCATGGACCCAAAGAGTGCAAACTGTCTGTACTGCAGCGTTTACCTCCATGGGAACTTGCTGGAAGTTGATGAACTTGCACTGACTTCAGCATTTTTGTTGTGGAATCCAAACCCCTTTTTCTCCAAAATATTTGGTTTGGTAGCTCATGGATGCCTATGTTGTGCTGCCCTACCAGTTGTATTGGTGCTGGTGAAGGGTCACTCAGTTATTTCCCCTCTGACAGCTGGTAAGTGGCCCTCAGCATCACTGCTTGTGTGCTGCAGAATTGCTGGCTCAGGGCAGAGCCTCAGCCACCTGCCCAGGCTGGGTCTTTAGTGGATCCTTTAAATTCAAGGCAGACAGTATTATGTGTGGTTGATAAAGCTTAAATTCTCTGTTACAATGCATCTATATTGGTTTCAAGGACAGCAGGACAGCTTGAAAAATTCTCAAAACATTAACATTTCCAGTGACAGCTGTAAATTATTTATGAGCCATTCTGCATCCACATTGACAACTAGCATATGAATAATAAAGAATAATAATAAATCATTCTGTACAATTATTGCTTCCTCAGATGGTCACATTATATTACTCAGAAATGCAGTCTGTTCTGTTGTTTAACTCTGCTCTGCTTGTATTAACACAAATAACTGCTTTTGTCACCAGTTGGCTAAACTAATGCAGAACTTAGAACTTCCTGAGCTAGTGGCACAAACAAATAGCCACAAAAGAGTGAACCATTCACACATTTCTCCTTTGGGATACAAAGTTCAGCATTATTACCACAAACACAAAAGATGCTCTACTAGAGTTTTAATTAAAAACAAAAACAAAATAAAATACAGACAATTATATTGAGTTTGGGAAATAGAAATATATTCTATTCTTCTTTGCCACATGGGCTAATAACCAGTTCTAATACACTGCATTTGTGTCACCAAAGCCATTTATCTTAACCTGTTTTAAGTAAAACAGTTTAATTTTGTGGGAAAACATCCACAGGCCATTTGACCTGGTCTTTCAGGTATTGCTTTGCAGTTAAAAGGGAGATAAATATATAAACTAAGTACTTTATGTCATAATTTCATTCCCTTCATAAATAAAATCACAATATTTTGCAAAAATACCCCAACTTTACAGTTGTACTGAAAATATTATTTAACGCTGGATTGTGGACAGAACATGTCCTGGTCAGCTGGATGGAGTTTTGCCTGCACAGAGTTTTTAAATCAGTTTCATGTAGTTCAAGAACATGTTTTGCAATCACATTGGAGTGAAGGACCAGCAGCAAGCTCTGTGGCACATTCTGGATAATCCTGATTTTGCATAGGAAGTGCAGTGGACTCTTTTGCCACTGGACACCCCAGGAAGACTCTGTGTGCCCACCCAATTGTACCTTATGGCACTGTTATAAATAAGAAGCTTGACTAGGCCAATATTGATGCAGCAATCAATTTATTAATTAATATGGTAAAGTATGAGTGAACAGTGCTGGGTACAGTGGGGGAATTCTCCCTCCAACTGCACACCCATAGTTGAGGCTTACAGGTATTTATAGGGGTACTCAGAATCTTTCTCAGCAGTTTCTATTTCCAATTCTTATGTATACCTATCAGCAGTTTCTATTCCCAATTTTTACATCACAGTCTAATACACTATTGTGATCTAGTCGTCTCAGGATGTGCATCTCGAAAGGACTATCCCAGATGGCGAGGTCTGGCTTTCAGATGTGGGTCCAACTTTTAATTTTAGGGACTATTAATCTTGTGATAGTGATGTCCAGCTTCCCTGAGTTAAAATTATTAATCATTGAGTTGATGTCCATTTTCCTTTCTCAAGCTGCTTTCCAAGGTTTGGGATAGGACTTAGAGATAAGCATGCTCCTTTTTTTTATACATTCTAAAGCTATAGTTTAAAAAAATCTGTACTGCAAGCAATATTCTAAAATTATACTTCAAAAGATTATTATTACAAAAATCTTTAAGGTTTACCTACAAGCAAAAAGTTCTTGTAAAAAGCAACATCTTAAAACTAATTCAAATGCTCCTAAATCAACTTAAGACTTATAAAAGTTAATTGCGAACAAAGGATAGATTTAAAGGACTTCTTCCATGCTTTATTTTCCTCAGTTATTCATTAGAATTCATCTTTATAACTGTCCCATGGTCGGGCTCCACACATATCACAATCACAAGTACACACGTTACTTGTATTTACCTGACACCAAACACAGCTTTGTATTTCACAGCACTGTCAGTAGTGTGTATCCCACTGGCATCCACAAGGTACGGTCAGCTGAAGAAGTGTTTTGCTCTTTCCTTACAACTCAGATTAAGTGGGAACAGGACATTTCAGTAAGGCTCTAAAAGAGTCTTTTGTTTCTTCTGACACACCCACACACAGGCACACCTTGACACTCTAAAACTGAAAAGCAACCTATTTAATGCAAAAATATATGAGAAAGGGCCATCAAAGAATAGCCCTGGAGGCTGGGTATGTATTTTATTGACAGAAGGTCAAGTAAACTTTAAATATGCATAGAGTTTATACACAGCCTTACACTTGTGTGGGGCAAAATCCTTCAAATGATCCTTGGGAAGCCAGGTCCAAACTCCCACCACAAGCCCAGCTGTTGATAGTCGAGGCAGCTTGAGGGTTTTCTTCACATTATGTGAAAAAGGAGATATGTATCCTAGACAGTGGGAAAAGAAGCAAAAAAGAAAAAACAAACAAAATGAAATCAAAACCAAACAAAAAAAATCAACACAAAAAACTCCCAAACAAACATTTAAAAAATCCCCAAACAAACTGATGCCCAGTTGGGAGAGCCTCCAGTCCTGTCTAAACAAGGAGCTTATGTAGGTGACTGACTGTGATATGAGAGTGGACCAAGACTAGCAGCCAAGGTTAAAGTTCTTCCCCTCCTGTCCCCAGAAAGTTCTTAAAACTATCTAAAGTAGTTTTTCCTCTTCCCCCACAGCTATCTCCTCTCCCACCGTGTGGGAGGAGCACAGGAGAGCATTGGGTGTGCTGGGTTGGTCCTGAGGAGCTGCAGGGAGCTGTTAGCTCCTCAGGGTGGAGCTGAGTGCTGCAGGAGTGCTGCAAGAGTGCTGCAGGAGTGCTGCAGGAGTGCTGCAAGAGTGCTGCAGGAGTGCTGCAAGAGTGCTGCAGGAGTGCTGCTATTTGGGCTTGTGGCTGGAGGCAGAGAGAGCAGCTTCTGTGAGGAAGCTGAAGCAATGGGTGGTCTTATGGAGCACTTCACAGCTCTGACCCTGTAGCAGGGTTTAAGGAAATCTGTCTACCGTGGCAGATCTGGCCTGCATCACTTCACATGAGCACTGGAAACAAGCACATTTTCAGCCAGTTTCTAATGTGCCCAGGCTGAAGAATACAACCACCTGCTCTCCGTTGCCATTTTGTGATCTCTAGCCAATTTATAGTGATATTTCCAGTTGAAGTCATGAGCTGCCACTGCTATGTTGATTACTGAAGTAGACAAATCTGCAAATTTTTTGCCTTCACCTTTGACTGAAATTTTTGGAAGTGGTGACACAGGACTAAAACCAGACTTCTGTGAAGCTCTAAACCACTTCTGCTTGAATGTCTAGACAAGAGCATGGTCAGACCAAGAAGTCACCTGGACAGGCTGGTAGCTAAGTCAAAGGTCTGGTGGGGTCAGTAGCAACAATCTGAAAAGGGGTTTTTTTCCATGGCTTCATCCTGATATGGATTATAAACTATACAGAAAGGAAGTTTTGATGTTTTAGAAAGGGAGAATGATGTAAGATGCTCCATGATTTGAAGAAAATGCCTGGAGTGGAACATGAGGTTTGCTCCCAGGGAGAATGATAAAAGCCCAAAGAACAGGAGTGGGGAAGCATGGAAAGGTCTGCATTTTGTCTGCATTATGGTTTGTTTGGGTTGAATGAAGAAGGAATCATTAGTGTATTAGAAATGTTAACACAGTTTGTGTGGCTCTGACATATCATGTGTCTAAATCAAAACCTAGATTTTCTGCTTGAACAGAGGACTAGGGCTGTAGGAAAAGTTCCAAGGTGGGGGGTTTTGCCATAAAAGAGGGCAAACCAATTGATTACCACCTACATAAATGTCACTAATATGGATTAGGTCTTTCCCTTCTGGGGACACTGGACCAGCGGCACTTAGGAAAAAAAAAAGGTTTCCCATTAAAAAAATGAAACAAACTAATTGTATTTTAAAGAATATTTAACAAACTGCAGGAAATATAGGGTTCATACATAACAGACTTCTATAGTTGCTTGATATACTAGATCAAGATTAAACTCTCCATGGCACTGATGTTCTGAATAAATGGTAGCAAATCAATTGACTAAAGTTATGACAAGGATTTTTTCTTTCCAGTAACTAAGATAAATCTTGTTTTGAAACTTAAGTGAAACAAGGAAGAAATTCACTGACTGTTACTGAAAAGACTTGGTTATACTTCCTTTTACAGTCATTTAATCTCATTCATATTTAAACAATCTTTATGAAAAACATAAAGAAATAAAGAGCTTTCAGTATAATTGTGATGAAGAAGGAAGATCCATTGAGAACTGGTAAATCAGAAAATAGGAAAAGTAATTACAGTGTATTGAGCATCTTTTATTCTCATCCAGTCGAGTAAAACATTTATAGCATGCCAAAAGCAAAGAAAATACAATAATTATATCATAGCACTGATTTTTTTTTGAACGCTGAAAAGTACAAAATAGGGCATTTGCCAGCTAGAAGCAAGTTTTCCAGCAAGGATTATTGACTTTAACTATCCTATGGTAAAGATTTTAAAATATAGTATAACCTATATTTCATATTTTGAGCACATCCCAGGCTAACTCTCTTTGCAAACTCTGCTGCACTGCCTCAGGCTCCCACAGGGAGGGAGGAACCAGCCTCAGGCTCGCTCCCTGTTCTGCTTCCAGGAGGTTTGGCTGGTGTCTCTAAACAATCCTTAATAGTGTCATGGCTATTATTGAGCTCTTTCAGCACAGTGTAATTCATCCCCTCAGCAATTACAGTTCAACACAGAAGTGTCCTCGAGACAGCTACCTTTCCTATAAATCTTTTTGTTAAAATCAGTTTTTAACTGTGTTTGCCTGGTGTTGGTGTATGATCTGTGTTTTTGAGTACTTGTACTCAGGCCAACATAACCAAAACAGTTTGTTCTGGCCCACTTCTCTGGAAAAGTGTCTTCCTAAAAGCCTCTTCACTCCCCTGTTTTCAGTCAAATGCCCTATTACTTTTCATGAAAGAGAAATCTTTCATGCTTCAACCTGTTTCCCCCATTCTTTCCTATATTTACAGACAGTTTTGTAGTTCCAAATTGGCTTGTCTCATCCTGAACACAATCTTTGCCTGATTGCAGGAAAGGAAATGGCTCATAAGCTGTTTTCTTCCTAACCAAGTACAAATGTTGACAAATGCTAATTGAAGTTTTGATTACTGAAGAAAAGATAATTTATGGGAAGCCTGAATGATGCTTTTCATAAAAATGCAGAAGGAAGTACATCTGCAAGAATAGAAACTCCTTTTCTTATAAATCATATGCTTTACCATTTAATCTTGGGTTTTATATTTTGCTTCATTTAATGTATGCTGTTTACCTGTAACAACTTAAATAATTAATTGCTGCAATCACTGAACCAGAATTACTTCAAAATTTATAATAAATTAGTTTAAGATTTAAAAAAAAAAAAGTGTATAACCAGAGGAAGTCTTTTCCATTTTCCACTCTTTGTGGACATCTAGCACTATTTATATCAGAAAATGCTTTTCTTTTACTTTTTCACTGCACCAAATTTCTTTTAAGGTGTCATACAGCTAATCCTCTGATTTTATTAATAAATATCAGGGTAAAAAACATTCTGTATAGGTCAGAAGAGAAGCATTTTTTCACACTGGGAGCTCACTTTTTACTTGTTTTATAATATTATTTATAAACAAACATTTTCTTCTCTGTATTTGAGTTATCTTCCTCCTGACCAGAACTGTCATGAGCTGCAACTTCCAACTGGTGTGCTATCTCTTTTTGCTTGCTTCCATAAAGAATAATATATTTTAAGCTGACAGAGAGGAGATTTAGATTAGATATTAGGAAGAAAATCTTCACTATGAGCGTGGTGAGGCACGGGTTGCCCAGAGAGACTGTGGATGCCTCCTCCTTGGAAGTGTTCAAGGCCAGGCTGGATGGGGCTTTGAGCAACCTGGTGTAGTGGGAGATGCCCCTGCCCATGGCAGGGGAGGTGAAAAGAAATGGTCTTCAAGGTGGAACTAAAGGCTCTTCCAACCCAAAGCAATAATTATCCTGAGAGACAGCATGTCCTGTAAAGTTACAGACAGTTGGGAACCCATAAATTAATATCTCATGAGAGTCTAACTATTTCCATAACTCTGCAAACTCATATGTGTTGAGGTTTCTTTAACAATACTCTGTGGGTTTCATTCTGTGTCTTGCCCTTTGTTTTACCACTTCTTTCTCAAAACACTCTATTTCTGTGCTGATTTTAGTATCATATATTCGTTGTGCACAAGAACTAACTTCATTGCATCAACGACTTCCTCCCTCATCATTTCTTTTTAATATAAAGAAGCTGCTCTTTAGCACAACCATGTGAAAGGCAGAAAACAGAAGACAGAAAATTCAGTCTTTGGCCAGAAGTAGACAACACAAGAAAAGGCTTTGGAAAGAACTGGGCAATTATTGTCTTGTAAACCTCAGGCTGCCTTATTTCTTCTTCTTCTTTTTTTTTTTTTTTTTTTTTTTGTCAGTAGGCACTTTCTTATTAGTCACTAATAACCAAACATCCAATCAAGACTGGAAAAACTATTTTACTGCAGGTTTCAAGCAGGTTAACAAAGTTATAAATGCTTTCAAAGTAACTGAGGGGTAAAGACGGAAATGCTAAACCTATTTTATAGCAACATTTCCAGATGCTTTGATAGATACATTATAAATTCAACTTACATTATTCTAAGCAAAGATCACTATCTAGTTGCTGTTCCTTGGATATATTATTTCTTTCCTTATCTCACTGACTCTTTTCATAGCATACAGTAAGAAATTTATTAGTAATGTATCAGATTTCCTGGTAAGATATGGTCCAACAAATGCTGTTATTATATTTTTCTCTTTTTTCCATAAAATCTTTTTCCTTTATCATTTTGTCAGTCTTTGCTGTTTGGGCATCTTCACTGGAGCAATGCTGGCTTCAGTTATCTGGAATAGCATATATTATATAAAAATGATGTTGGAATTGTTTGGTATTTCATTACAGTGTAACTGTCTGGGCTTTTTGTGACACATCCTATTTGTTTTTCATTCCTTTGAGTCTTTTGAAGGATTCAATTCTTATGTCTGGTGTATGTTTGCTTTGGTGTAAAAGCTAAGAGGATATTGAGTAAAGATTTGGATGAAAACAAAGGAGAAAAAAAAGAAATTAAAAACCAGTTATCAATGTATAAATAGTTTAAGGGTCACTTTAAGCTGAAAATAATCTGGAAGCCACTTCTGGGAAATGTGCCTTGTGAGTATCCCCAGGTGTACCCCCATCAAGCAGGAGTGCACACAGCATCTTCAGCCTGAGAGCTTTCTGTGCTCTTCCCACTCCATTCCTATTATTGTGTCTCAGCAGAGAACACTTCCCCTCTCAAATTTTCTGGAATAATCTCTTGTTCAATCTCTAACAGTGTCAAAGTGATACCACTTATTTTAAGGGGTTTTAATAATATATATTTTCTAAGCAGTGTGATTTTGTAATGAGTTAAAGCAGGAATAGACAAGCAGCTGGATATGTAATGCTAAGGAGGGTGGGAGTGCTCAGGCCAGGGACTCTCATGAGTCCAAAACAAGGTACATGACTGCACCAGGCAAAACCCCAGCCCAAAAGTATGTGCCCATGAATCTGCTCAACAGTTCAGTCTGTGAAGGGCAGGAATCCTACAGGCAGCAATGAACCAACCAACATTTATTTCCAAATAAGGTTGTTGTTACAGACCTCTTAATCCAAGATCTCACAGACTCTGTATCCTGTTTTTTGGAAGAGCTAGTTAGGCAGGTGCAGCTCCTCATTTTATCTGTGAAACTGCTAAAAGTGCTCTTTTTAACTTTGATTTTATGTTCCATTTGAAATGCCTGTTGTCTCTGCATTTGGAGGTAGCAGCTGTAGCTGGCTCTATAATTTTTTGGAAGTGGCAACTTCTACATAGAAGAGGTAATGAAATATAAACAAGGTAAAGTAACTTATAGCAGCAAAGCGAGACATTTCCTGTTTTCATAAAAAAAAAGGATGAGATAAATCTGTGCCTTGGACAGCCACTTCATGATATCTGTTGGACACTCAATCAAGACTTCATAGAGAGATATCAAAATCTCATTTTCCTGGGACCAAGTCAGAAGCATTTATGTGGCTTTCAATGACAATTAGTCAGCTGAAAACTCCCTGCTTGAGCACTTTCCTGGAGACTTTTAGGAACCTTCCTCAGCTCTGCCAGCAGGAATAGTTCTTTATAGCAAACTTCCAGTCAGTGTTTTCAATGATTCAAACAATATCTGTATATCATTTAAAGATTAGTTTCAGCTACCAGCATTAAACACAAACTTTATCCAAGGTCAGCAGTATTTGGACTGAGATTTTTATTGGAGCCTCTCAGCACTGCGTTTTCACAATCCTGGTTCCATCCAAGAACCATTTACTCATAGCTGTTTTGTTGCTGGCTCCAGACATTCTGCTCATCCGGTGGAGCTCTGCTCATTGGGAATAACAATCCACTGTCATTATTTCATTTCCTTGGATATTTAGAAAATAAAATGCAATTGTCTTTTTTTAATCTAAATTTCTGCTGTAGCAGTAAAACAGAAACAATAATTAGAGCCATGACTCAAAAACAAAGGTGCAAATATTTGCAAATGCTTATGTTTGTTTCTTTCCCTCCTCTCTGGAAGTCAGCCACAAGGAAGGACTATTAGCTGCTAGCTGATTTTCCATAGGTAGGAGGAAGTAGAGCAGAATAGGGAGTGCTTTCAATGACACATGGTTTTCAGAGCTCTGCTTTGTTTTTGCCACACACAGCTGCCACAAAGGAAGCAATCTTCTGCATCCTAAAGAAAACCCCAAAAAAGCATTCATCCAGCCTGCATGTTACAATGGTTGAAGCACAGTGTTATCCAAACTATGCTAATCACAGTTGAAATTAACACACACTCTGTTACTGACGTCATTATCTGTTGAAATGCATTGAGCAACTGCCAGAAGAGTAGGATCTCAAGCAGTGACATTTTACATATCTTTTATGTTTAAGCATGTTTTGCTAGTCATTCTGTAGGGATTAAGAAGAAAATTGGGAAAAAGGTCATTAAAATGCACTAATTTTGAAATGATCCTCACTTTTTTGAGTACAGAAGCATCTACGCTGCACTGTCAGAAAGAGCAGAAGAAAAAACAGTAGCCATTATTGTGCTGTCCAAATTTGTAGCTATACCTATACTCCCATACACCTATGGCCTTAGGTAGGTTTCAGACTCTGGGGTTGGTTTCTACATTGTCTGTATGTACTTTACAGCACATTTGATTCTCTAGGAGACATTAGAAAAGCTGCCAGTCACTGTCAGCATTTCATCCAAATATGTGGGTAAGGGTAAAATGCCCATAAACCTCCCTGTTCTTGAAAATGTAAGGGATGTAAATAGTCCATCCAGATGACCATAAACTATTTTCTTTCTCATATATAGCCCAAGAGATTGCAAAAATGCCTTTCTTCAAGCTGTGCCTTTACTAGGAAGACCAGGCTTTAGGAACCCCTTTAAGACAAGGGCAAGTGTGGAGCAAGGAAGACACCCTTGGTGGAGGAGGATCAAGCTAGGGCACATTTAGCAACAGTGCAACCATGGGACCTGATGGGAGGCACACATGGGTGCTGAGGGTGCTGGCTGATGTCACTGTGAGGCCACTTTTGATTGTCTTTGACTGCCTGGGAGAGGTTCCTGGAGAGTGGAAGAGAGCAGATGTTGCTCCCACCTTCGAGAAGAGAAGGAGGATGATCCAGGGAACTGGTTAACCTCACTTTGATCCCTGGGAAGGTTACAAAGCAACTAATCTTGTAAACAATTTACATAGGATATTCAGCATGTATTTACAAAGGGGAATTCATGGTTACACAATGTGGCAGACTGCAATGAGGTGACTAACTAAGGGAGGAGGGGAGAGCAGTGGATGCTGTTTGCCTTGCCTTCAGAAAGGCTTTCCACAGTGTCTCTCATAATATGCTCATAGAAAAGCTGGCAAAGTATTGGGTAGATAAATGGCCAATGAGTTGGACTGGGAACTGGGCGATCTCCTGGGCCCAGGGATCAGCACCATGAAGTTTAGATACACAAAATTCACTAGTGGTGTGTCCCATGGGTTGATACTGGGGCCAATACAGCATAACATCTTCAATGTTGAAGGGGTGCACCCTCAGAGGCTTTGTAGATGATAATAACCTAAGAGGAGTGCCTGATGGTTGTGCTGCCATTTGGATTGGCCACAGAGGCTGGAAAAATGGAAAGAGAAATCTCAAACAGTCATGGAATCAAAGAATAGTTGATGTTGGAAGGGACCTCTGAAGGTCTTCTCCACCCTTCCCTCCCCCCACATGCAGGGTCACCTAGACCATGTCCAAATGTCCATATTCCCCTCTGTGTGATTCTGTGAACATCTGCTTTATGCTGCTATCAGGGCTGAGATGCTGGGTTCAATGGAGGCTTAGTCTGACTTAATTGCATTTACCTGCATCCCTTGACAGAATATTCCCTTATTTCATGATATGAACAAGATGTTCTGCTAAAAGATCATTTAATCCATTCATCCTATAATAATCAGAGACTTTCTCCATTTACAGATGGTCCACGGTATCTAATTATAGCCCTACATTATGCATAATTTAGATGCTATGAACATTGTGCTATGTTCACCTTTCTGTCTGCCAGCTTTCTGAACTTGTTCAGTAGCTGCTTTTGGAAGAGCAGGGGTATGGCTGCTCTGTGGAGGGCTCAACCTGCTCCTTCAGTGCTATCAGTATCTGCTGGAAAACCAGCTGTCTGGAAAATTACATGCAGGGACATTTCAACCAAGGGCAAATAGATAATGTGCATGCCAGCACTACAGTAGTTGCTGTTTGGATTCTGCAAAGAGTCCAAGGACAGAGCTGAGACTAGTCTACAGCTCTGGATCTTTGGAATCAGAGTCTAAATGAGAGTCAGTCACCAATTCAGAATTCTTTACATGTAGCAGGTAACATCTCTGCAATGAACCAAGCCACCTATGACATTTCTTAGAAAATTGAATCTGAAAGGTTAAACATAAACAGTGAAACAATAATTGCAAGTTAGTTCTGAAAATGGTTGAAAAACGCTTTGTATGAAGGATGTTATTGGAAAGGTATCATATGTATGTCAAAATGTAAAAATCCTGTTACTCTTTTTGTTGCTGTTGTCCTTGTGAAGCTGTGTATCAGCCTGTGATTTGCTTTAAGTCTGTTGACCTCTTTATCAGATAGTTCTGATGACAACTGAATGAAAGGACTGACTGGTTCAATAGATCAATCCAATAATTGGTAGGGTGTGTGTGACCCAATTCAAGTGGGGAGTGTGGGTGTCCAGAATTATCTTTCTCCTGTGTACACACAAATGCACATGCAATTGTGTCTGCAGAAACCAACAGTAGATGTAAAATAAAAATTAAAAAAGATGTAAAATAAAAGTTTTGCCAAAGTTAAAGCAAAAGTTCCTCTGTATAGGCAGTTCTACCCTCCCGTATATAAATTATCTTTATTATATATAACCTGTGTCTTTATTGTATATTTAAGGTATGTCTCATTGTAAGGACCATATTCTGATAGTCTGTCTACAGAAGTATTTTGCACAGATCTCAGTAGGAACATTTTTTTGGATGAAAATTATTAGAGCTTTTAATTTATTTGAGTACTGTATTGCTGCTAGTTTCAAAGGAAGTACCAAAATAGCTAAAATGTTCTAGACCTTGGACATTACTCAACATAATATTAAATAGTTGAAATTTGGGCCCTGAACTCATTTGCTGATATCTATTACTTTGCCAGAAAAAAAGGTGGAAAGTGGCACTTGCAAATTATATACTATTCTGGTCTTTTGCATAAGTTACTTCCTCATGAATCTTTGTCAAAACCAGAACAATTTCAAAATTGTAGTGTGTCTGACTCATTGAGGGAGGGTATAGGAAAAAAAATTACTCATGTGAGATTTTTTTACTACTGTCTGTCTTGGTTCCCCAACAAAGTCAGGAGACACACAGCACTGTGAAGGACCTTCAAGCACTTTACAGGAGTTCCTGTAAGTAACACATTAAGGTGAACATAAAGGAGCTTTGGCCAGAAATCATGGACTGAGCTAGCTGCTCTAAGGTAAAAGGACTTGCTTTAACTGTTGTCACCTTACTGATTGGAGAGTCTATTCCTAAAGTTTGTGATGCAATGTACTCTTTAACTCTCCCAAAAGTATGTATAGAACTATTCTGTGTAGGAGAGGGACTGTGTAATCTCATATGTTCTCTTCCTTTCCTCACAATGGAATTTTCTGTGTTTTGTGGAGTTGTTTTTGGCAATAGGCAAATTGCCATTTGGGTTTCCCAAACTGTGCCTACACTCCTTCCTGTGCTTTAAGGAAAGAATATGTCTTTTGTTGCTAACACAGCCCATAGAGTTGTGAGAAAATTAGATTTCTTGTTCTGTGTCCCTTCCATAGCTGTCCATATTCTATGGCTGCCCATAACTCATTTTCTGTGTCCTTCTCTGAGTGCCCAGCTTAGTCAAATACAGCCTGTGCTGGCAATTAGGAAACACAGGGAGAGGTTCATCTTCCCAGGCTTTGGATAGCTCTGCCTGAGTAACCCAGACACTTCTCACAGTTGAGCTAAAGTTCTCCTGGAATGCAATCCATCTTCTGTGAGGGCAGACTGCTAAAAAAGGTCTGCATTAATGGGTCTGGGTAAGTGCCCTTTTCTCTTCATTGACATATGGACAGCTCAGATATGGACATCACAGAATCACAGAAGACTTGGGTTGGAAGAACGTTTTTTAAAGATCATTGGGTCCAACCTCCAGTGCTGTAGACATGTCATATTAGATGACATTTAATCAATTTATGGCAGCCTAAAAAACTTGTAATATCTTGCAGTGTTCAGAATTATCCCAAGCTATCTATTTTGAGTACATGAAGAAAAAGAGGTCTCACTCAGTTGCTGTTTTTGCTTGTTTATTTTTCCTTGTGTATAAATTGTTATATTTGCGTTGCTGTGTTGTTTAGTATTTCAAGATCCTATGTGCACATATATGATTAGATAGTTTATTCAGCTCTTCTGTTTAATGTGTTTACTTTTCTTCCTCATGCAGTTGAAAGCAAATAATGTGAACTTGAGAAATTATGAAGGTGTCAATGAAGGCCTGGGAATAGCTGCAGTAATGTTGCTGGATTTTTTACTGGGCTTTTATTTCTCTGTTGAATACCCTGCACTGACCAAAGGAAATAATGTAGGACTCCCTCCTGTATTTTTGCTTTTACTATGCCATAGTTTTGCACTGGGTTTTTTGACAGTGTCCAAAAAAGGGAAGTAATTTTCTTACATTTCAATGTAACTGATTCAGGCTAGGAAAGAAGGCTCCCGAAACTGCCAAAAAAGGAAACATTTGTTTTTATGTTCTTATTGTGTGCTTTCTCTTCTTTAATTACTGTGTAAAATCCCGACAGGATTTATGAGGCAAAGATCACTGTGAAGCTGGACATCAACGGGATCTAAGTTTCCCACTTTACCTCATGTTTCTCTTAATAAGACTTTGTTTTTATGTATAAGGATCCTGCACACTGTTCTGGGCAAAGGGCCTTCCAAAATTCAATATTGCTCCTGACATCAGCCCAAACAACAGTGCTGTGCAGAGAAAGTTGTATCAGTCCTGGTGTGAAGGTGCTAAAACTGGGTGGTACTATTCAGTCCTAACTCAGTGGCACTCATAGTCCTGACTTAGGTCTGTATGAAAATAGAAAGTAGGCTTAGCGATCGGACATTTTTGGCATGCTTTGCCGACTCTGTTAAAAAAAAAAAAAATATTTAGTAAATCTGATTCTTTTATTCACTATATATTTTTAGGAGATACCTGCTTCTTCCATTATATTAAAAATTGTCAAGGTGTTTGCATGGGAGACTAATCCATATACTAGATATGTAGACCTGCTGTTCACCTCTAAGCAATGGCCTAGGTAGAAAAGGTTTCACAAATACTTTCTGCAAATGTTTAGAGTTTCAATCTATTGCAGTTGGACTAGATGATTGTGGTTGGCCCCTTCCAACTCATTTGCCCAGTTTTATTCCATTCTATCTGTAGCAAGCCATTGGCAGCTGCAGGGTGAGCAAGGGACTAGGACAGGACCAAGCTGGTTACCTGGAGGATGAATATGGAGCAGTCTCCACAGAAGGCAGGGAAGAAATCATACATAGCATAAACACATACTATAAAAAAATTACATAGCTCTAGCACAGGGCTCATGGCTGAGCTGGTAGGACATTTTCTAGGGACTCTTGATGCTATCTTCTTATTACTTATAGTAATAGTAGCACTTATCTTCTACTTCCTCAAATCTGTAGCCATATCCGAAATATCACAAGCAGGATCTTGAAATGCTTTTAAATTTTTCTTGTTTATTTTAAAATGAAACTAGAAAAATGCCTTTTAAATATGCTACATTAAATTCAATACATCACAAGCCTTAAGAACTGTGGCCCAACCTCTTTGCCAAAGAAGCTCCTTTGAAAAATTTGTTTTTGTAATTACTCCTGCCAGCATGCCATATGGTAGAAGAATATCATGCTTCCAGAGCTGAGTAAATATTTCCTAGAGAGGGAAACTAAAGCATAGAGTTTCCCCTTGGAACCAACTAAAAAATTAGTTATGGAAGCAGAACAAGAGTTTCCAGCTCCCCTCTGTGGGAGTGGGAGTTTTTCATCACTAGAAACTATGGTGGAAAGAAATTGGCAGTTTAGAACAAGAAACAGCTTTCCAAGAATAATTCTTTCCTTATGCTACATAAATAATGGTAGTAGCCCTCACCTTAGTTCATATTACAGACAGAAGTACTTTGCTTCAGACTGCAATTGAAATGAAGGTTTTGTTCCTGTCAGCCTCCCATTAGAATTCCTAACTGCACTGAGAAGCTTCAGGAAAGCTTTTGTGATTTTTGTTTTTAAGAGGAATCATCCCAGAAAGCTCTCTAAGTTTACTGTTTCTTTAATTTCAGAATAAGCCTTTCTAGTGAACTCAAAAATTTATTTCTACCTCTAAGCCAGAGTACTATTTTCCTTTCCCAAGCATTCACAGTTTAAGTGCCTGGTGATATAATAATGTTCAGCCTCCAAACACTTTTTTTAGGTTTAGAGTTTTCATCCATAGGGTGATTCTCCTTTGCTCAATGCTGAATATCTATGCCTATTGCTGATGCCTTATGTGAGGAAAACTGAGGTGTCAGACAAGCCACAGAAATGCACACTGTGAGCCTGACTCTTACCCTGGAGAAGTTTAAGCTTAGAGATGGGCTCTTGAGGGAATGAGAACGCTCCCTTTGTGACCTTCAGTGACCATGGAGAGACACCTGAGCATCCATGCCACAGGTTCCAAAATTCACTCTGTCCTTGCATTGCCTTTCCTGCCTTAAAGCTCTGGGTTCATGGAGGTTAAGGACAAACCTACCATGTGTGTTCTGAGTACTGCAGGGATCTCATGTAACAGCACTGAATCTGCTCAGGAAAGGAGACTTTGTGATTATTTTAAGTTCTCTCCATATTTTGCAAGTCTCCAGCCTCCCAATCCAGAAGCACTTTTATTAAATCTAAGGATGCAGTCATGCCAAAATCCCAGTCACTTATTGCAGCTATTTACTGAATGCTTATAAGCATTAATACTAATTCATCATATCCATCCATACAAATACTCAAAATCATGTAAAAACTGCCTGAGAACAGCTAGGAAATTGGTGCTGCTAAAGAAAACTTAAAATGTGTTATTTTCTTACACTGATGTTTTAGACAGTATTAGATAAATACTAGCCTTTTTGCATTTTATTTTGTTAAGGTTTCTTAAATCAAGAACCGAATGCCAGATGTATTCACTGTGCAAGGCAATTTTTCTTAGGTCTACAAAGAAGTTGTGGCAGCACATACTGTTTAATGATCTGGTCACAGAGGTACAGGATTTGCTGACAAGGTTTGCTGGCTGTTAGGTCTGGTTCTGCTTGATTTCAGGATCATAAACATCTCCTTTTTGATTATGTATCCTAAAAATGTCTTTCAGTAGAAAGAGGACAAAGCAGACTATCCACATAAGCAGAAGGGCAGCTCTGCACTTAGCCGGGTATTAACTCTCCTCCCCGTTTCACTTGCATCACCTTCCCAAACATGGTGACTTCTACTTTCCTCTGGGGCATTGGTTAACTAATTTTGCTCCTGTGAAGGAGCTGTTAATTGCTCTTGTACTTCATTTACAGCTGAGTTCACTTAGGCCCTGGAGGGGAGCAATTTTCTCAGCCTTGTCAGGCGCTGTGATAGTGCCAGGAATAAAGCCCACCCTGAGAGCCTACTGTCTGCTGTTCCCCTGTGCTGAAGGGGTTAAACACAGGAAACACTCAGCATTTTTCAGGATTGTCCTCAGCTATAAAGGATCAGGCTCAAGTAAGGCCAAGGAAAAGCAGCATGTCAGTACAAGAAGGTCCCAACTGGCAGTGGATGCTTGCTCCCGTATTTAGCTCCTGTTTCACACAAAGAAGACAATGACACAACTAATAACTAATTACAGTGAGAAGGAGGGGTAAATGGTGCAGTGAATCCTAGCAGGATTCATAAAGTCTAATGCTAATAAAAAACAGTATGTGTACATAATTATAGTTTAGTTCCTGGCTACCTGCTGTGTTCAAGCTAAGCAAAAGACTAAGTAATATCTTCAGGATGGGTTTTAGAAAGACAACTCTTCCCTACTTAAGATAAATTTACCACTGTTTACTTTATTTGATTAGTGTCTCATTTGTTCTAGAATGTTCAAATGCTAATATGCCTATGAAATGACCTTGCATCTTTGGACAAATTGCACTATAAATATATTATAAAAAAACAAGGAAAGATATGAGAGCTGAACTGTCTCCTTTCAAATGGAATTGAATCACAGAAATACTCTGTAATTTACATAATAGGCATACTGGTAAGCAGGAGAGATGGTGACAAGCACCAGGTATTAGGCTTAGAAAGGGTTAAACACAAAATCACAGAATGGTCAGTTTGGGAGGTACCACAGTGGGTCATCTGGTCCAGCCTCCCTGCTCGGGTAGGATCATCCCAGAGCACAGAACTGCATCCAGGTGGTTCTTGAGCATCTCCAGTGAGGGAGACTCCACAGCCTCTCTGGCAGCCTTTTCCAGTGCCTGGTCAGCCTCACAGTTACGAGAAGCTGGAATGATGTCTCCAGACATTTTGGGGTGCATGGGTGTGGGAGAAGGGGCAGCTCCAGCATTGCCCTGCCCTACAACCCCTGCCCCTAGAGCCTGTCTGGCAGCCTGGCAGTGTCTGGCAGTCATGGGCACGCTGGAGGCAATGCTGCACCCCCCACCCCTGGAGCCCCTTTCCCAGCTCCTAAGGGGTCAAATGACTGGAAATCCCACCTGGGGAAGGGCCAAGGGGTGTTTAATTGGGAACATGAGGCAAGCATGTTTTTATCTCTTCTTGGAATTTTATTAGATATAAAACACACCACTGGAACACTGGAGTGGTAGTTATGTGACTCCTGTCTATAATATGTCTTTGTGTCTTTCTGTTTCTAATTCTTTCTTCTCTGCATTTTTGTGTAACTTAACATCAAACAGGCTTAGAGTTTTCTAGGTTAATGCTTTGAGAAGTGTTTTATGTTGATTGAATCTTTTGCCAAAGTTCTCTGATTTCCTAAAGTTGCCAGTAAAGTTTTTCAGTTGTTTTGACCTCTTGAGAATATCTTGTCCATATTTCTCCCATGCGTCTAACTCAGAGCTTACCTAAGCAACTGTAAGCCCTTTTAAGAGCCATGTTGAGCAAAGTTTTTGGGGACCCTACAAGAATAAAGGAGTTTTTTCCCTCAAGTTTTGGTTACTGTGCATCAGTTTCTGCCCATTGGCTCCTGTTCTGTTGCTTGGTACCACTGAGAAGAGCCTGGATCCATCCTCTTGGCATTTTCCCTTCAGATACTTAGATACATTCCCCTCTGAATGACTGGGATTCCCCTCTCAATCATCTCTTCCCTAGGCTGAACAGGTTCAGCTCCCTCAGCATGTCCTCCTAGGAGAGATGCTTCAGTTCCCTCATCATCTTCATAGCCTTTCCCTGAGCCTGTTTCAGGAGCTCCATGTCTCTCTTGTACTGAGGAGCCAAGAACTGGATATAGAACCCCAGATGTGCCTCACCAGGGCTGAGCAGAGCAGCAGGATCACCTCCCTCAGCCTGCTGTGAATGTTCTTCTTGTACCTTTGGCCTTGTTGGCCATGAGGCACACTGCTGGCTCATGGCAGCTTGTTGTATGTGGACCAGTCTGTAGGTGTGCTATCCCAGGAGAGACCCAAAGGAGGAATGGTGCCTCTGAGGCACACTTTGCTCAGTACTGACCTACTTCCACCTGCAGAAGCTGTGCTTCATTCCCTATCACTGGGCAGTAGGCACATGCTGCTTTACCAGCTCCTCCTCCCTGGCAGCTGCTCTGGCTGCTTCCTGCA
Organism: Thryothorus ludovicianus; assembly: GCA_013397245.1. Classification (NCBI taxonomy): domain Eukaryota; kingdom Metazoa; phylum Chordata; class Aves; order Passeriformes; family Certhiidae; genus Thryothorus; species Thryothorus ludovicianus. Next base: position 44,886 of record VZTB01003128.1, on the reverse strand, counting down.
GATCAAGCCATGCTCCCCTTCATGGGGCTACCAACAGGAAGTTCCTGTGCTCCTCTCTTTCCCTTCTTGGTGCCTACAAGGCAAAGCTAGCATCTGTGGGGAGCAGTGGGTGCTACAGAAGGCTGGTGTCACACACACACATACATGTGCATGTGAACCATTAGCTCTACATAGCTAATGAGAAATCAAAGTGTGAAAAACATAAAAGGACAAAAGATAGAAATCCTTTTAAAGACACCTCTTCAATATTTATATCTGTGACATTGGGGACAAATATTTTGGTCTCATGTATGGTGGTTCAGCCCCATGTGAGTCAGATCTGCATATTTTGCATTGGGAAGAAGTATCAGACAGGCAGTTAAAAGTACATCATTCTCAGTAGTGTGGCCTTGTGAATAACAGTGTTTTTCTTTTCCTTTCCTTTTAGTTTGAGCCATTGCAGTGTCAGCAACTATCAGAAGAAAATGGAAAAATTCATCTCAATAGCTTGGAACGCATGGGAAATTTTTATATCTGAAAGGAAGCCTGGCTGGAAGTATCAGATGCAGCTTTTTGCAGTTTGCTCTGCAGTTGGTTTCCTCTCCAGCTTTCTATTTTTCCTTAGCATGCGCTTCTCCTTGGCACACCATTCTTTGGGGCTCTTACTGATTTCTGGATTCATCTGGATTTTGCTTTCCATCATGCTCTTCTGTTTCAAGCACCTGCGCTGTTTTAGTGTTCTGTTCCTCCTTTCTTGTGGGCTGAAAAATGGCAGGGATGCTCTTATTACTGCTGGCACAGGTGTTGTGGTGGCCAGCAACATCCAAAATATTTTTCACAATCTAAAGGTTCTGGCAGACAGTATAACCTGTCATTTAAAGCACGAGCAATTTGCCTTGATAAAATATTATGTTGAGGCTGTAAAATGGATTTATGAGGTGGCCAAGCTTCCTGCTGAGCTACCAAAAGATATAGTAGTCCTAAAGCATGAATTTACACCATCTTATTCAATTTCAGATGATGCATTAAAAAAAGAGCTAAATGACACAGAGCAGGAAATCCAGAGAATTGCTAACCAGATATCTTTTATGTTGACTATACTGCCCTATATAGGTCAGAAAGTATTGCCTATATTTGGGGGTTTTCTAGTTTCTTTTGGAACTGGCCTCTTTATAAAAAAATTTGTGGGTTCTCATAGTACCAAATTTAAGAATACTTATATCACAAAACAGTTCATTGTATTTGATGAGCACCAAAAGCAAAAGCAAAGACCCTGTGTTATGCCACTTAACAGAAAAGAGAGAAAAGATTATGTGACAATCCCATCCTTCTTCTTCACAAGAAAGGACAGGAAAAAAATGCTGTGTTCTTTTCTCCCTGTAATCATTCATATCTGCATCTGGCTTCTGTTTTCTGCAGTAGACTCTTTGTTTTATTTGTTAATTATTTCTGTGAACAAATATCTCCAAGAAGTACCGGATCTAGACATTCAACTCAGTCTCTTTCAGAGTGTAAGTACTTATCAGTACCATATACTTCTTAGTTTAGTGTTGAAAAATTTCCCTTCATCTTCAGCAGCTGCAAGAGAAGACATAAAGCATTGAGCCATCAATTCTTTCCTGGAATATCATTCATTTCAAAAAGGGGCATTGCCTCTGCAGATACATATGTTGGATGGAATCAGACAGTTCTTTCCAGAGCACTGTCATATTTCTAGAGAACGATAAATTTTAGAAGAAAGACTTTCTTCCATTTATATATATGAAGAAAACCATAAGCTTAAAACTGAAACTCACAAAACTGACATTTCTGAAGCACTACTTTTATAGTCAAAAGCCACTATGACACTGATGTGAGAGATGCCTACCTTTCTTTAACTGAGTAGTGTGAGGAGCTCATCACTTGTATGCATGGGCGCATACACATTAAATAATGGCTTGTTGCCAAAATCTCCAGGTTCCTCTAGCAGGAGCAGCAGCAGCATAGAGAGCCATAGATTAACTATGCTGGAAAATAAGTCTGGAAGCCATCAAGACCAGCTTCATGCTTAAAACAAGGAGAACTTGTTAGAGCATGGTGCTAGTAACACCAAGGTTGTGGGTTGAGACCCATATGAGGCTTGGGCGATGATTCTTGTGGGTCCCTTCCAACTCAGAATATTTTATGATTCTGTGGCAAACTTCAGAGACAGATTAGGTTGCTCAGGATCTTGTCTGAATATTCTTAAAGGTGGAGATTTCACCATTGGAATGATGCCTTTAGTGCAAAGTAAAGATACCTGGTTGGGTAGCTCAAGAATTATTTATCCCAACCAAATCAAGCAAGGGCAGCAGGAGGCCAGCATGGGTGAGAAAGGAGCCCCTAAAAAAGTACAGAATAGGTAAAAGACAGGACAGCAGTCCCAGGAGGAATGAGATACATTGTCTGACTGTATAAGGATAGGGGCAGGAAAGCCAAAGCCCACCTGGAGCTGAATCAGCTGAGGCAGGACAAAGGTCTGTAAGCAGCAAAAGCAAGACATGGGGAAAAGTAGGTGCACTGTGAAGAGCAGAAGGGTCTTGGTGGGAGCAAAGGACACAGAAAGCCCAAGGTACTGAATGGTATCTTCAAGCTCTGCCTTTATTAGGAAGACCAGGCTTTAGGAACCCCAGGCCTTTAAGACAAGGGCAAGTGTGGAGCAAGGAAGATATCCTTGGTGAAAGAGAAGCGAGTTAGGGCACATTTAGAAACTGTGCAACCATGGGACCTGATGGGAGGCACACATGGGTGCTGAGGGTGCTGGCTGATGTCACTGTGAGGACACTTTTGATTGTCCTTGAAATATCACCGGGCCTGGGAGAGGTTCCTGAAGAGGGGAAGAAAGTGGATGTTAATTCCATCTTTGAGAAGGGGAAGGAGGAGGATCCACTGAACTATAGTCTGGTCACACACACCTTTACTGCTGGGAAGGTGACAGAGGATATAATCATGGAAGCCATTTTCATACATGTGAAGGTCAGGAAACCTCTTAGGAGTATTAAGAATGGATTTATAAAGGCTAGATCATACTTAACCAATCTAACAGTTTTAAGAGAAAACGAGGATGCTGATTCTGTTTTTATTAAGATTTCCATTGCTGGAACTCTGGAACACAGCATCTTCATTGACAATCTGATGAAGTGTGGGCTAGATAAAAGGAGAATGACATGAGCTGAAAATTGACTGAACTCTTGGACTCAAAAAAGTTCTGACTTGTGGTATACAGCCATTTCTGATGTCCCTCAAGAGTAGACACTGGAACTTATGCTATTTAACCTCTTCATTAATGACCTGCAAAGACAAACAGATTGTAGCCACATAAGCCTGCAGACAACATAGAACTGGGCAGAGTGTCTGAAATGGCAGTGGGTTGTGCTGTCATTCAGAAGAGAATTGGGCCAAGAGGAACCTCACAATGTTCATCAAAGGAACATGCCATGTATTGCAGTCTTTGAAGAGATATAACTCCATACACTTACATGTTGGGAGCTAACTGACTATGAGGCAGCTTTGCACAAAAAGCCCTGTAAGTTGGACACCAAATTGACCACTAGCCTAAAATGTGCCCTTATGGCAAAGAAAGTACTAATTTGGGCTGCAGTAGGCAGAGCACTGCCAGCAAGCAGTAGGATGTGATCCTTCCTCTCTGCTCAGCACTGCTGAGACTCAGTGCAAGAAGGGCATGTAATGGAGTGAGGAGTCAAGGAAAGGGGCAGGAAGATCATCTAAAGCATCTGTCACATGAGAAGAAGTGGGGGCTGCTCAGGCTGAAGGAGAGATGGTTCAGGGGGATCTTATAAGTGTGTGTAAATAAGTGATGGGCGGTGGGTGTAAGAAAAAGGAGCCAGACACAGGAAAAATTATTCACTGAAAGGGTTGTCAAGAATTGGAACGGGCTGCCCATGGCAGAAATGGAGTAACCATCCTTAGAAGTATTCAAGAAACAACTCAATAGTTTAGTTTTTATGGTGTTTGGTCAAAGATTGGACTCAATGGTATTGGAGGTATTTTCCAGCCTTAAGTGTTCAATGATTCTGTGACTTTTCAGTGGTGCATAGTGTAGGGAGAAGAGGAAATTAAGACAAATTGAAGGAAATACATTTTCTTGTTTACTCTTCAGGTGATCAAACAATACAACAAGTTTCTGAGATAGGTTGTGGCATCTCTATTCCTGGAGATATTAAGAACCCAACTGATCACAACCCTAATCAACCTATTGTAGCCTCATTATTTGCTGTGTGCTGTTGTATGTGGTTTTGCCTGCCTGTCTATATCCTTTGTACCTTGACTGCAGCCTCTTATCATGACCTGCCTTGGATATAACCAAATCAGGGCAAAGGGGCTTAGTCTCACTTCCCATGGACAGAAGTCCTGAGCCTCACCATGTCTGGCTGATTCATGGGTCCTGTACTATGAATTTTTTCTCTTTATGTGCATTGTTCACTCACATGGAAAGCTGGTTGACTCCTTCAAAACAGGAAACTAATGCTATCATCAGATTGTTTCTAGTCCCCCAAGGAAAGCTAATTACATTAAAATGTAAAATTTAATCTCGACAGATTTGTTATATCAAGCCTCAGGGCTGCTGATCTCAGAGAGTACAGCAAACTGGGTGAGCAGGACTCAGAGACTTGAGATGTTCATTAATTAGCATGAACAATAAAGTTCTTCATGCACTAGTATCCCTGTTTCATATTGAGTTCCTAATGAAGATTTTCCTTACCTATACATTGGTTTGATTTAGGGATAAAATGTCCTGAGATAGTTTGGGACAGGATAATGTCAAGGAAAGTCTAACAGGCTGGAGATGGGTAGCATGCTTTGGGAGCATGATTTCTCCAATGAACATCTAACAGAAGTGCCTGGCCTCTTTAGGGTGATTAGAAAAGCCACAAGGAAGAGTTTATTATTCCTCTGATATAATCAGAAAAGAGGCTGGGTTATTTAGTGTCCCTACAGTGTTCTTGCACACACAACAGAAGGTTGTATGGTCCCAGCTAACAGAAGTGCCTGGCCTCTTTAGGGTGATTAGAAAAGCCACAAGGAAGAGTTTATTATTCCTCTGATATAATCAGAAAAGAGGCTGGGTTATTTAGTGTCCCTACAGTGTTCTTGCACACACAACAGAAAGTTGTATGGTCCCAGTAGCATGTCTAATTTACCCTTCTTGTTGAGCATTTCAGTCCACAAGCAGTGAAAAACATCAGCTAAGAAAGGCAGCTACAAAAGGAGGGCAGGCAGCCCCACTGGTGTGAAGCCTTTGGTCAGAGCACTGTCTGGGCCAGCGTGTGGCTGCAGAGAGGGGACAGGCAGCTGCAGGGCACAGGGCAGCAGAGGCCAGCCCGAGCCCAGCCAAGCCCAGCTGAGCTCAGAGGAGCTGAGTGCAGCCAGGTGCAGCAGCCAGTGGCGCCAGGGCTGGCACGGGAGCAGCTGCATGGAGCTGGGTAGTGTCCAAAGTGGTGACAGGGACAATCTTTCAGGGGTTTGTCTGTCATTGTTTTCTGCTGTCTGGGGCTCAGGGACAGTGAGAGTGCTGTGGTGAGTGCCTGGGGACAGCCATGTGGTGCTGGCCATAGGAAGAGCCACCATCTTGGCTTTGTCCCAGGGCCACGTGGAACTAAGTCGAGATGGTGAATACCTTTTGTAGGTAAATTACCTCCTTTTTTTATATACTTTTGTTAATAATATTGCTGCTGTTACTGTGCATCTCTTATTCCACTACTTGCTGCTTTCAGTAACTTGCTGTCTCAGCCCACAGCCTTTGCCTTTGTCCCTCTCTTACTGGAAGGGGACAGGTTTATTTGGGGTTTAATTTCTGGCTGGTGTGAAACCACCATGGTGTGCAAGCATTGCTGATTGTGTGCTGAGACAAAACCAAAGGGACAGACACTCTGCTCTGCAGTTTTACTCTCAATGAAGGACCCTCCAACAGGGCATCTGAGCAGAGTCATAGGAGTGGAAAATTATTAAACCATTGTAACTAGATTAACTAAATATTTCCCTATCAGAGCCACTGAGAAGATAAGTTTTTAATGGGCCAAAATGCTGGACATTGTCCCAAGAGAAATTGTGAAAATAGAGTTTAAAACAGTTATAAATAACCAATAAATATATTGTTTTGAGCATACTATATATAGATTTTGAGCACTCTGGATGGTCTAGAGGATTTAGGGTCCTTTGTAAATCTGAATGTCCAGTTGGAGAAATATTAAGAAAGGAAGGAATCTATATTATACTATATTATACTATTATACTATATTATATGNATATATATTACATATTATATAATCTATATTGTTACCAACACCTTTTTCCTCCTTTTCTTGTGCAGAAGAATGAGAAAAGCTATATAATTTCTATGAAAGAGTATATTGCAAAGACTGATTCTTTCAAGATCCCTTTGTTTAAGCATAATTGCATCCCTCATCCACAACTTGCTCTCTCCACAACATGGATTCAGCTCGGAGTCATCATCTTCTTCTTAATAATTTTTGGGTTATTCTCTGGCCTCCTGACCCAACTTAAAATACTTGTGTCAACTTCCTTTTATCCTGATACCGAGATGAAACGGATACATTATTTACATGCAAAATTACTCAAAAAAAGAGCAAAGCCACAAGAGAAAACTGGGAAGAACATGTTTGCAAGAACGGTAAGCCATGAGCTCTGGGGAAAGAAAATAAATCTCACTGGGTGGTAGCCAGATCCAGGAAATGCTTAAACACTTGTTAACTTCAATTATGTGCTAATAGACTTCCCCAATGCTCAGGAGCCAGAGACACATTGCCTAATGGTGAGATTAGATCATCTAATTGTTTTGTTCTGTACTTCAGCACACATGCCTCAGACATGACATTGGTATGCTCAAATGACTATGTGCTGGCAAGAATATACTTCTCAGATTCAGAGTCCTCCAGAGGAGAAACTTTGTTTTCATGAACATATGAAAAGCACTTAAAGTATTCCTGCAATCTAGACAGTAAGTGCTAGGCAGTAAGAGCAGCCCTAAATGTAGAGAAAGTTATTCTAATATTGCTTAGCAAAATGGAAGGTGATATATTTCTGTTTTAAAACACAGTGTGACTGCAAATACCATTAGGAAACAGAACTTTTTGCTTGCAAAAACATTTATCCTGTACACATATATGTATGTATATATATTTATATATACACACACACACAGACACACTAATGGAAACAACTAACACACATGCATACACCTATGGCTTATCCAGATAGAAAGCTGCAGACATTTACAATTTGTTTAAGTTTGGTTTTTTACAGCCTTCAATACTGGCTATATAGGGTATTAGTGTTTGGGTGATCTTAACTCAGTAATACTATCATGTAGATCATATTTCTGTCTTTTCAGGTCAACTTTTGGTTTCCAATACTCAAGGCAAGAGAGGCAGTGAGGGAGCAAGAAAGAACTTGCAGAATGACAGCATGATGTGAAAAAAACCAAGTGAATCTTTGGATATGGATGAGAGGCTTTAGCTCCACCTGTGTTTTGCACCATCTTTTCTATGGAATGTCGATTCTAAAATGTAAAAATTTCACACTCCAAGGCTGAACAGCAGTATTTTGGAAAAGATGCCATTGTGGATAGTGTGCAGATCACCACAGATTGCTATGGATTGCATTAACAGTTATTTTTCACCTTGGGGTTTGCATTATCTGGTAGTTGAGAAAATCATGGACAATCTATTCTTCTGTCTAAAAGCAATAAAACAGTTTGGAGCTTTTATGACTACAGCAGAAACCTCTTTGGGTGAGCTAACAGAGGACATAATGGCAGCAGCAGGTTTGTCTTCTTCCCATTTGCCAGACACTGAAGATAGAAGACACAGCAGAGGCTGTCCATTGCCTTCTGTGATAGCCAAGAACTGAGACCTAGATGTTTCTGGACATTTTTATCTATTTCTCAAGCCTCAAGCCCTGGATTTTCGCCATCCCTAGCTTCTAGTCTCCTACCTAATATCCCACCCAGAATTCCTTACTTGGTCTTAGTCTCCCGCTTCCACATATCCATGGACTGTATCACTAGTGCAGATTGTATGATGCCTTTGATAATCATAAGAGAGGTCATTTAACAGGTGCAAGTGAGAATGGTCACAAGGACTAGAATAGAGAGCAGTCAGGTGCTGTGGGTGCAAACAAGGCATCTTTAAAGGGTGAGGCATGTAAGTGGAGATGAAAAATGTTTCAAGTCTTGCAGGTTGCAGAAGCTTGCTGAAGAAACAAAAATGGGCTTAATTATATTTCATAAGCAACACTGACTTCAAAGAAATAAAACTGAGCCAATACTGAACCTATCCAACCAACCTTGGTGATGCGACCTTCATACAGATACGAGAACAAATGCAAAATGCCTAAAGACGTAGGAATGACTTATGTCTTTAACAATTGAGCTAAAAAATGTACCCAACAGGCAGCGTATTTCTGATTTTCAGCCACAGCCAACTTCCTTTTTTAGTCTGGATAATAGGAAATTCTGCTCTCTTCCTCTATAATACATGCATGGTTTCAGGACAGCCATTGATCAATGTCTCTGTTATCTGAATGAATTAAGACTTAAAACTCTCCAGTAGCAAGTATCAGAAGTTATTTTCCACTTAAACCACTGAAAAACAAAAAGACTTTTTCTTTGGGCCTTCCAAAGTCTCATTTCTCCATGCATGGCTCAGGTTGCTGATGTGACAACAATTGTCTCTGGGAAATGGTGCTGGATTAAAGCCATGCATTATTGAAGGCTGTGCTGAGTGTCTCTGAGAGGCCTGACTGTGTCCTTTTTGCTAAAGTGGGACAGCCCTGAATAGTAGCAGAATGTCAGCTTGTATTTTAGGTGCTACTGTCAAGCATCAGTAACAAGAAGCATTCTGGTGAGAGAGAAGCCATTAGAAGGTTGCTCTAAATTTGGACTCACAGAATAGAATAGTTATCCAGGTACTATTGATAAGAGGATCACACTCTTGTCATCATTGCAGATGAAAGGGGAAGAGTTACATGTCAATAAGAGCTGAATATTTTTGGCAGAGTTTTGACTAATTGCTGGCAGGAGTTGGATGTGCTCCTCTCAATCCCAAAGGACAAGCTGGTGAGAAGCCCAAGTATGAGGGCAAATCTGATGGACAGCAGTACCACAAAACACCATGCACTTATTATCAGGAGGAAAGCTTTGGTGTGGAGTTTCTTGCCTTTCTTGTTTGATGGTGTTGCCACTCATAATACCTTTTTATTCTGTTGTTCTACAAGAAGCAAGCAGAAGCTTTGCGGCCCATGGGAATGCTTCATCAAAATTGGTCAATCATTGGGAGAGATGCCTAAATCTGTTAGGATTTTGGTTTCTGTAGTACACTCTCAGCACAATGACATGTCTGCATTTTTCATTTACTTAAGGAAATTAAGGAATGTGGATGCTCTCCCCCCACACACCTGTAAAGACAATTAAATATTGCTTAGTTTGTCCTTCGAACTGATAAAAAACAATTCTTCTTGAGTAACTGATTTTAATTCTGTTCAGTTAAAACATGTTCAGTTCTGGTAAACATTTTACCTAAATGCTTGACTCCTACTACCAGTGGCAGAAGAAATGGAAAAGCCCAAGGTATTTCTTTGTCTTGGTCTTTGCAGATCTTTAGCCACAGCAGACTTCTCAGACCTGAAGGAGAGGCTGGAGCAAGGAAGACTTACCCCTTGTAGCTCGAGAGCACTCGAGCACACAGGATCACACAAATACCATGAGGCATGGTGGGAGATATCCATGGATATTGAGTGTGCTGATTGGTGTCACTGAAAGGTGTCTTGGTTTTTTTGTAAAAGGTCATGGTGATCAGGAGGGGTCACTGAGGACTGGAAGAAAGAACATGACATTCCCATTTTCAAGCAGAGCTAGAAGGAAAATCTGGGAAACTACAGATTTGTCAGACTCATCTCAATCTGTGGGAAGGTGATAGAACAATTTTCCCTGGTAGCTGTTTCCAAACATAAAGGCCAGGAAGTTGCCTGGTATATCACTGAAACAGAAGAAAAACTTTTTTACTTGAATGTGGTCAAACACTGGAATGAGATGCCCTGAGAGGGTTCAGAACCTCCATCCTTGGAGATACTCAAAAGCCACTAGACATGGCTCTGAGCACCCCAGAGCAGCAAAGCTGGGGCAGATATCTCTAGAGCTGCCCAACTGCCTCAGCTATGCTGTGATTATTGACTTTAACACAGCATATTTCCAGAAAAATACTGGATATGCACAGCAAAAGCTTGTTTTAATTTGTGAATATGCTGTGCCAGCATCAAGGGTGTCACCTGACAAATATTGTTACCATTGCACTCATACTACAGTCACATACTTGAGTGGACTAAATGCATTTTGTTTCTGTGCTCATACACAGGCATACCTGTATGCTGAACATGACCTGGATAACAGGCAAAGGAGATAAGTTTGCTCTCCCCCCTTCTCCCTAAACCTGGTTTATCAGGGAAAATGGCACATTCTACACCTTTATTTAATAATATTTTTTTATAAATCAAGTCCACCTTCTATGCCTCAAAGACATTGAGTTTTATCTCAGTGGCAGGACAATTCTTACCCTGACTTACAGTACTAGACATATTCCTTCAGCTGCCCAGTGTCTTTCTTTAGCTGTACAGATGAAAAGGCAGGTCTGTTACTTCCCTGAAACTACACAGAGACATACTTCTCATTCCCTCCAGACCTTATTTTCTTTATATTTTCTTCCGTTTGTTTCTGTCATATAAGCAGGGTTTGTTTATCTTCAGCTGTCTCCTCTGCAAGTTGTTCAGCTATTTCCTTGGCCTCTCTGTTTACCATAACCCTCAACCACAGGATTCAGTTGTTCTTTTTTCTTAAAAAACAAAGTCTACAAGTTAGAATAAAAAACAGCATTCCACCCACAATTATTTCTGTTCCTCTTCTTGCCTACCCTCTCCTCAGACTTCCTACATTTTATTTTGGCTCTTCTGTCATTCATAGTCTTCTCTTTTAGTATGTTTTCTTCATCTCCAACAGATCATTCTTTCTCATCCATAAAAGCATGCAATGCTTTTCTTTCTGCTGAGCACAAGGGAAATATAGGTGCAGTTGAAATTAAGGGATTTTATTCATTTTTTGGTGTAACAGAAATTTTTTATATCTATTAACATCGTGTTACTGGGTTTTGTCTCTAAATGACTCTCTAGGGCTTGTCAGAAACACATTCACTAAGAACAAGAGTCTGAGAACTCTGGATTTGGCTTTTCAGTCCTTCTCTCAGCTCACAGCAGAGCTCAACTTCCTTTTTAAACGTCCTTCACTAGTGTAGGAGATGTTTGATTTACTGTGAAAAATCCTCCAATTGGATCAAATCTGGTTTGTAAAATTAATGAAAGGCTGACCTGATTGTCTTGTGAAGGTAATTCAGAGAGACATGCTAGTGCTCCTGACCCTCCTGGAGTGGGATACACACAAGGACAACTCCTTTCAGCAACTGTGTTTATGGACCTCTCCTTATCACCACCCCATATCTCCAAACCTGGCTGGCTTCTAAAGCCAAACCAAACTAAAGGCTTCTTTTCCTCTGTGCTAGTTTCGTTGCAGCATTTCACGTGAGCTGCTGGGTGTGCAAAGTCAGAGGATGATGTATTTACAGCTGTTGTCACCGTGGCCCCTGCTCTGTCAATATTATCACACTGACTCGCTGTTTTCACTGCAGTTTAAACAGCCCAGAGATGCAGTTAGAAAAGAAATGAATAACCAAAGCCTTCCTTCCGATTCTGTTTTACATCGCAAAAGTGAAGAGTAAGGATCAAAGGATCGCTGTCTGCCGCTGATGAAATAAAGCCTGGAAGCAGGGATGTTACTGTCGGCTTTAGGGGCACAGATTTCAAACCATGAGCTTCCTTCCCGGCTGCTGCTGTGCATGACAGAACCTTCCTCGCCGTGTCACTGCTGATACACCATTCCTGCCCTGCCCTCCAGCGGCCCAGCGCAGCCACAGGGCCCAGGATGGCTGCTCTGCAGAGATCGCTCACCCCGGGATGCTCCAGGTGAGGAGAGCAGCTGCCGCTCTGGGTGTTTGCACAGCCGAGTCTCACGGGTGGTGAGCTGAGGGCCAGCAATAAACACACACCGTCTGTAGGAGGCTTTCTCTGGCAAACGATGGGGGTGAGAGCAGTACTGTGCATGCAGGGATCAGGTCTCCCAAACTGCTTTTCTGCTCCTGCCTCTGGGATGCATATCACCAGGGAGAATGGAGGACTAAACTTCTCAAATCTCTGCCTGGGTGGGGAGAGAGATGAAAATATGCCTAACAGAATTTTTTCCTTACTTTAACAAAATATTTGTATCTTCAATGTTTCCATACAAGAAAGAGGTAGAAATCAGTAGCATTTCAAGGAGAAGTGATAAGCAAAGAAAGGATGTTCTTGTTTCAGCCTTGACAAAACAATCCCTTGGCTCCTCTGCACAGACACTGCTCCAGAGAAAAAGGGTTTTAATGCAGCAGTATCACCTCTCAAAGCAATCAGAGTGACCAACAGAATGAAGGCAGAGCCAAAGCAAGCAAACTTTTTTCTCAGTAAGGGAGGAGAAGCCTGAGGATTATGACTAAATGAGATAGGATTCAAACATCTGGGAAAGCAATTACTGTCTTACTTCCCCATGAAAGGCTCAGGACAACTGTGTGGGCTGCAGAAGTCATCTCTAAACCACCTTTCCAACCTGGTGTGTGGCAGCTGCTGTCTTAGCACAAAAGTTATAGAACAAACAGAGCAACAGCCTGAGAATATAATGAGCAAGTGATAGCTCAGGGATGAGATTGTGGAATGAATTCAGAAGTCTTGCCAGGGTCTAGAGACTGAGATACAACTGAGAGACCAGTCAGTGCTCCTTCCACTGCTTCAGTTCAGGGTCTGTGCTGACATAATTGCAATCCCATTGAATACCAAACTATATGCCTACTAAAATATCCCATGCTGCTGTTTTAGCTCTGCTGTCACTCCTTACTGGTGTTTTGGAATAGAGACCTGGGCAGTCCCAAAATTACATCCCTATGAAGATCCCACCATTATAGCCTAGCCCATATGAGTGAAAAAAGAAAAAAGATGACAGAGATTTGCAGTCTGACAGTTTCAACTTTAGTAGAAGTGCCTGAATGGCACAGTTGAAATTCTTTTGATGTCACACAGTTTGTCCAAGGCTATTACTTGGCACCTTGTGGCTTGAGGCAGGATTTGGGTACTAGGGCCAGCACATGTCATGGCAAAACAAATATTCATAAATACAACAAACCTGACAGGCTCAATAGCTTGTTGCATCCAAGGATGTAAAAATACAGCAGATGATTTGGTGTAAATCCCAATTCACAACATGCAGGTAATTTATTTCATCGGCACAATAGTTAAGACCCACTGGAATTAAAAAGTAGGTATTTTTTAACCAAAAATAGTATAGCTCTATAGGAAGAAAAGTCCATGATATAGAGCAGTAAGTACCAACATAGGGAACAGGACTTCCTTGCTAATTATACAGGAGGAAGCTCATTCATTCCTAATTTAAAAAAAAAAAAAAGAAAGAGTAAGAAACCTAAAAATATGTTTTTCCATAGTTAATACATGTTCATAGTTTGGACATTACTCTCATCGAATTTCTGCTCTTCTTCCAATGAAGCAAAAGATTAATTAGAAAGAATGGATTCATGGCTGACCTGCACTGTTGATGAGATAAAACATAAGAAATGACAGGCATCCTTCACACAAGAAAGTTCCAGTTCTGGGAAGCAGAGATGGACTCAGTGGAAGGCAGCAGCAGAGTAGAAATCTGTACCAGAGTTACACAGCCTGTATAAATTTTGTAGCCAACGGAGACAAACCAGCATTGCAAGAAAACTGCACAGCTCCAGAAAGATTCATCTGACCTGTGTGGGACCTTGATGCAGAAACAAAACAAGTTGCAGAAGCATCTCTTTTTCTGTTGATTGTAAAGGGAGACTGGATAATAAACCTGAGATGCAGAGCATGACAGCACAGAAGTCTGTACTGAGCAGTGAATTCTGTTTCCTTGTAATAGTCATTGTAATAGTGCTGGACTGTTGGTTCTGCTGTTCTGCCACCCCAAAGATAAACCTGAGAAATGGGAACTGGTGCTAGACCTTTTCAACCACAGCCATGACTATCCTCCATCATCTTACAAGGAAACTCCTCTTTTTCTGCTTGGAGACACAGGAACTACTGACCTAATAGGAGTTTGTTTTTCATACAGGCTCATACATAACTATATCCCTAGGAATATAGCAGAAGCTGCAAGTCTGCTTTCCACTGTTAAAAATAATAGTAATTATCTTATGTTTAATGTGTATGTTTTAAAATTTGCAGCACTTTCTGCGCCTGTTTGGCCTGTGGGTTCCACAGTACAGGTTACATTGTTTCTACACATAGGACTCCCTGTTCAGGTGATTTTGTGTTGGCCTCATTTCTCTTTGTGATGTTTTTGGCTGGGGTAGAGTTAATTTTCTTCACAGTGGCTAGTGTGGAGTTATGTTTTGGATTTATGCTGGAAACAAAATTGATAATTCCAGGATATTTTTCATTATCAATGGGCAATGCTTACACAGCATCAAGGCTTTTTCTGTTTCTCACCCCACCCCACCAGCAATAGGGCTGGATGTGCACAAGGAGATGGGATGGGACATGGCCAGGACAGGTGACCTCAGCTAACCCTAGACCATTTGCTCATGCTCAGCTTGTAAAACTGGGGAAGAAGCAGGGGGAACATTCAGAGTGCTTTCCTGGGGATGCCTGAACACCTGCCTGACAATAGGAAGTGAAGTCCTTGTTTTGCTTTGCTAGTGTGCACAACTTTTGCTTTACCTATTAAACTTTCTTTATCCCAACCTAAGAGTTTTCGAACTCTTCTGATTCTCTTACCTGACTGGGGTGTGGAATTGAGCAGATGTCTGTGGGGTGCTTAGCTGCCAATTGAGATTAAACCATGACACTCTCTTAAGTTCTTCCCAGGGGCAGCTGCTTAAAAAGAAGAGTTCTTACATATTAAAGTGTAATTTTAAACAACATTTAAGTTCTCCAAAACAAAATTTGTCTAGACATGTTAGCAGAATAATGCTTCTGAAAGCACAACAACCTCTGAAGGGGGAAATTAGATAAACTGAGCAAAAGAGATTTTTTTTTTAATTAAGAATCCTATCCTACAAAAAGCAAAGTATTAGTTACATTGGGAAAAACTTCACATTTTCAGTTAAAAAGGTTTTTTGATGTTAATACATAATGGTTTTGCTCTTGTGATCTCACTTCATTAGCCTTCAGGTGATGGGAGTGTGTCTCTCCATAAAGCCAGAACAGAAACTATTACTGTAGGTGAGTTCTCCAGTATGGTTGGTGTAAGTTTGCCTAGGGTGCAACAAAGGAAATAGTTGAACCCACTAAAAAAGATTGATGGTGCTGTTGGCAGGGACAAAATACACAAAGTTCTTCAAAGACAGTGACATGGAGATGTGGCAGCAGCTCCAAAATAGTGAGCGTTCACCTGAATCAGCATATTTCTGTACTGACCCCTTCCAGACAGGGAAAATCAAAAAATAAAATTCAACATCTGCTCTTAGAATTCTCTGCATTGCCTAGCATAAAAGAGATCTTTCTAACATATAAAATTAGAGACTTAGGATTCATTTCCTGGGACCCAAGAGAGTAGGAGTTTAAAAATTGTTCTTAAACACCATTGTTCATTGCTTTTACTTTATTGGGTAGCTGATACCTTATAAAGATAAACGTCAAGAAATTCCATCCCAAAACTTACATACGTTTAAGAATGTACAGAGCTGCTGCCACATTATAATTGTAGTGTTTTTTTAATTATTACTCCATTTTCTAAAAAGAATTTTTCAATTCTTACAGCAAGAGTCTTTTAAAAGATGAATTTCAATGATAATTTTATGTAGGAAACCAAGAATAATGCTTATTGGTTACTTTTGTTTTATGTTGGTTCTTGAGAAGTTGATCGTGGATTGATTGCTGGACCCAGAAGGAACTGCTGGTGGGGGCAGCAAGGTCATTTTCATTTGCTTTTATCTACAGAGAAAAAAAAAAGAAAATACAATATCTTTCAAAAGAAAATCTCATCTTTGCAATATGTCACTCAGAGGTAATAATGGAGAGGGAGTGCTAGGAGCTAGAAAGAATGGTTATTGCTCCCTCACTCTACTCAAGCTTTAGCCTTTAGTCCTCTCTATTAGAAAAGCTTTTCCCTTAGGACAGAGAGAAACAAAGAGGATGCTGCACTCGCTTGCTGCAAATGATGCCCTGGATGAGGTTCACTCTAAGGTAGCTTTAAAGGAATAACACCATGAAATGTGGAAAAGTTAATTTCACCCTCCTACCATAGCAGGTTTGCCCCTGTCCCATATCAATTAGCACTAAGAACAGACTGATTTTATGTGAGGTGCAAACTGGGGCTTTCTGTTCTTCTATTGGGAAATCATTTCTCAAACTAGCTGATTTCATTGTTGGTACATATATGCACCCAAAACTTCAGCTTGGATTTTGGCATGCTTCCTTGTCATTCACTGTTGCCCTGACCCATATTAATCAACTCCCCTGCTGTAGATGACAACATTTCAGCTGCAGCTGACACACAGCAGCAGCATGGCTCCATTGTGCTTGCTGAAGGACTTGCCTAGTTTGTTCCTTTTCCTGAAGCATTTTCTCTGCTTGTTAAACAGTTAGAGAGTGAGGTGCTGTCACTAGTCCTTGTCCCCAGCTGCCTCACCCCATTCATATGCTGCACTGCATTGATCTTTGCTTGGTTCTTCTAAGAGACACTTCAACTCACCAAGGCAACAGAAAACTAACCCTGAAAACAAAGCTAGATGATTTCTGCTCTCTGACAGGTCTGCCAAGCACTAGGGCATATGCAAGGACTGTCAATAACCAAGTTCCACACTGTGAACACTGGAGCAGGAAAGGAGTGTTACTCCTGTTAGCAGTGATGAGCTCACACTAATTCAGACGCTGCTGGCACTACCTGCAGCACCTCTATTCATGGAGTCCTAGAATGCCATGGGTTGGAAAGAACCTTAAAGATCATCTCGTTCCAACTCCTCTGCAGGGGCAGGGATGCCTTCCATTAGACCAGGCTGCTTAGATCCCCATCCAACTTGAACCCTGGCCTTGAACACTTCAGAGGTGGGCATCCACAAACTCTCTGAGTAACCTGTTCCAGTTCCTTACCAACATCACAGTAAAGAAATTCTTCCCAATATCTGGATCTAAACTCTCTTTCAAGTGTAAAGCCATTCTACCTTGTCCTACTATCCCATGCCCTTGGAAAAAAAATCCCTCTCCAGCTCTCTTAGAGGCTTTCTTTAGGTACTGAAAGACTGCTCTAAGGTCTCTCTGGAGCCTTCTTTTTTTCATGAAGACAGCTTTTGTTTTTGCAAATCAAATCTGTCAGCTTAACACAAACAGCACATTTGTTGGGGGGTTATTGTCTGTAACACAGGGACACTAACAAATTTAATTTTTCACATCAAGCTGGTTTTTTTCATGCTTTTGGTTTGGTTTTTTCTGTAGATTTGCAAGTCAAATAGTCATGCTTCATTTTGTACTCCTGTTGCTAACTGAACTCAGGTTTTGTATGGGCCTTCATACCCATGTCTCAGTCTGGCAGCTAAACTCTATCAGTTTCTTTCAACTGAACTTTTTAAATAAGATTCCAATCAAAATGAAGTTTTCCATGCCTAGGCTGCCACACTTGTTTGTCTAATTTACAGATATCAAGACACCTCAGCTTCTGAGAGAGCTTATTTCAGACAAGTCTGTCACCAGACAGGCAGCCTGCTACCCTTTTGTTTTCTTGAAGGTTCAGAGAAGCATTAAGCAGTTTTTATTAAGCAAATAGATGGTTACCTGCAACAGCCAAAACTGGGGAATGAGCCTGTTATTTTCGTGTGCTGGATGTTCCTGAGACCATGCCTGTATATGGTGCCCTCTTGACAGGAACAGGTTGACATACCTGCAATAAAATGTTTTAAAACTTTCATTATTTTGTCTTCTCTTGCAATTGGTAATTGAACAAAATTGAAACAGAAGTCCTATGAGAATCTATCTTTCTATGAAATGTATCCCAATACTTTCATCTAACTTCTTCTGGAATTAAACTGTTCAGTTCTCAGTTTCCTACAGGAGCTGGGTGGCTAAATCTGTTCAACACAGTAACAATCCAATTCTAAATCCATTTTTTTAAAGAAACAACACATTCCACCTCATTTTATGGATTCTTCTATTTGTTAGAGTATTCACATTTACCAGTGATGTCTTTAATACATCAGGTAAGAGAGATAAGTAAGTATCAGTGAAACAAAGCAAATTCTGCCTTGTGCCTATTACTCACTATTCCAGTTGCTGGCTACAGGAAGCTGAGCTAGTTGAAAAATCACTTCTGAAGACATGCTGCAATTGATATTTGGGTTAAGGGAAAATTCTCTCTAGCTTTGATGGGAAATGGAGACCACTATGTTCATGAAAGTCTTTCAGAACTATGTAATTATCAAATTTCTTATATATTTCAGTTTACTTTCATTTTGACACAGTATTATGTGTATGAACAGGCAGGCAGCTCACTGCACCCTGTGGAATTGTGGTCTTTGGAGGAAAGCATAATTCAGACACTTTTACACTTTTACATGCCCTTCTTTTACATGCCTTGATGGACATGCCCTACATGTCCATCAAGACAACAGCAGAAAGAAATATACAGAAATATCCTGGGAGCATTTCACTGGGCCATATTTCCCATGGATGTTAGTCTGATTCAGCTTCTAGATCCTGCAGTGAATCCCACTGATTCAGGTGGTGATTCTAAAATGTATTTACTCAATGTGCTTTTGAAAATCCTATTCACAGTAGACTAAGGATGTAAACACATCATGAATGCTTGCACAGTAAACAGACACTGAAAATCCAATCTTTATGTATTTGAAACAGTTCTCTTTAAAAAATAGAAGAGAACAAAATCTTGAACAGAGTTATCTCATTTGGCCCAGCAATGCTCATTGTACATGTTCAGTTTTTAACACATTCTTGCTGGAACACAGAAAAATGTTCAACACTCAGAGTTTAGTTCAAAATCCATGAAAGAATTAGAAAAATTTTTATGTCTTCCTTGGTGCATTATTTCTTCCCGCATATGAAATTTAGGCGCTCTGATCTTCAGTGAAATCAGTGATAAAATGTAGCAATTACTCAGGTTACTCAGAAGCAAAACTTTGTCCACTTTTATTGCAAGTAGGACATGTTTATTTTTAAAAGTTCTGAGGCTTAGTTCACGAGCTGTGCAGACTATTGTAAGAGCAGGAACTAGTCTACGATATTTTTCTGTAAGATAAAGAGCAATAAAATTGGAGTCCTTCATTTCCTTTCCTCCCACCTTGGCACATTCTGATTAGTAAGGAAAATTACCATTGAATCCCCAAACTTCTCTTCCCAAGAGCTAGTTATGCTCATGTTGTACAAGGCATTACAGAGATTTATTAGTTTAATTAACCTGTTCCCGCTGCCTGACTCGTTTGTAGACATATGGAGGGAATGGTGGACGGGAGACATATTTGCCTTCTCCTGCTGTGACATTGAAAACTCCACCTTCATAAACCACTTTGCCTCTTGAAACTGTCACAACTGGAACTCCATGGCAGACCATTCCTTCAAATATATTGAAGTTATTTGCCTGGTGATGTGTCTTTGCAGATATTGTCCTGTGTTTGCAAAACAACACACAAAATTACTAAGATTCTTGCATTTGACTTCATTATAAAATTTTGATAAATTGAAATAGGAAGAAAATTTAGCAACATTATTTAACTACAACACAGTACAGTACATCATAGAGCAGCTGTAAAAATAGGATAGCACGACAACATTTCATTGAACAGTAATTGCACTTCAAAAGAATGAAGAGGGAGTCAAAAGGACAGAACTCAGCAGCCTTGAAATGCAAAATTTTCCACTACAAAAGAGATTAGTGGAAAAAAATTCAGGTCGTAATATTTTCTTTGGATAACATGATTTCATTTTGCCTTGTCAAGCAAATATCTACGGTCAATTCGATCAGAAAAATCTCTGACCTTTTAGCTGGAATGACTTGCAATTTCAAGTTTGAAAAGCATGGCTGCAACGTTTCAAAGACTGAATCTCACAAATAACACAAAGACTGCTTCAATGGACAGTCGGTAGATGGCAATGAGTTTTGGTAATGCTCAGTGTGAGCTCGATTGATTCAATGACTGACAGCTCAAATATCTTAAAGCTGCTAAATAATAATGATATCACACTTCTACATACCCTTCCTCCAAGGGTGTTAAGTAAATCATAATTTCAGACTTCAACAGTACTCATTTGAATGATGTTATTATTGCTTTTTGTATATCTAGACTTCATTCTATATGATTTCCATCTTTCAAGACAGTTTTTTCAACCCTAACTGGCTACTTTAAAAGCAGAGCCAATGCTAGAGCTGACATTACTGTCTGGAAGTTCAGGCTGTGTATAATTCCTTTATCGTCTATTTTCCTTACTAAGCTACTTAATATATACTGTAACTACAGACTTTGAATTTCAGTTAATTATTTTATTAACTTCCTGTATCCAAGCTACAGATTATATATATAA
>VZTB01003128.1:0-22436 GCA_013397245.1 Thryothorus ludovicianus | reverse complement strand
ATATATATTTATTATATATATATAAGTATAGATCTATATAATATATGTATATATTAATATATACATTGCCATTCCTCTAGTACAAAGAGGAAGACATGCTTCTGAAATTGTCTCTTTTCACCACCAGACTTCTGTCCAACAAATTTAGAGTCAAAGAGTCATTTAGTCTAAGAACAACTAACAGATTTGCTCTGTGTGAGGATTCATTGATTAGTAGTACTGTATTTATTTATGCTCTATGTGAAAAAGGACTTTACAGCCACTCCTAGAGTATTGTACCTAACTAAACTACAGACTGCAGCTTGAAACTTGGCAATGAGCAGCAGCTTAGACTAATGCAGCAACATGTAGGGTGAAATTCAAGAGTATGCAGGTAGTCAGCTCGAGTTCTGACCTAAAACTTTAAGGGGTTAGAGGGACTAGTTTTCATCTCAACAAACAAATCTGTGCTTCAGTCAGAGATTGAAACAGTTGGGCAGGAGGGGGACAGGGATGAAGGGAAACCATTGGACATTAGAGTCATTTTACACCTTTTGTAATGCATAGCTACATGAAGCTACATCAGCTCTAGAACCAAAACTTTGACTACCATGAGGATTGTCCCTTTAATTTTCAAGGTCACGTAAGCAAGCAAATGAAGAATTTAATTACATTCAATGGAAATGGGTNTTAACATTTAAAAGAACATTCTCCTCTACAAAGAGGATACTCTAAAGGCATCAGGTCTTACTGACCTGATGTCTTTAGAATAAGACACTATTGTTCTTACACAGATTTAGACAGATTAAGACTGAGTATTGTTGTTTCTCACATCAGTGTTTCCATGCAGTNGAAGACATGCTTCTGAAATTGTCTCTTTTCACCACCAGACTTCTGTCCAACAAATTTAGAGTCAAAGAGTCATTTAGTCTAAGAACAACTAACAGATTTGCTCTGTGTGAGGATTCACTGATTAGTAGTACTGTATTTATTTATGCTCTATGTGAAAAAGGACTTTACAGCCACTCCTAGAGTATTGTACCTAACTAAACTACAGACTGCAGCTTGAAACTTGGCAATGAGCAGCAGCTTAGACTAATGCAGCAACATGTAGGGTGAAATTCAAGAGTATGCAGGTAGTCAGCTCGAGTTCTGACCTAAAACTTTAAGGGGTTAGAGGGACTAGTTTTCATCTCAACAAACAAATCTGTGCTTCAGTCAGAGATTGAAACAGTTGGGCAGGAGGGGGACAGGGATGAAGGGAAACCATTGGACATTAGAGTCATTTTACACCTTTTGTAATGCATAGCTACACGAAGCTACATCAGCTCTAGAACCAAAACTTTGACTACCATGAGGATTGTCCCTTTAATTTTCAAGGTCACGTAAGCAAGCAAATGAAGAATTTAATTACATTCAATGGAAATGGGTACATACCTCACATAGATTTCTTTAAAACTTTCAGATACAGTAATATGAATGAATGCTGTAGGCAAAAGCCCTTAGGGAAAAATAGCTGTTGAAAATCTCAATACCATCTTATTTTAAAATCAATTATTTACTTAATTTAAAGCGTACTAATAAAGTCTGTAATTGAAAACATCTGCTTTGTTGACATCTGCCAAAGAAAACCAGCTTATGTAGGAGTGAGTATTTGAACCATAAGTAATTTTTCTCAATGCTTATAGTGCAGTATCTGAGCTTTTCAGAGCTGGGGGTAGGTGAGAAATGCCACTTTGCTGAGGACAGTATCAGCCTTTGTGAGTTGCCTGCTCTCATCACTTTCAGATGCCTCTGAACTCTACAGATTGTTAACCTGCTTTTCTAAAGTCTAGAAAAAATAAATCTTTCACCTTTCTGTATTCTCTGAGTCTCCACTCATTTATAATGATAATTAAGAGTTTTATTAAAAAGAAAAGTAAAGAACAAGAAAAAGAAAACAGTGGAAAAATAAGAAAGTCCTAAAATCTGTGTGTAAAAATGCTAGCTATAAGCCTATAATGTGGATTAAAACCATCATGGCCTACTTTATATTAAGGAATTGCAATAACAGCATATGCAAATATATGCAGGTAACTATTTGTAAAGTTGTGTTCCTAGCCTCTTAAAAAACATCTTCAATAAACATTACTTTTGGGTAGTCATAGGAATTGAGAAGATTTGTAGATAAAAACAGATGCAAGAAGAGGTAGGATGTTAAAGTTTGGGAACTTCAGATCAAAGTGACTTATCTGGAGTAATGGGATCTTTATTTCATGCAATTATATCTCCTAAAATTCATCATTTTAAGGGGGGTAGAATGACAAAATAATTTTTATATTACGGTAAGTAGCTCATTTGTCAACAATATTTTCCAGTCTGGTCCTATCAATTATTCTAAGTTGATACAGGATGGAAGTGAACATTTGTGAAAAACTGTGGGCAGGAGAGAAGCAGTAATGAGAAATTAGCTTGCAGAAAAGCATACAGAAAGAGAAGAACACAAATTAGTCTATTCAATGACTAGAGAAGATCTTGAAGTGTTTACAAGGGGAAAAAAGTCAAAATTATGTAAGGGGAAAATAAATAATGATTTGATTTTTTTGGTAACATTTCTGAGATTTGTTTCTCTAAAGAGACCAAGTGACATTTTGGAGGCAGCGAGTTACCAGGGAAACGTACATCATGCACTCTCAGAGAGGCTTATCTTGTTACAGTTCACAGAGCCAGAGTGTCACAGAGGTTGGAGAGCATCTCTGGAGATCATCTACTCCAAGCCTTCCGTTCTGATCAGGGTCAGTCAAAGTAGGCTTCTCAGGGTCATGTTAAATTGGGTTTTAAGTGCCTCCAGAAAGGGAGATCCACAATCTCTATGGGTAACCTGTGCCAGTGTGTGATCACCATCACAGGAAAACAATATTATTTATCATATTGAAATGGAATTTCCTTTATTTCATTTGTGCCTATTGTTTCCCTTTCCCCAGTTTCTTAATTTGAGATAAGACGTCTTTGGCAGGATTCTGGAGAATTATTGTACATTCATGCATGCACACTGCTTTCACTTGTGTAAAAGAACACGGGGCTGTTGAAAATGCCAGAACATACTTGTCCTATGCATAGATATTCATACACCACATTATTCCATTTTCTCTCATTGTGACCAGATGCAGTCACCCATATATTCAATATTCAAAATTATGCTTATTCATCTGAAGAGTAAGACAGTTGCAGCATTATTTATTCTAATCCTCTGCTAACATCTTGGTTTCTTTCTGTCCTATGTTACTAAAAATTACAGGCAGTTACTTGGCAGAGTGCTTAAATGTTGTAATGTCCCCACTTAAGCCTCTGAGGTTGAAGACTTGACTACAAGTGAGACAGACATAGGCTGCAGATTTTGGTTCTAACAAATGCAAAAGATTTAGCCATGAACATATTTACATGCAAGCAAAAGCATTGAGGGGATATATGCCAGCAGACAGGGGAACTCTGACATTTTGCTGATTCTCATCCAGTCACTACTTCCTTTAAAATACAAAAATACTAGAAACAAACTAGAAAACACATCTTCCTCTGTCAGGCAGGTAGATTACAGAGTGACCTGTCCTTTTCCTCCCTCTCATCCCTACCTCAGGCTTCCCACATTTCCTGCTGCTCAGGGGCCCCACTCTGGCAGCTGCAGTGGGATTGCAGCCACCACAGCCCTGTTCAGGGCTGCAGCCACCACTGCCCTGCTCAGGGCTGCAGCCTCCCCTGCCCTGCTCAGGACTGCAGCCACCCCTGCCCTGCTCAGGGCTGCAGCCTCCCCTGCCCTGCTCAGGACTGCAGCCACCCCTGCCCTGCTCAGGGCTTCAGCCCAGCTCCACCAGCACATGTGGGGCACATGCTGGGCCTGCCAAAGTGGGCCACTCCAGCAAAGCCCAAAGAGGATGGTGCTGCCTGCACAGCCAGCTCTGCCTTTGCAATCAGAAGGATTGAACTTCTCAGCTATATTCAATGAGGGAAAAACCCTGGGGAGTGTGGCTTCCCAATTTGCATGTTGTCATAATGAAGTGGCTGGACTTAAAAAGTTAAACTCTATTTGAGACAGGTTTTTTATTCCTATGGGTGTTTGCTCTTGCCTCTGGGACCTGATCCAGTGTTAACTTGCAGGGCTCTTACAGGCTACAGTGAATCAACTGAGCCCTAATGTCTGCTGGGAGCTGGATGTCTCTTTACGAGATCTTCAGGACCTTCTGCCCCTACTTTACAAGGGATGCTCAGCTCTTTTCACTGCCTGAACTGGGTACTGCAGTATTTAGATTCCCTGCTGAGCATTTCTGAAACAAACCCTAGAGATTTTATACTCTTGCTTGCTTTCAAATAGCTAAAGGCATCAGCTATAGAGGACACTGACTTGCTGACAGGTGAAATTCCCTTTCCCTTACTCACTCTGCTCTCTCCTCCTGAAAAAGTCTTTACAGTTGCTTTTGTTTCACAGATTTGGGGCTTTTACATTATTTGTGTGCAGCTGAAATAAGTCAGTGAACAGTCTTGATCAAAGCACAGATTAAAATAAGAGTACAGTGCGTACACATTTGCTGCCTACATGCATTTTCCCAAGGAGTTTTTACAGAACAATCCTTTTTGCACAGACTGTACTTAGGATGCTGAGGGTGTTGAGGTTTGCAATATGATATTTGGTAGCACATGGCTTGCAATAAACCAACAGATCCCCTTTGTATTTTTGTGGCCTTTAATTAATGGAATAAGTATAAGGAAGCTAACAAAAATACCTACTTTGGCAGGACTCACAACCCATCCTTTGTAATGCAGTTTCTAACCGATTTGTACATTTAATGTTTCTTCCCAATAATGCTTGCTGTCATGCAGACCTACTAAAACCAATATTCAGATGCTTTTAAACACAGTACCAAATGTGATAATTGTTGATATAATCTTTTCTGCAGAAATTACCAGAAAATGCTACAGAAATAGGCCAGTCAATGAAGCTGACACTTAGAAAAGCCTCAGCTAGAGCAGCAGAGTGCTGGCAGCAGAACCTTAAACTGCAATTGCTCATAGCTTGCAGAGCTGTCACGTTGAATTCACTAGGGTTTTGTAACCTAGAAAGAGAAAATCCTGGATGCTCAGATAGCACCCAACACGTGCAATGATGTGGATGGGAAAATGCAGCTGATTTTGTAGGGATACAAGTTTTCATATTAAAGAGCTGCACTACCTTTCTAAACGACTCTAGAATCTTCTGTATAGACTTCCTCTGAGAGAGTGTGATAAGATCAATTCCTTACAGCAGTACCTCAGCATGTCTAACTCATTAGTCTGGTATCAATCAGAATTTCAAGACTACAGCAAAAAAACCTCAAACCAGAAGTGGGAAATTGCACTTCCCTCTTGCAAGACTTATGGCTGCAAACAAGAAAAGAAGTCATGCACAAAAGAGGAAGAACTTAGCAAGAAACAGGAACAAGTTTATTGTGAAACTGAAAATCACTCCCTAGAATCAACAAAGCACACGAGGCTGTGCCTTGTGTAACATCTTAAATGGCTGAAATCCATTAGCTAGTTCCCTTTTTTCTGCTGGGCTGTTTATGCCCTCTTCAGGATTTGTAGGGAAATTAACAGACAAGTTCCAGTGAGATTTGTTTATACTTTCTCATATAGTTCACAAAATTGTACCTGCAGAGAGACTTTTCCCAGCAAACTCAAATGAATAAACAATGGGAACAGTAACAGGAAGTAAAATAGGAACAGTACCAGGAAGTATCAGGAAGAAAAATACTGGTTGAACGCAAAATAAACTTGCTCAGTAAGAAAATACAGTTTAGATGTTTAAAAAATGCTTAAAGTCAAACTACACCTCCTCAGCTGCAGTGTGCGAAAAGGCAATTAGAACATACAGGAGAGAGTGAAGGAAGCAGAAGGAATGTTTGAGAGGCAAAAAAGATAAACAATTACAGGAGCTGACAAAGCACCTAGAGAACATTGTCAGAACTCTGCTATCCTCCTAGATTCATTTTTCCCCAGGCAGAGCAGAAGAGAGTTCAGAAAACAATCCTTCAGGGTTTTTTAAAATCAGGGTTCATAACTTCACTCTCCTGAAATAGCTCAGTGCTGGTATCTCAAAATATGCTTGCTCAACATGCCAGAAGCCATAATGCACATCAAAATCTCCCTGACCCAGCACTGGGCAGGCCTCTATATTTATTTGGGTTGTTGACACTCCTGAAACTTTTGCTCGCGCTCTCGGTTTTTTTGTGGGACCGCTGAATAACAACCTCTGTATCCTCAAATGCTGTAGCTTAAAACACTGAAGATTTCACACGTTCCCATGTTTTTGG
Source organism: Thryothorus ludovicianus (assembly GCA_013397245.1). Lineage (NCBI taxonomy): Eukaryota > Metazoa > Chordata > Aves > Passeriformes > Certhiidae > Thryothorus > Thryothorus ludovicianus. Next base: position 16,137 of record VZTB01003128.1, on the reverse strand, counting down.
TAGTCATTAATATACTGAAATGACTGAGAATTATGTATCAAAGAACAGAAGACTGGCCAAAAGACTTTTGTTTGTGTAAGGTAAATCTAGAATTGGGCAAAGGGGGTGGAGGCCATTATCTGTTTGGCTACCAAAATCAGACACATCCAGTTGCGTTTCAGAACTTTCCTACACCCTGAGCAGAGCACTCAGCCTTTTTCTTTTTAAAGATCAAAGGCTGAAAGCACAGTTTTGCAGACACACTGCTCACTAGAGCCGAGCCCATGAAGCAAACTTCCACTCCAGCCCATTTCCTGACCTGCTGCTGCTGCTGTGGGCACGGGTGGGCAGGGGCAAGGCTTGGATGTTAAAATTCCTGCTGTGCACGGGTGGGCAGGAGCAGGGCTCAGGTGTTCAAGTCCCTGCAGGCTGAAGTTACCCTACACAGCCCTGGGACAGTGAGGATGCACTCACAGAGCTCACAGGCATCTCAGCTGGGAGACAACTCCCCAGGTGATCTGGCTGTGTGACAGACAGCTGTCAGACCATTTCCAGGAGGTTTAAACAAGACCAGGATGGGCACAAGAGCCAGAGACTCTTGACAAGATTCAAGACATAATCCCTGAAATGTTTTATAGAGTCCTGACTATGGAGTTGGCTGATGGAATGAATACACCTGAGGACAAGAACCCGCTATAATGCACAGTACACTGAGTTGAGGCTCCTAGAAAGATATTTCATGCCCTTTCCAGCAAAAATGTACTATGGTACCAATTCATACCGGGTGAGACACCAGGACATTGTGTATCTGTCAATGTGACAAGCTCTATTCTAGCAGAATTACTGTGAACACATCAGAAAACTCATTAAATAAAAGCATAAACATGAACTTCAGAAGATTGAGCTTCAGAAGTAAGTTCAATCCGCCTTTGAACATGTTTTAAGCGGCTCTCAGTTCAAAACACAAGTTTGTAACAGGTCATGCTGCAGCAGGCTCTTCTCCTGCCCCTTGCAGTGGAGGAATTCAAACATACTCCAGCACTGAAAAGAGTTGCTCTAAAATCTCAGAGGAGTAATTTTTACTCTTAGGGTACCAAGCCCTGGTTGCATAATGTGCATAATGTTTTTAATTTTTGCACTTGGTCAGCAATCAGAGAGAATGCTTCTTAATCCTTCTAGAGATCAAAGATCTCTCCTTAAATACACTATTGTGGGAGACAAAACCCTCTAATTAATTCACACGAGATGCTATTTAAAACCACCATAACTTCACCCAAAGGCTTATTGTTGTACAAAGGCTTTGTGATGCACTTTTCCTGCAGAAAGCCTAGATGGGGGTGAGAAACAAGTTCCCATACCTACCTTGTAGCTTTAGGATCCCAAATTACAATGTCAGCATCAGAGCCTACAGCAATTCTGCCCTTCTTTGGGTAAAGGTTAAAGATTTTTGCTGCATTTGTGCTGGTAACAGCTACAAATCGGTTTTCATCCATTTTTCCACTGTGCTGCAAAAGAATACACAAAAGCAAACTCATAACTTAAACAAGAAATGAAAAAATGCTCTTCTGGTTGAAAAACTAAGATGAGTGACAACACATCAACTTTTTGAAAATGTCATACTGAAGAGTTTAGAAAATACCTATTTGTCTCAGATGCCCATAATGCAATGTACTTTCACTAAATACAGTTACTTTATCTTACTTTATCCTACATCAAGGAGGAAAAAAAAAGATAACTTTAAACCAAACACTCTGTGGACCCAGCCTCAAGTCAACTGAAATAAAATGTTTTAGCTAGCTTTAAATCTGTAGTCCTGCTCAGCAATTTCCTCAGGAAACATAACATCTCTTGAGTATCTTGGTTTTGGAAGATGGTGACACAGTATAAAGGAGAGCCTAGAAGGTGTTAATGGCAAGGCAAGGTACTATGTGTAATATAGGAAAACTGATTTGAAAATTTCTTTAGTAATGACACAGAGTATAGCAGTGATCAGTAAAAGCTGCAATCAGGTATAAAAAACAGATTTGCTGATGTGACATTTCAGCAAAATAGCAAATAAAAATGGATATACATGTATCTTGGGACTGTCCACTGCTGTGTAACTAATTTAATCCAACTTCCATGACTGTTTTTTGTTTGGAAAGCCACCTACACTAGCAGTAATATTGTGAATAGGTCAGTCTAGGAATCAGGATGTCATAAAAACATGTTTATGGTGGCCTGTGAGCAGTCATATGAGAAGAAAAGTACAATGAAATGGTGAACACTGCTCTTCTAAGTAATGGGGTGTGGGAAGGACAGGAAGCTGTCCAGACAAATACACAGCTGTGTAATATTTTACAAGTAAAAAAATATTATCAATTAATGAACTTTTAAAAAATTATCTTGCTCAACAGGATGCACTGATGAACACATTCATGTCTCAGTTTCATATGAATCACAAGCTCAATTTCTGTTTACACCATAAGGAATTGCACTAGAGCTGTGCCACAGGTGAGTATGGCACAAGTGTGTGTGTGTTTTGTACATATCAGCTGGAGCTGAATCCCAAGTACAGATAAAAAAGAGACGTCATGAACCATATTCTTACCAACCATGTGAGGTAGGTAATTATACTTGTGAATATTCACAGTGCATGAATTATATATATGAATATGAATTATACTGTGAATATGCTTCACAGTGCATTATCAACATGACTTCACTACTGCAAGAGAACTTAAATAGAACTAGAGCTTCCAGAACGTAACAGTTTTGCATTAGCCAGAGCAATCATAACACCTGGTATGCAGCAGATTCCTCAAGAGATTTCCTTACCTCCCCCCTCATCAGACTTTATCTGAGAATTTCTGGCTATTCTTGTGTTGGTGCTGAGAATCTGAAGTCAGTGGAACTTGAAAGTGCTCATTTCATTTTATCACATGACTGAGACACACATTAGAGAAGCATTTTTTAAAACATAAATTAGAAGTTGATAGGCACACTACTGTGGAAAATCCTCCAATGGCTAAGTTTGAGAGAGATCAAACAGGAAAAAATACACAGCTGATAGAGTTGAAACTGTAGGTACCTCTTCCCTTTTGTTTTCATTTCCCAAGTTGAAAAAAATGCTTCAAGGAAATATACTTGCAGTACCACTGAAAAAACAGCAGTCCCTTACTGCTAAATAATAGAAATGATTCTTTGGTGAAATATTTTAAACACTTCTTCTACCTTCCAGGTGCATAAAGTGAGAGCTAATAAGGACTGTTATAGTTTTCAATTGAATGAGTTATCCTATGATAAACACACTTGATAAAATTGAAGAGTTAATACCTGCTGAGAGATTATGTTTTGTTGGAGAAATCAATTACCTCTGTGTTTGGACATTTTGATATACTTACAACACCTTTTTCCCATATGACTGACATCCTATCCTCCACACCATTCACTCCATTAGGGATTTTTGTGAAGTCATCTTTGCCCAGAGCTTTCTGGCATATGTCAAAGGTGCAATTGTCAGTCCCTGTCACAGATAGATCACCACTGCAGAGAAACAAAGTTCATTATGAGTCAGGGCATGCACCAGGGAAAACCTGTTGTAAGGCTGGGAAGATCAAGACATCCATCCTTCAAGACAAACACTGATAAGCCCTGCCAGCCTGCCTTCAATCCCATCCTCCAGGACTGGCCCCACAGTGACAGCCAGTTGCCCTATGAAGCAGTTTCCTCTTCAGACACCACTCAGAAGGAAACAAGCACCAACACTGACACTTTTGCCCTGGATATGTCCAAGGCAGCCCACAAATGGAGAACTGTCCACTTTACCCAGAGCAAGCAGGTTGGTTTCACCTTCACTTCAGTCAATTTTAGTCTGTGTCACTCCACATGACCTCTGAAATTACTATGGATCTGCACAACAGTTAGACTGTGTTCAGGCTTTACAGGCTCTTCAGTCACATTCAACCCTTTTGTGGAGTTAACCTTTACTGGTAATGAAATACCAGCAAACCACACATCTTGTTCAGTGCAGATATCCTAAAGATACTTCTTTTTCCACTTCCTTCTGAAGTAGATGTTATGAAGTGGATATCTTACATGTGTCAGAAGTTAGCAGGCTTAGTTTTTATGCAGTATTTGAATTTCAAGTGAAAAAGGCAGCTGACAACAAACCCCAGAAAATCTATCTGTAACCTCACCTTTTACACTGGCATTTCCCACCAACTTACAACCTTACTGTCTTCCTGGTCATGTTACAATTTTTGCTGTGGTATGAGCAAGGCAAGGCTTATTGAATAAAATCATATGTAGATAGAAGGCCATAAGAGTTCAGAGAAACAAAATATGAAATCTGTGATTTCACCCTCCATTTCTTCTTTCTCATAATGTAAAATTCTGTACTTAGAAAATCCCCAGAGCATCAGCCTGCTTTTATGTTCTCCTTACAAAATTTGCTGTGCATCTGGGTGTCAGCAGTCGCTGTTTGTTCATCTGCTTACTTGGCCAGTAAGTTCATGAGGAAACCAGGAGTAGATGGATCTGGTCTCAGTGGGGGTCCCATCACATATGCTGCAGCATGAGCCCAGTCTTTATTCCAGTAGTTGGTGCCATCAGTGCCAAGGCTTGCAGCAATTGGCTCCCCATAAACCACCTTTCCTGAAAAAGGTAAAGCAAATATATCAACGTCAAACAACATAAAAATGCACAACTTGTATTTTCTCTGTTGAGGATCTTTTGGTGGCAATGAATTTAAATTTGAATGAGTTTTTCAAATTAAACACCAACATATGGAAGGATATAATAAGCTAAGCTATACACAGCATCTTTGTTCTGAATATTCTGCTAGTGATTTCCGAATATATTTTCTCCTAAGAACATTGCTTAGGCAAGTTTTTTAATTAAATTGTTGACAGATATACTATAATGGGTTTTACACATTGTTTACTAGGAATGTGATTGAGATTTCAAAAGGAACACAGGTTTAATTAATTATGTTTAAGATTCATATACTTGGTAGCACCTGTTTAGTGCTCTGAAATTACTGACTACATAACAGTGTTAAGTTAATATATAGAGCATACAGACTTTGCAAGGTGGCACTTTTAATTGTCAGGCTATAATTATGCCAGGAAGAACAATATGGCAGGAGACATAAACCAGAAAGTATAGAAAGATTTCCCAAATCAAAAATTAGAAATAACTTAATTTTAGAAGTTATCTCCCAAATTTTAATATTTGATTGTTGGCTGCACAGTATCCTATTTTCCTCAGAACAGGATGCCAACCCAGAGTAGCTGTTAGCCTTTGGACAGAGCTAGCATATTTTAACTAATTTTTTCTCCTGGGAAACATGGGTTTGAAACTCATCAGAACAAGATGTTTCACTGCCTGAGCGAGTGGTCCAGACACTTTTCAGGTGGCAATGCCTCCAACTGCAGTGGTCACCAAAGAACCGGAATGAGCTGGGACCTCCCACACCCACTCAGAGGCCACTTGGTACTGGTTAAAGGCAGCCTCTGCTGGGTCCCAGCAAGAGCCTTGTCCCACCCCTGATGTTTTGCTTTGGATGGCAGATTTCACTCCAGGCACAGTTATTATTAGAACCATCACTGACTGCATTGCCCCAGCAAGGCCACAGCTGGTGATTGCTTGGTGACAAAAGATTGTGACCTTTCTCTGAATTTCTGTGTGTAAATCACACAGCCATGGTACTGTTGGAAAACAAAAAGCAAAGCTTTGCAGATTTCTCTCTGTACGTTAGACTGCTACTTCTGTGAGCTACTGGATTGTAACTCCTGCCCTGGCATAGGTAGCTACTGAGGAGCTCAATTATTTTCAAAATACGTTTCTCATTGCACCAGTGCCATTCCTGAAATCTCTGGGGCTAGATTTGGAAAAAGGCCTCATACAATTTTATTTCTACATGGCGTCAAGGGCAGTTTTGGTCTTCCTGTATTGTACATTTATTCCAGGTACTACCTGGTACAATTTGGTCCACCACCTAAAGACTCCCTATTAGTATTATTCATTTTCTGCAACCACCTCTGCATGCTCTGACATGCTCAATGTGCTTCTCTCTCTCTCACAGTGATGCTTTGGCTTGGAGCATTCTCAGTCCCACTTATCTACATAAGTTACAAATTAATACTTGAGCTCAGAGGGAGACCACCATTTTTTAGACTTGGAAACATGACTTTGGCAGTTATTTACTGGCTTTTGTATCTTATTTTTGAAACTCAAAAGCACTGACTATAAGGCCATGCATAGAAGTGGTATGATCACTCACTGATGAGGAGATTTGAGCAGATTATTGTTTTCTTAATTCAGAGCTGAATGATGAAACCTAAGGAGAGACATGGATGAAACCAGAGAATGGATGAGCTTCGGATGAATTCACCTTAGTTCAGGGTCTTCCCTGATTCTTGCAGGAACCCTTGGCCTTCCCTGGCCAGCTCTAAACACTGTATTTGAGAGTAGGCTGCCACCAGTCTAGATGTATATAGAAAAGTTCTGGTATATATAACCAATCTGTCATATTTACCTGTTAGTGTTTCAACAAGTTTTTTCATGATCAAAGCCACCAGAAAGGGGAAGGAGAGGGAAGTGTGGTTTGTGTCTCTCTTGCTGCATTTAAACAAGCTAAAGCAACTTTCACCTAAAGTATACCTGAGCTATGAATCATTAGGACATACTTACAAATCATTAAAGTTAAAATTGCAGGCAAAGAATATTTATTTTGCTTAATAAATACTTCAGAGATTAATAAGAAAATAATTTTCTCATCATCATTTCACAGCACAAAAATGAAAAGGAGTTTCCAAGCTCCCAGCTGGATCTGCTGAACAGATTCTAACTCATGTACCATAGCTGATGACAGTATTTCTGCAGTCTGAGCTGACCAGCTCCCTTTGTTCCCATGAGTGGGGAGGGGCAGAAGTTATTCCCTCAAGTGATTTTGAGTCTGAACATTGCAGTTTCAACAGACTACCTCTGGACAGTTATGCTGAATGTGCAATTTCTTGCATTTCATTTGGGCCATGACTAGCCAGACTGAAGGATACAATAATATCAAGATTCTTCTTTAAACCTAGTAAAAAGGAAATTCTGCACTAAGGCTCTTTTAGCTCAATTAGCAACAAGGAAATTCTGCATTAAGGTCCTTCTAGCTTGATTGGCTTCTGCCTAAAGGCATAAAAATGAAGTAATGCAGTAATAAATCATGCCTTTCAAATTGTTATGTATCCAGCATTCAATAAAACCAAGGAACCACTGAGTTCTGCTGTTTGGTCTTCCTGACACCTCTGAGCAGCTGGTAAATAGCTGTGTATTTGGTGACTTTTTTATCAGATGCCCAAACTAGCTAGCTAGAGCTATATTTAATAGATTACTTTATCAAAAAGAAAAGCATTCAATTGCAATTTCTTTTTCCACCTACCAAAACTCAAAAAAGACTTCTAATATTAATAAATACCAACTAATATTTACAGATTTGAAAAACTGGCCCATATGTTCTGAGTCTAGTAGAAGTTTTAGAAGCACTTAAGGTAAGTTCATATGGGGCAAGGATTCTCACAAGCCATGCTCTGAAAGGAGCAGAACTGCAAGGCAGGGTTTATTGAATCAGGGATAGCATTGCATCCATTAGGCTGTATGGCCCTGAGCTGTCCTGCATGAGACAGCTAAAGAGTTGACATTTTTAGTTGCATTCCTGTGCTGAGAATCAGCTTGGGAGTTTGTATTCCCTCAGCAATGGACATGGCTTTGCTCTCACTATGAAGAGACATAACCCGTGAGTGTTGGCAGGAACCAATCTTGTAAGCCTAAGTAAGCTTCTTAGAATCTGGCCAAGGATGTATTTTTGTATGCACTTTTTAAAAAAGGAGAAGCTCTTTTTTTACGAATTACTTTTCCAGTAAGATTGTACTCTCCAGGTCTCCACTAGAAACTCCCATTTTCCTGGCTGTAGCAGCAATTAAATGAGGAAATGGATGTGATCTTTAGTCATCACACTGGATGATCTTTAGGTCACTTCCAACCCAAACCATTCTATGATTTTATGGTCTTCAGCTTTAGCTGAGATTTAGCTTAGATTGAAAGCATTTTTTAGGGGAAGACAGTATAAATCATGTACCTCTAAATCACATTTTATTAGCCTTGCTCTCTCCACAAGCATTTCTGGTGACAGGAATAAGTGACAAGGCCACATTAATTTTCCCCAGTAAGTTCACATCAGGTAATGCTAATAAGGGGAAAGAGCTGCACTGTCTGACACTAGAGCTCTACAGCCCTGTATTCTCACTGGAGGGAAGATTTTACACAAATCTGACTGCAGCAGCTCAGGAAGACATGAAATACAATTTGCACCACAATGTGAATCAATTGTAGCAATTTTTTCTTAGTACATATTAGAAAAGTATACATCTATCCTCTGTAATCAAACTGGCACTGCAAACTATTCTTGTGACACACACCTAATCAATGTTTTACAGTATTTAATGTCAGCATAAAATTCTTGAACAATGTATTATAAAACACTGTCTTAGCTCTTTGATGTTCACAGCCAGTGTTGCATCTTTAATCTGGGTACTTCAATTGTTGTCATAGCTTCTTGTACTTAATGTTCACATGATGCCTGTGAATGTACAAGCAGCCGATGGATATAATCCACATTCCTGGCAGCACTGGCATCTAGTGGAGGAATCCAACATAGCACACTACAAAAAGATGTGCCAATAAAATATATTCTGGTAAATTCTGTTGCAAACTTGAATTACTGCTAAATCTTACTAAAAGTCATAGTCATACATATTGTGCATAAACATATCCATCTATATTAGCACAATGACATCACACTGCCTTGATTTATCATGATCTCATCCTCTACATTTTAATATTAATAATCTATGCCCCCTGTTTAGGCATTATCTAAAGACAAGAAATAGGGAAACTGAGGTCTGTATGATATTCATATCAAGCCAGGTGGAAACAAGCTGTAAATGCAAAAGATGAAAAAATAGTGAAAAAGATGTAAAAAGATAATGAGGACAGATGATTTCAGGTCCTCCAAATCTTGGGCTTCTGTCCTGCTCCTTTCACCTTGATAATGTCTCCTCACAGTGCTGCTGTTCCATGTGCTGCTCTGGATGAACTTACAGATGAGGAGATGAAATATCCTGCATACCTATGGCCTTCAAGCTGATTCTAGTCTACCTAAGAGTAAGGTAAGGCCCCCTGGTCAGGAAAGTCAAGCCCCCTTGGCTGACCACAGTTATTTGTGAACACTGCAGTGCAAACCTGAGCAACCCTGACTGGTGGAAATCAAGGCTTTTGGACACTGTCATCTTCACCATGACTTATAAATCGCCAGTGAATAGGAGCCATGGCACTGTCAAAATATGGTGTGGTGTCTCTTATAGAATTTCTCATCGAGATGTCTGGTAAAGTCTTGCAGATAACTCGAGAGAGGAGAGCAGTAGAGTATTTATTTAGAGTATTATGTTATATCGTCTTGAACTGTTCACATAATTTTTAATGCAATAACGCTGTCCTGGCCATCACTTTGACCTTGGAGGAACAATACAAAGAGAAAAGTATTTGCTCTTGGAAGAAATGAAGGCCTCAATTCTGGTTGCTGTTCTCCCACACTGCTCCCCTTGGGCCCTACAACACACACACACACACACACACACACACACACAGAGCCACAATTTAGACATCCCACTTCAAGAAATTCATGCATGATCAAAGGCTTATGACACCCATGAAAAGTAAGACACTAATGCTGTGTTTGGTTTTCCATGACCATTCCCCCAACGCCATTGTCCAAGCATAAAAGAATTAGGACTTTTACCTTCTCTTCGTGCATTACTTATCACCTTTGCTGAGGATTTACTCATTACATGGACTATGTAAAGGGGGCAGTTTGCAGCATTTGCTACGGTAATTGCTCTTTGTGTGGCTTCAGCTTCCACTTCTTCAGGACGACACAGTTCATGACCCTCAGGGCCAGTTATTCCCATTGCCAGCATCTTCTTTGCACCCTGAAGACCACATAAAAGTATGTAAGAGTCAGTTAATGTGTATCTATGGCCGTGAGCATGCTGTCAGTCAAATGGATTCTGAACCAACCATTTCAGCCAGGTCAAGGAAAAAAAATAATTAGGCAGCTATGATTTTTTTCAAAAATACATTACTGTAGTTTTATCTGAAATCTAAGATCTCTCTCAATAAACTCAAGTCTCAGAATACCTAAGTAAATTCAGAGAACACATTTCACTGGCTTGCAGGATTAAATCACTGCCCTTGAAAACCCTACCCCTCTCTCAATATGTACACTTAAATATCATGGTCAATGATGTCCAATGACACTACTAGCCCTCACTGGAGAGAAAAAAAGGAAAAATCCTTACTAAGCACAAAGTTGCATCTTCAGAGCCTCTGAAAAGTCTGAGGTTTTAAGTGGCTAAAGGTTTTGTCTCTGCTCTGTTCCAGAAATTTGAGATTTGCTGATTTGAGATTATTTAGGAATGAATTAATTTCTGTGCCAGAACCTGGGGTAGAGTCAAAGCGCTGTTGACTGGAATAACTGGAGAAACTGTTCTATTATAGCCACTCCAGTTATTACTGGTGTCAAGTATGTCATAAATATGCATTATAATATTGACTTTTTGTAAATATTGAGTGCTGTATGTATAAGGTTAAAATAATTTTGCTATAAAGATATAGTTTTTATTCTTTTCTGTTAACTGAACTCAGACATAGTAGTGTAATAGTTGATATAGTTATGGAACTGTCTGCTTGGTCAGGATAACATCCACTGAACATGGGATGAGGAGCCCTGCTGCTGATATTCCAACTATCAGTACCCACCATCTGAAGAAAATGTGGACCAAGGCTCAAACTGGAAGTGATAAGAAAATCACAACCAAGAAATGCACATGATCTAAAAACGTGGACTCAAGGAGAGGCCATGCTAAACAGTCCCTGGAAAATGTAAAATTGTTTTGTGGGAAATATGAATATGCATAATGGTTTATGAATATGCAATAGGCTGATGTAACAGAAAAAGTATTTAAGAAGTGTTTCCAAGCATATCAGGTGTGCTCTTGGCTGAATGCCAAGCACCCAGCCATAAAAACTTTGCTTTATTGTCTTTGTCTTTTATTGTCATTTATTAAACTTTTAAATTTTGGTAGGAGTGAACTTGGTTTTTCACAAGTATAAGCAGTGTAGTTATACCTTAGGGCCTCAGAACTCTCAGTGCCTCCACACAGCACTAAGGTGGCAGTAGCAAGTGAAGTGAAGATAATTATACACAGAAGGATGTTGAGACTTCTGTGCCCAGCCAGTGAAGCTTTCTCCATACTTCTGGATTTGCTTGTTATCTGAGCTATGTCTGGAGAGACCTAGGGTTAGGACCATCTATATTCCTGACTTTGATGGACAAAATGTCAAATGTGCACCTGTGCAATTAGTTCCCCATTCTCAGCATGGACTTGAGCAACTGCCCCAAGTTCCTTACAGCAGGAAAAGGCTTCATACAGCTCCTCATCATTGACCATGTATACATCTTTATAGGCCATAAACATCTTGAAGGAGTTGACACCTCTGTTTTGAACAAGAGCTTCCATTTCTTGCTTCACCTGAAAAATACAGCAATTATATTGTACATGTTAATAATTTTGTATAAAGAAATTGTAAATATGAAGGGTGAGCCTTTACTCAACCATCAAACACATGCTCAGTACAAATAGCCCAAGTCACACATTTAAAACTGACTTAGACTACTTGTATCAAATTGATTCTCAAACTATATAAAATAGTATTGCATATATTGGAAGCACAAGCTAATTGTAGGAGGGAATGCTTTTTACAAAAGGTAACGAGGTAAAATTTTATTTCAAATAAACCTCCTGATGTTGAAAGCACCCATTCTAATATTACAGTCAATGTGTCCAGCTCACACAACATGGACATTTGTGCAAAACTGATTTTCAAAATTGGATTGCACAGGGCTGCAGGTTCTACCAAACAACACAGGGGCAGAAAATATTTCATCTTTTAGCTTTGTCCTGACTCTAAACAACACACACAGCCTTTTGAAACATTTGTTGTCAAACAAAACAGCTCCAAAATGCAAAGTGCAGGCCTGTTAGCTTTTTTTTTTTGCATTCACTACTTGTTAGAATTCCCTGCTTCTGCTAGAGCCCAGCAAAACATTACATCACAAAGAAAGAAAGACACATATTTTAGTCTCAAGATTTCTTGCATGACTGTTTAGCTAGAAACAGATAGCACTTTTGTTCTCCCTTCCCAATAAAATGATGGTTACAGTAATTGACATGTATCTGTAAAGCTATTACAGTTTCCATGGATTAATTCCTTTCAAAAAGTAAAATATTATTTTTCATCTTCTCTCTAATAAACTGGTTAGGTCTGCCCAAAAAGCCTAAGATTTATAAAACACTTGAGGAAATTTTTCTTGCTTATCCAGAGGAGGGATGGGAGCACATCTTGAGTGGGAGTTATCAAATAAATACCTGACAAAAGGCCCGGCTCTGGCACAAATACAGAGGCATGTCATTTATCCTCTTCAATGTTAACTACAACTAACAGAAGGCATTGTAAAAAATATATGCTTTTGATTAATACTTCAAATTCTGATGAGGTGAGAGGTGATGAGATGGGCATGAAATATCAGTCTTCTTAACCCAGGCCTTTTACAACTACAAAATGCCCAATCTTTTTATTTCTTTTAATCTTGGCCTTTAAAAACAGTTGCATTCTTAATATAAACTAGAACATTTAATTGATTTACACCTCCCTAGCTTTATTGGATTTGTCAGTACAATTCCACTATTGTCTGCTGAGGCTGTTTCAAATGCCTATTACTCAAATTTCATTGGAGAATTTATTTCATGTCTTTGCCTTAAGTTAGAAGTTGTGGTCAGCCTATTTTAGCACTCAGTACACAGAATAGCAAAGATGTATTGTTTGCAGAGTAACGGTTTTGGTGCCTATATTTTAGAATTTAAAAAGTAGAAGTACTCATATATAAAATAGGAATTAATTTATCTGTGTACTGGTGGATAGTTCTCTGAGAATTCAAAGTCATCTTGTAAAACATGGGTCTCATTCCGATAGATATCAAGCACCTGAAAAATTAATTTATCAGTAAAGCTTTCAGCAAACATTTACTCAGCAAAGGTGATTCTCCCATATGTAAATTCAAAAAAGGTTTTTTAGATTATTTCACATTCAATGTATATTGGCTACAGTCCTGCTTTTCTTTAAGGAGATTTTACTGCAGTCACCCAGAAAAAGAAGTCTTCCTCTACAAATGAAGTAAGGTACCATATTTTTCATGCATTAAAAAAACCCCAAAACAACCAAAATCACCAAAACTCATCAGAAGCATAAAATATCAAGTGTTCAAGCAACAAAAGACAATATTATTTTAAACACCCTCGGACCTGCCTGGTTTTGGTCTCACACAATTTCAACCTTTAACTTTGTGCAGTATTATCCAGAGTTACAGGCTATTTGCAGACTTTTTTTCAAACACATATACTCTCAGAAGGGTGTAGCCTATTTCAAATGTTCTTAATCACAAAAACAGTAACTACCAAGCTATATTTAGCATATGAAAACTAATTCAAAGTAGATGTGGTACAAATTTATGGAATTTAAATCAGTTCTTGGGTCTACCTTGCTGCTCCACCACGTAACTGCCACGTGCAATGAATAATCGCAGCAGACTTTAGGGTCTGCCCAGCTTTTCCATGTATCAAAAGCTTCAATAAGAGAACAACCTTTCTGAGGGATGGCAAAGTCGATGATCATAGTGGTTCCTCCTGCTATAGCTGCCTGAAAAGAAGAAAGTTAATATTTAGCAATCAGAAAGAATGCAAATTTCCTCCCACCCTCTCCAGCTACCTTACATCACTTAATCTGGATACACTGAAAATTCAAAAGCCACTGAGGAGCTCCCCTGAGTAAAAATAATTATGGACATTAATTTCATTTGCTTTGAGAAAAATGTTCTCAAAAGTGTGTTCAGGAAAATCCAAGTGAAATTCTCACACTGAAGGAAAAGCTTTTTCTTGTGTACAAAAACTTATCAAAGATTTGGAGATGTGTCTTTAGTGTTCATGCATCAGTGAGTTTCCTCAAGTGTGTGGAATCACTGAGGAAGAACGAGGAGAGCACAGTCAACCTGAGACCTGCTTCCTCAGAGTCTGCAGTAGGAAAACAAACCTGAGTGACAGGCAAGTATTAAGGGGCAAAAACACAGCAACAACAGCAAAATTCCCATTGAGTTTGAAACTACAATATGAAAATCCTCAAATTCTCATCTAACACCAAAATATTTAAAAGTTTTTAAAAGTATGTTTTTATTAGTAACAGGATATCCTTTGGTAAAACTGTTTTAGAGGGTTTTAAAGAGAATGGGGAATTTACATCCTCTACATAAATGTTGTCAAGTAAATAAATAAACTACAACCTTACTTAATAGATGAATAGTAATTAAAAAAGTGTTTTTTAACCAATAATTTTTACTCTCCTTTATGCACAACTGAATTATTACTTTTCTTGCCTTTGGAGGAGGAAAAGTTCACTCTGATGCCAGATCATTGAGTAAAAGAAATTGACCCAACACAAAAATTCCTTTGTTGAAATTATTGCTTTCTTCCAGATTGGCAAAAGAAATCCTCTCTATTGCTCTGAACAATGTCCTTTTGCAAAAGAGTAACAACCAATTTGGATTAAAATATGCACAGTTTAAATTCACAGGATCAGAGAATCACAGGACTAACTAGGTTGGAAAAGACCTTTGAGATCTAGTCCAACCTATGACCAAACACCACTTCATCAACTACAGCACAGCACTAAGTGACACATCCAGTCTTTTTTTAAACACCTTCAGAGACGGTGACTGCACTACCTCCCTAGGCAGCCCATTCCAATGCCCAATCACTCTTTCTGTGAAGAATTTTTAAATGATGTCCAGCCTAAACTTCCCCTGGTGCAGATTAAGACTGTGTCCTCTTGTCCTGTCGCTGATTGCCTGGGGGACCAAGCCCCACCGGGCTGCATCCTCCTCTCAGGGGAGGGTGAGGTCTGCCCTGAGCTCCTCCAGGCTCAACACCCCCAGCTCCCTCAGCTGTTCCTCACAGGGCTTCACCAGGCCCTTCCCCGTCTCCATTGCCCTTCTCTGGCCTCACTCCAGCTCCTCAATGTCCTTCCTGAATTGAGGGGCCCAGAACTGGACACAGCACTCGAGGTGCGGCCTCACCAGTGCTGAGTACAGGAGGGCAATCCCTGCCCTGGTCCTGCTGGACACACCATTGCTGATCCAGCCCAGGGGCCATGGGCCTTCTCGGCCACCTGGGCACACCCTGTCACCAGCACCTCCAGGTCCCCTTGTGCCTGAGCACTGTCCAGCTGCTCTGTCCCCAGCCTGTAAGTGCAGGACCCAGCACTCAGACTTGTTAAACCTTGGATTGTTGGACTTGCACAGAGCAGTTTGGAGACTGACACGAGTATTTGTAAATCTGTAATGAATTGAGAAAACATGTTCTCCAGGAACAGTTGTTCAAATTGTCAAATATTTTTCAACAAGACTGATTGACTTATTTGTTAAATAGGACTTAAGGAAAATTTATATGCTTCAAGAAAAAAAAAGCTATAGGTGCCACAACTCCACTCAAAGTGGTTTTTTATTCCCTTCATCTTTTCCTCCCTCTATCTGTAAAGAGAGGTGCCTTTACTTATTCAACTGAACGGCTAATCATTGTAGCATATTTCACAATAGTTGGAGTATAACTGTCTCCCAGAAGTTCCTGCCAAAATGTTAGTCAGATGATGACCTTCAGTGAATAGCCTCAACACTTTCCACCCTTTGAGCTGGGTTAAGAATAGCCACAATATCTAACTTTTTGACATCTGATTGCTAAGCTGGATCTAGAATCTTCTTGCAGGCACTGAAGCGATTACCTGGCCATCCTGTTTTGTCTACACAGCCTCTGTTTTGCAGCTTCCCTGTCCTATAAGTACCTCAGAGTTACTCAGAAAGCCTTAAAAACTTATTTTCTGCTTTTTAGTAAACCCCAGTTCTCCTGTGAGAGGAACTGGATATACCAGTCTGTTGCTGTTGGACACACACAGACACTGTCTGGT
>VZTB01003127.1:55141-84313 GCA_013397245.1 Thryothorus ludovicianus | reverse complement strand
GGCTGCAGAACTTTTGTTATCTGAAGTAGTGTCTTTATCCTGACTTGTAGTGGACAATAGTTTTAGGAACCAGGACACCTTGACTTTTGACAGCATCTTATTTCTTAAATGAAAAGGACATTTTAGATAAGTACTTGACTTTCACAGTCATGCTGCAGGAAACATTAAACACTTGAGTTGTAGATTCTTGTTTCTAAAGCATTTATATATTGGCCATATTGTTCTGTAAAGATCTTTCTGTTCCTCTGAAGTTTAATTACATAAAACATTGTCTTGACATCTGCCCACCATGAGTGTCTTTGAGTTTAATTCTCTCTTCACCCCTGCTAGCTTTCAGATAAGAAGATAGCTAAAGCTGAACCTGTGTGTTACCATGTGTGTTTTGTAACGGGATTTTTTCCTTCTATTTGGTCGGGGTTTTTTTAACATCAGGTGAGAGGAGAAACATACACAAGAAAACATTTCCTCAAGTTGCATGGCAGGGTTAGTTGTAAAACAGAGGCGTTGCTGCTTTGGTTTTTGGAGCATACACTAGCTGATTGAGATCTCGTTTTCAGAGCAGATCCACTGCTGAGGAGGGCAAGACAAATGGAGAAGTGTCCGGATTTCTCTCTGCCTTTTGGTTTTTACAAAAGAAGGAAGTTCTGCTTGCACATGACTACTTGACTCCAGTGCACAAGTTTGTCACTTCTGATAGCAAATCTGCTCTTTGCACCCACTTTGACAATGAGGGGAAAAGGCAGTATTATAGGTTACTGAGTTTAGAGCAGAGGTGAGAAGTAGATGATATTTTTTTTTTGTAAAGGCTTAGTCAGCTGCCCTGAAGTGATACAGATTTAGTAGGCTGCTGCTAAGATTTGAAAGTGCCAGGCTGTGCAGAGTTAGAACAGAAGTGTTCTGTGTGGCTTAGTTCCGCTGTCTGTAGCTGTGGTCCCTCTAGACTTGTATCACCTGAGCGTATCTAACATGGTGGTGTTGGCTCTTCTTGCCATGGTCTGCCTTGAGACTGGCAGTTATCTGATAAGGGTCCTGATTCACATCACTGGTTGCTTGCTGAGGACTCCAAAAGCTTTCATATCCCACCTGTCCTAGGATTCAGACTCCCTTGTCCTTTTTCAGACATTTCTGACTGCTGTTATTGCATTCATGACCAGCTACCTGTAACTTTTCAGCTTTTCTTCTTGGAAACTCTGCATACCTTATGTTTGCCTCTGTTAACTCTATATAGCTGATGGGAGCTTCAAGGCTGTTTTTAAGTTAGTATATCAAGCGGATACCAGAGCTGATGTGGAATACCAGACTTCTAGAGAATGCATACCTTGAATTTGCTAGTTCATGGAGATGGACTTCAAAACTCCTACTGCAAACTTCCAGTTACTAACTGAAAACTATTGTTTGTATGCTCCTCTGCTTCCAAGTTACCACCCTGGTGAATTCCTAGACTTCTTATTAGCACCTGATCAAATATAAATACTTGGTGTTTGCTGGAGTGCTGTTACATAGCACTTATTCTGAAAGGGAGCCTGACACCACTCCAACTCAAAAAAATATACTTAGAGTCTGAAGCTCTACTTCCAGCCTCCTTGGTTGCTATTTTATGATTATTGCTCTTAACCTTATCCACCCACAGATGAAACCAGTTTGCAGTATAATCTGAAAACTTAAAATAGATCTTCTCCCTGTTCTGACCAGATGACAATTTAGACCGGCACCACGTATTGTTCTTAAAGGAAGCTGGAGATAAATTCTCAATTGTGGGAGAGACTGAAGACTGCAGAAAGTTAAACTGAAGTTGGTGAACTTGGGAAACAATCTCAGTATGGATGAGTTGATCTCTGTTCCTATCTACAGGATGAAAAAATAACAGTCATAGAGAAGCTGGTGCTAGAAGGCACTTCTGTATATTGTCTCATCCAACCTCTTGGCTAAGATAGACCAGGCTTCCCAGGATGCTGTGAAGTTGTTTTTTGAACAGCTCTCTGGGCATCCTGTTCCTGCGTCCAGTCACTCACAAAGTAAAATATCTTTCTCATGTTTAAGTGAAACTTCCAGTATTTCAATTTTCACTAAAGAGAGTCTGTCACTTCCTTCTGTACACTCTTCAATCAAATATTTATCCTTATTGATAAGATTCTCTGAGCATTATTATCTCTAGGCTGTTTGCCTTCTTTGCCTTGAGGCATGTTGTTGGCTCTTGGTAAACTTTTCCATCAGTGTCTGTGTTTGTTTTTTTTTAATTCCCTATGCCGAACTACTTTTCGATTAATCAGCCTGAAGCGTACACTGCTGCATGGAGTTGCTCCTGGCAGATGCAGGACTTTTACTCATATCAAATTTTTTATGGTATCCCACAGACCATTTTTTCAGTCTGTTGAGGTCTTCCTGAATGATAGCACAAACATCTAGTCAAGCATACAGTTGTGTACTCTCAGACACTTGCTGAGGATGTACCCTGTTCCGTCATTTAGGTCCTTAATGCAGGTGTTAAAACAGTAGTGGCCCTAATACTCTCTGCTGATGTACACCATTTGAAATTTGTGGGATCACAATGCTTTGAGCCCAGCAGTTCAGCCAGTTTTCAGTCCACTTTGCTGTACATCTTTCTACCTTATGTGTCATTAGATTGTCTAGGATTGTGTTAAGACAGGTTATTTTGAAAGTCCTCTTGAAGCTGAAATGAACAGTGTTAAAGCTCTTCTCTTGCACACCAGCCCAGTGATATCTTCATAGCAGATAGGCCTTGAGTTGGTTAAGCATGAGTTCCCTTAAGTCCTTGGGGACTTCTCACCACCATGTGCTTTGTGTGTTTAGAAGTAGTTTCTCATATTTGCTTGTCCATTTTCCAGGGATTGAGTTGACTGTCCTGCAGTTCCCTGTATCCTTTTTGAAGACAGGAGTGGGCCATGTTTCTTATAAGGCCAGGAAGCTTCTAGGTACAGGCAGTTGACTACCACATGCTTTCTAAGCAGGCCATCAGCTCTCAAAGGCTGAGCTTGATTGTCATCTTGTTTAAAGGAACTGCTGTCTTTTCTCCTGTTGCACTGTGTGCATGTCAGGCAGTTCTTTTCTAGTCATCTTATTAAAGGATCTTACTTAAACCTGTCATGGCTTTCGGCATGTCATCAGTGTTCTATCTACAGTCAAGCTGCTGACTGAATCCAGTTTCCTGTCTTTCACTGTAGTGGTAACTATAGCTGCTTTCTCTAGCTGTTTCTTCTGTCAAACTTGTAATACCATTTGGATAGGTTAATACCACAGTGTCCTACTGAAAAGATGTGCTTGTCTTCTTTTTTTTCCTTGTAACAACTCTGAGGTTTGATGGTGTAGAAATAAACTATAACAACACACTGGTGCATCACTACAAGTTGCATTCACATGTAGAAATGGGAAAGGGTACTTTAATTGTATCTTACACCATGGATGCTCTAGTACTACTGTAAAACTCAGGGATGTCTATGAAACATAATTATAGCAAGTTTCTTGAATTGGCAATTCACTTCTTTTTTGAACAAGACAGAGGATAACTAGCAAGTTGGAGCAAACACTTGCAACAGCATGGCTATCTTAGTACCATTACTTACTCAATTTTTCCTGGTAAAGCTAAACATACCTTCTACTGTATAGCAGTATTATTATTTTGTGGTTCTTACTTCAGTTTAATGGAGGCAGGGATGTATACTTTGAGGCTGAATTCAGTGTTGCACAGCTTTCATAATCTTTTTAACAGGATTCCTTCATTCATAATGAGACAGAGTATTGAAAACAGATTTTCAGAGCATACACAAAGGAACTTGGTTCTTCAGATATGTTTCAGAAGGATGAGTCTTGGCAATAGCTTGTCAGCCATGGTGGAAAAAGT
Organism: Thryothorus ludovicianus; assembly: GCA_013397245.1. Classification (NCBI taxonomy): domain Eukaryota; kingdom Metazoa; phylum Chordata; class Aves; order Passeriformes; family Certhiidae; genus Thryothorus; species Thryothorus ludovicianus. Next base: position 80,454 of record VZTB01003127.1, on the reverse strand, counting down.
TATGCTTGGTGGTCAGAAGGAATCCTCAGGGCTGCCTGTGGTGTTGTGCCTTAAACTTAGCCAAGTAGATGAGTGCTTTCTTAGCTCATTCATGGGTTGAAGGGGATAACCACTTTGATAAGGAAGTTCTCTTATTACAGTTGTAGGGGGATCTCCTCCTACTATCGGTGCATCAGGCAGCATGTCCCTGTAATTAGTGGTGGGAGGGGCAGAGATTAAAAGAACAAAAGTTTGCTATTGACACACCTATCTGTGAGACCTTGGTTCCTAGAATAATGTGCAAACTGTTGTCCTGGTGTCTTCTAGCATTGTGGTGTACTCTTGTGGTATCTTAAACAGATGGTCTGGCTGTCACATGAGCCAGACTGCTCCTGCTCTGAGTTGAGAGACTGGTCCCTGTAAAGTAGGTCAGGAGACAAGGCAGGCAGCTCTTTTCGTGCAGTAGACCTAGTGCCACTGCAAGAAAATCTGCTTGCCACACCTAAAATGCTTATTTGAGACTGTGCTTTCAATCTGCAGAAGACTTGTAATAAGTCAATGAAAAATGGCATTTTATCTTGTGTATTTCTCAGAAATAACTTTGCTGAGGCTTGTTCTCTGCTGACCATGAGCAAGATCTAAAATGCTGAGCTGTACTGACTCTTTAAGCTGTGACTGAGTTGACTGCCTGAGTCTGAGTGTCGGTGCAGCTGAGATTTTCAAGTTCTTGTGGCTGGGGCAAGCTGCTTGCATCACTAGGCTGTAATGGTGAAAACAGGTCTGAACTCTGCCATGGCATCTACAACTGTGTGAAATTACTAAAACCTAAAATCTGTGTAAAGTTACTCCTAGTAAACTTCTAAAAAACATGGGGGAACTGTTTCTTTCCAGTTACTAAGGGCAATAACTGAGAGCAAGGTAGCTACTAGCACTACTGCAATTATCAACTGAAGATGGAAAAAAAAATCTAGTGAACTGCAATTATTTTAATGACTTAGCATTTCCAGTACCAGTCTAGCTTAAATAGCCTTCAAAAAAGACAAGAAGGGAGACCCAGAGAGAACTACTGACTACTCAGCTTCATCTAAATACCTGGAAGGGTGATGGAATAATGATGGTAGTCATCTTTATCCACAGAGAGGATGAGAAGGTGGTCAGAAGTGGTCAGCATGGATTCACTAAAGGTAAATCATGCTTGACCAACCTGATTGCCTGCTTCGAAGAAAGAGCTGCCTGTTGGATGGATGAGGGGAGAGCAGTGGATGTTGCCTTCAGCAGGGCTTCCCACACTGTCTCAGTGTCCTTATTGACAAGCTCAGGGAGATTGGACTGAATGGGAGGACAGGGAGATAGATTCTGAATTGGCTAAACAGCAGATCCCAGAGTCATAATCAGTGGCACAGGCTCTAGTAGCAGGTCTTTCACTACTGGTGACCTCCAAGGTTCAGTAGTGGGCCCAGCCCTGTTTAACTTGTCCATCAGTGACTTGGGTGAAGGGGCAAAGGCCTGCTCAGCAATTTCACTGACAGCACAAAGCTGGAAGGAGTGGCCCATAGCCCAGAGAGCTGTGCAGCCCCTCAGCAGAACCTCAACAGCCTGGAGAGATGGGCAGAGAGAAACCCTCTGAAATTCAGCAAAGGCAAATGCAGGATCCTACACCTGGGGAGGAACAGCCCCAGGCAGCAGCACAGGCTGGGGGTGACCTGCTGGGAAGCAGCAGCAGCTCTGTGGGGAAGGAGCTGGGGGTTCTGGTGGACACAAGCTGTCCATGAGCCAGCAGTGCCCTGGTGGCCAAGCCCTGGGCTGCTTTAGGAAGAGCATTGCCAGCAGGTTGAGGGAGGTGACCCTGCCCCTCTGCTCAGCCCTGGTGAATGGTCTGTCCAGTCCTGGGCTCCTCAGTAAAAGAGAGACATGGAACTCCTGGAACATGTCCATCAGAGGGCAACAAAGAGGATTAAGGGACTGAAGTGTCTTGCTCAATGAGGAAAGGCTGATGGATCTGGGGATTGTCAGCCTTGAGAAGAGACAGCTGAGAGGATCTCATCAATGCTTGTGAGTACCTGAAGGGAGGGTGTCAAGAGGATGGGCCAGGCTTCTCCCAGTGATACCAAGCAATAGGACGAAGACCAGTGAGCAGTCAGATTCACAAGAGGTTCCAGCTGAATATGAGGAAGAATTTTACTGTTTGAGAGATGGAATATTGAACAAGCTGTTTAGAGCACTTGTGTAGTCTCACTCACTAGAGATATTCAAGAACTGTCTGGGTGCAATCCTGTGCAGCATGCTCTAGGTTAATTCTGCTTGAACTGGGAGGTTGGGCCAGATAACCAAGTGTGATCCCTTTCAACCTTACCTATCCTGTGGTTCTGTGTTTTCACAGATGAATTTATGTGATAAAATCTGCTTTATAAATTGGGTGGGTAGGAAGTTGGAGAGAGATATTGCCGCCTTCTGCAGGTGGTGTTACCAGTACCAAAACTGTTGATTGTCCACCAAATATTTCACTGAAATCAAGAGCTATCTGTGAGAGTAAGCACTTAGGTGATACTGGTTAGTGGAACTAGCTGAAATGATTCTGAAAATTGAGACAATAATCCAAAGTTCATACAACAGGAAAGGAAAGAGTTTAGCCAAGAGCTGTGATCAGGGTGGTCTTGAAAGCTTAAATCCTGTTAGAGAGCATTATTATCTTAGAGCCACCTTCAGAGCTTCTACACTACTACTTCTGTGTAGAATGTAAAATGTAAACTTGCTTCTAGATCATGCCTCAAATTGTGGAGAGCAGACCCTACTGTGAGAGTGACAACCTTGCTTCTTGTCTTGGAGTGATGAATAGTATTACTAGTGCAGTGGTCTGTAGTGTTGTTAGTGATGGGAGGCTTACAGCACTGAAGGACAAGCTTTTGGCATGATTATAAATCTGTGCTTTTACATCACACTCAATTTAAGTATGTAAAAGCTTCCCTATTTTGAAATTTCTCTGTATAGTTTGCCTCACTTTTCCAGTAAGCTTGAGTAATTCTGTGTGTTCCTTGAGAAGGAATACTTTGCAGACAGATGTTGCTCAGAGGCAGGTAAGCCTCCTCCCCATTACTAGTGCAGATGTTAGCAGCAGGCACTTTCAGCTAACTCTGTGGGAAAACACTGGCGTCTGGGGGTGGTAAGTGACAGTAGAAACCCATGATTTTCTGGGCAGAACTGTTGCATTTGCTTTAGCTTTTTGGGTGTTTTAGGCAAATTGAATGACAATTTTGAACACTGACAAGATGAAGCTGTGGGTTTTGGATTGTTGCCCAGAAAATCTGTGGATATTTTTAATCAATGCCATTTATTGCAAGTGATCATCTTGACCTCTTCACAATATGTATGCTGACTAGCCTACTCCTGGATCAGTATACTTCACTTGAAGCCATGTGTGTTAAGTAGCCTTTGTGGCTGTGATAAGCCTAGACCATTAACTAAAAGTGGTTTCTCTGGATAGATTAGTCTGTAGATCTCAAGTTGTCGTGGTTTGACAGTGGCCCAATGCCAGACACCCATGGAAGCTGTTCGCTCACCCTTTCCAATCACAGCTGCGCAGTGGAGAGAGAGAAAAATTAGTGAAGGATTCATGAGTTGAGATAAGGACCAGGAGAAAATGCTTCAAGGGCAAAACAGGCTCAACTTAATTTGCAAAGTGAATTTGTGACCAGAAGAATCAGAGGAGGATAATGAAAAGTAAAATAAGCCCTAAAAACACCTTTTCCCCCTAGTCCCTCCCTCCTTCCCACTGGCAGGGCAGAGAGACAGGGCATGGGCATTTTGGTCAGTTCATCACTGAGATTTTCTTCCACTGCTCTGGGTGAGGAGTCTTTCCCCTGTGAGACTGCAGGGTCCCTCCCATGGGAGACAGCTCTCTGTGAACTTCTCTGCTTTCATGAGCAGCACCTGCTGCAGGCGTGAGTCCCTCCCATGGGCACACAGTACTCCCAAAATTGCTGCATTGTGGGTCTCTTTCCATGGGGTGCAGTCCTCCAAAAGACTGCTCCAACCTGGGAGTGAGGGCCCTCTCTCTCCACTGGGTCTTCCACTGGGTCACAGCCTCCTCCAGGAACCCACCAGCTCTAGCATGGGCATGTGCTGGATCTCTGCACCCCCTGTGGGTCCCCATGGGCTGTGAGTGGATCTCTGCATCCCCCGTGGGTCCCCACAGGCTGTGGGTGGATCTCTGCATCCCCCGTGGGTCCCCATGGGCTGTGGGTGGATCTCTGCATCCCCCGTGGATCTCCATGGGCTGCAGAGGCACAGCTGCCTCACCATGGGCTGCACCAGGGGCTGCAGGGGAATATCAGCTCCAGTGCCTGGAGCACCTCCTGCCCCTCCTTCTCCACTGACCTTTTGATTTTATTTGTAAATATGTTATCAGAGAGGTGTTAACAACCTCTCTAGTTTTGGCCAGCAGCATGTCCATCTTCAGAGACATCAGGGATTGGCTTTGCTTCACATCGTGGAAGCTTCCAGCAGCTTCTCACAGAAGCCTCCTCTGTGGGTCCCCCTGCTACCAGGCTGTGTGAAACCAATACACAAGTCTATCAATCTCTCTAGATAACTTCCTTTCTGTGAGGAGATGCCGTGTGACTGCTTTTCCTCAGTTTTTCTCTCAAAGCAGGGACTGAAGCAGTCATGCTGTATGAGTTTTGGTTTGGGGTTGGTGTTTTTTTCTTCTAACAGATAAACACTTTGTTTATTTTTATCCCTTTCAGACCAAATGCCTTTCTGCTGGAAAATGTTTTGTATATCATTGAACATGATAGAGGGATATTGATTAACTTGCACCTGCATAAACTAACTCTGAGAGCTTTTCCAAGAGTACACTCCTCCAGCTCTTCCAGGGCATGAGATGTAAACATGAATTCTCCCCTCTAAGTATCTTTGCCTCTGGCCTCTGTTACTTGCACAGTGATATCTTGTCAGTCTGACTTGCTCTCACAAAATCTTCACTTGTCTGTGTAAAGAAAGTTAATGCAGCTCACCTGAAACAAAGAGTATGAGGGAACCCACATCACAGTGTCTGCATATTCTTTCTTGTTTAAATGAAATATTCACTAGGATACTACAGTGCTTTCCAGCTCTCTTGTCTTTTTCCCTCCTATTTCTTCTCACTTTCTCCCAATCCTTTGCGTCTGTTCATTTGAAAAAATCTCACCGTATTACTGTTTGCTCTCAAAAGCCAAATTAACAGTTTGGTGACACTAGGTACCTAGATAACAGATGTAACTAAACCTACTTCTAGAGAGTGAACAGAAAACCGCAAACTTCAGCATGGTATGTTTCTGCAGAGCTTTAACACAGAATAATATTTCTCAAAGAGAAAGCAGTTTAGTTTGGACAAGCTTAATAAACTGTTCCATCTGTAATCAGACATAAATCTGGTTTCTTGGATTGAGAATGATTCCTAGTCATATGCAGGATTCAAGTTTTCCTGCTCGTGGTCTGAGATTCTGGCTGCTGCTTTGCTATTTAGAAGGTCAGCACTCAGCTTCTGAAAATGAAGCTTTAAACAAAACACAGAGTGCGTTAGCCTTGTTTGTTGACAAGGTGCTCTCTAATGTGTTGAAATGGTTTGTGGTGTTTTTGTGCACACACCTGCAGAATCCATATAACAAGCAATATTACTAGAACAAAATCCTTACATACAGGCATGGAACTTAACAGAGCTAGAGGTCACAAATTCTGTTCTTTTCTAAGTATTTCTAAGGACGTGTAGCTTCTGTGATTTGTGGAGGCCTTTGAGCTCTGAAGATAGACTGGAATTGGTGCCTGTTGCCTGAGGGCAGCAGAAGGACAAACGATCCTCTAGCTCTTTTAAAGGAACATCCAAGTCTGCCTAAATTTTAAACTCTCTTGCTTTCCATCAGGTCATAAGTGTTTTTCTACTACTTTTTACAGTTTAAAGCAACTGAACTGGGCAGTTGCCAGCGTGGAAGTTTGCTTAGGAAGACAGATGCAGCCTTCTGCAAGGATTCAAGTGCTCTAAAAACAGACGTGAGAGCTAACCTTGCATCTAGAACTTCTTATTTCAAGAGAATAACTCATCCTGTGGATGTGTTAAAATACCTCTTGACATTTCCCAGAGTAAGGAAGCTATGGCAATCAGCTTCATGGCAGTTAATAAGTTCAAAGCATGTATTATACCTTTACCTTTTGCCTAACTAATGTCTGCTGCAAGTAATAACCCATTTCATCTTCCAGATGCTTGTCCTCCAAAGGCATTTGGCCTTTCATGCACAAAACAGTAACTTGACTTATTTTTAGTATTGAAAGTCTCATCTTAACTGTTGTAAAAATCTATCATTCCTGATTTTCAGAGTCTAACCTGAACCACATGTAGGTTTAGAGTGGTATTTGCACAGTTACCCTTCCAGACTAGGGAAAGAAGCCAGCTTCTTATGGACTGTGAGAAGACATATTTATAGCCAGACTGTATGAACAGATAGTCTGATGTGGTACTTGACACTTTCTTTTGACACTTGCCTTTGCCCTGATGCGCAGGAATGCTGAAACTAAGCTAAGTTCAGCTAATGCTGAAACTATTGTAGCTAAGAAGCTTGGAAAATGCTTGTTTTAACCTCTATGAAGCTTGTTTCAGTGTTTCTCTGTCCAGCTGAAATGCAAAGCACTATTCCAAGTATTATATATGTATAAGCAAGAATGCTCCCAGGCCTTGAGTGATGACAAACTGCAGGCCACCATGATTAGCTGTTGCATCTTAAATTCTTATTTTTTTCAGGATGCTGAGGGGTGTGTCTCTAGGCAACTCTGACCTACAGAGCATAAATAGTAGTTCTAATGATGAACACCACAGCAAAGTCACCAGACTCATAGCTTGGCAGCATATTGTACTTGGATGCCCATTTAAAATAGTCAGAGAGCAAATTGTTCTAGTCTTTATCTAGTGGATTTTTGGTTAGATAGACAAAAGTTGTATGCTGAAACTTTAGAGGTGAGCATGGCCTGTTAAATTGGAGGCTTTGTGCGTGAGCCTGCAGAGCCCACAGACTTAGTTCATAATGTGCTTCATGGCTAAGAAGTTAAAATTTGGCTTGTGTGCTTAGCATCCCAGCAACTGACACACATAAGGTAAGAGCAAGAGGAATTCCTTCTGATTTGTACTTACTCTGTGTTGGTCTTAAAATGGCCTCACTGTTACAGTCTGATTTTTAGATTATTATTATAATGGAAACCACTTACCTCTTTGGAAAATATCATCTTGTTCCTTGTGAATGCATCCACATAAACTGTACCATCCCTTCCCATTACTGGAGAAGGTTATCAGGAGCTGCTACGTGTAACAGCGTAGGCTTTTCTGGGAGGTGGATCTAGACTAGAAGTTGATTATCACAGTTCTTCAGTTCTTGTCAAACAACTTAGAAATGTCTTATTTGTGGATCACTATAGGAAACATGGCTCTTCTTCTTGGAAATGAATAGGATTCTTGGAATTTAACTGTGAGGATTTTTAATTTTTTTTTAAACTCAGTTGAGTATGACTGCCTTGTTCTTTCCATCCCTTCTGTGTCCACAGCATTTTCCCTTCTCTGCACTTTGGTGCCTTAAATTAACTGCTCAAAGGCAAGTACAAGAGGCCAGGACTACCTCAGATGTGAAAAAACAGAAGTGTCCTCTTATAAACAAAATCTGATGCTGCTGCCTAATAGAGAATGAAACTGAACATACATTAAGGGAAATTAAATGTGTTTTCTTTCCTTGTTCTATATCTAGCTGGTATTGGATCATAGTCTTGAGTAGACGGAAATTTTACTAAACAGATGCTTAATGGGGTCTTCTAATAAAATACTGTGCCAGAAGAGCTGATTTATGTGTTCTGGAGGAGTGCTTTTTCTTTCTACATGGAGCTGTACAAAAAATACCCACATTCAAAACTTGCTGGGATGGGACAAAGAGTGTTATGAACAGGTCTGTGAAAGCCAAGTTCATGTAAGCTTTTATAGTACCCTTGGGAATGTTTGTGTCTAAACTACTTCAGTTTTTCAGTCACTTGCTGCCATTCTTCTATGACCTACTGTCATGTACTGAAGGTATGGAGATAAGTGTTCCAAACCCCAGCTATAATTGTTTGGAATTGTTGTCTGCTTATTGTGACTCTGTCTGTTATTGTGTCTCTGTGAAAGCTGTGGAATGCCTTGAAATAGAAGGAGAAAATTTCAGAAGTGGAGCAATGAGGTTGTAGGAGCAATATAGGCAGGGCTCTCAGATCCCTAAGTTAGGCAAGGGTATTTAGAGTTAAGTGCACCTCTTGCCTCTAAACAGCCACAATTCTAAATGTCTCTTACTGTTACATAACCGATTGTTGAATGAGAGCAGGGGGTGCACAGCATCACATGGGTTCAGGGTAACCCTTTCCAGAGGTGAGTTTGTGTGTTCTTGGGAGACCTGGCCGAACCATGCCTTCTGCTTCCTCATGGACTGCTGCTCTGCAGAGAGCAAAGCTATCTGGTTAAGCTGTACACTTGCTCAGGCAGGATAAATGAAAAATAGCATTCAGTTTCTGGAAACTGTAATATTAGGTAGTTGCCTGTAACTCAGCAGAAGACTCCATGGTCTTCACGATAAAACAATACCTACAGAAATTTAGACCCTCAGAGGTTGAGTTCTGGATGCTTTCTCTTGTGCACTACTCCATGAGAGGAGGCTGCCCTCTAGAAGACTGAATACCAGTCTCCTGAAGTTTCTACTTCATGTGGATCCAAACTGCTTTGTAAATGGAGTTGTGGAAAATCTCCTGGGAGAAGGTGACAACAGCTGGAAACTTCCCAATTTATTTTGAATCTTATATGCAGATAGGTTTAAAAAATTCAGCTGAACTTTATGTTTGGAAAAAGTGAACTTCTTGACAGATTTAATATCTGCTCTTTTAGATCAGGGCAGGCTGACTAGCCAAGGTGTTTGTTTCAAGAGCATGAGTTAGCAAACTAATGTGAAGCAGCCTTACCAGCCTGCTGTCTTAGTTTGAAGACAGGTGTGCTTGATAGGAAAAGCCGGAGTCTCTGTTGCAATGGGGAATGCAAACTTCCTCTCTCCAAATTGCTATACTTTTGGAACTAAAGGGGGCTCACAGGCAAAGAATTTGGTATAGGAATAACAGTTCTTTAATAGTGAGTTTAACAAGATAAACAGAATAACAATAACTATAGTATTAGCACCAGTTAGGAAAAACAGTCACAGTTTTCTCCGACGCTGGCACCTTTACGGGGGGAGGGGTGAGCAGGAGTCCCGAGGGACGAGATGGATCCAAAGCTCTTTAGCAGTAGCTGATGCTGTAGGGAACATCCCGGCAGGCAGGAGAAACGGCGTGGAGAAACCCAGAGCAAAACCGAAGCAGCCGTGGGTGTGCAGGGCGATGGGGCAGCAGCTCCCGGCAGGACAGGGAGAGACCAGGGTCTGAATTCCCGGGGAACCCACGAAAGTCACTCCGAGCTCAGCTCCAGGTGAGCTCTGATGAGATCTCCCCGGAGTCAAAGACTGAACTCCTCAGTTCTTTCCGAGCCCCCAAGAGAGAGAGCTGTAGTCGGTGCCACCCTCTCCTTGAGAGTCACCTCTTTTGTCTCTTCCAAATATGTTTAAGTGCCCACAAGCACCCAGCAATCAACTTCCTAACAACTATTTTGGGAAAAAAATTCTACAAGAAAGCAACCCAACCCCCAACACCTGCATAGTTGTCAGGGTGCATTTCCAACATAGGCTGTTAATTCCTACTTGCCTGGCACTGTAGAATACCAAATGTGCTACTAAAATCGTCTGACTTCTGTACTCATAAATCCAGGTGTCTTGAGGAATTCTAGGAACTTCATAGCATGAGCAGCCTGCCCTTGTGGTTATTTTACAGCTAAATACAGAAATCAGCTCATGAACCTGAAAGTCTGAATGTCACACTGTATCTACTATAGGTTGTGATCCAGGCCTTGCTACACTTTCACCTGACCTACTTCAACAGATGACGAAGCAGCGAGACTGTCCTGAGGCGGAGAGGGACAGAGACTAAAGATCTTTACTCTTTACTTTAGAAAAAGCTTTGAAACTTTGGAAAATCTTTATGGATGCTCACTAAGAAGTGAGGAATGTCTTAAAAAAACATGTCCACAGCATTACCTTGCCTGGCTAAAAAGAAGCAGTCTCCCTTCTTTCTGCTGTGGGACTGCTCAGCTTTATGGCAGAGTGACTACTGTGAGTAACAGGTGCTTTGACAAAAGGCTTTGTAAGCAGTAGGTACATGCTGTGACTTGGACTGTCATTGGATAATGCAGAGATAATGTATTTAAAACATGGATGGGCAGCTACTTGGTGCACAAAAGGTGAAGCTGATACATGAGCCACTGGCACTGAAGTCAGATGCAGCTTGCCAAGCTTATGGATTATAAAATGGATAATACTAGCCAGTATTTCAGATGCTTGTGTGATGAAATGCCCTTGTGGTAGAGTTGAGCCTGACTAGCTCTAACTCTGGGACAAATTCACCAAGGACACTAAGGTGGTTGGAAATGAGAGATAGCTCAGTGCTCTTCTGATAGTAAAGTCATAACAGTTTATTAGGGAATAAATCTTAAGGGAGCAGGGAGAGTGGGGGGAGGGGGGAAGAGATGCCACGAGGTGTAGAAAGGGGGGAGAAGGAAGAAAGATGGACAGCAGAGAGAAGAGTCAGGATGAGCAAAGAGGGGAGCAAAGAGGCCGGATACCTGGAATCATTCACCCCCAGGGAGAGAGGGGGTGGGAAGCTTGGACCAAGGGCCAATGGGAGACAATTGATGGGACAGGATGGGGAGAGGTTTTCACCTGAGGCAGTAAGGGGAGGTCTGGGAGGTGAGGGGGGAAACTTGAGATTACAGGGGCTAAACCATTGTGATACAATATTGATAATACATCAGTAAAATGCAACACTTGTGGGTCTGATAGTTACACCAGTAAGCAGAAACACAGGTGGCTGCATATTTTCCTTTCCACTAGGCTCTGCAGGACGTACTCCTCTTTCTTTGGTAAAAGCAGACTAACAAAAATGATGCAGTCTTGTTTCCCGAGCAGCAAGGAAAAAAAAAGTCCCCCAAGTCCCAAGAACGAAAGACGGGGCAGTTAACATGACAGGGAGACGCTCTGCTGGTAGAATTACAACCTGAGGTATCTTGCTGTCATTCTTCAAAGCCTGCCGCTTTCTAGCAATAGCTTAGGATTCCTGCAAAACGGATCCTGTCTACTGTTAAGCGAGGGTTCAGCAGCTATATGTGTTGCTTCTAGTGCACTTAGCTAGGAGGTTCCACACATTCAGGAGAAGAAATGGCTTCTAACTTGGCTTTAATCTACGGAAAAATAGCCAAATAGGAAGATATGATGCCAGCTGTCTCTGCCAGGGCAGGATCTTGCAGATGGGGCAGTATGGCACGGTAACACATTATCTCTCCTTTCCCTACCCCCACAAGTAGCAGCTCTTCTGACCAGAGCCACTGCTGGTACAGAAGCTTTACTTGGTATAGGTCTGGAGTGTTTCATCCAAGATAGAAATATCACAACCTTTTAACACCCAAGACATTCTGGACAAACAGGACCCATGACCCATGACTGCAAGAACACACTCAAGCACAATGAAGCAAATTCAGACCCTCAAAGACTTCTGTCCTGCTTAAAGTGTGCAAGACATACTTGTGTGATACTGTTACTTCCCAAGAGAATTGGTGAGCAAAGTGCTAACTTCATGCAACTGGCTGCAAGCTCCATTGTTGGTTCTTCCTCTAGAATCTCATATTTTAAGCAGATTCCATCATATTCTTTAGGCTCGCTTTTGGAAAAGTTTTCTTACAGGCTTTTGAGATCTCCTGTGGAACCAGGCTTAAGCTGTTTCTGCAAGTTAATTGTCATACTGGATGCTTAAAATATTACTGGCTGCAGTTCTGGCACAACTTGTTATAAGTTAATGCTTATTGCACATGGGTAATGATGAGCTGTCTTTTCCTTTGGAAACAGAAACAGATTTGTGTCCAGCTACTGTGGTATCCCAAGGTTTGCGTTGCTTTTTGCTCTACTCAGCCAAATTCTCTTGTCTAGCTGAACTGCAGATTTTCTGAAGCCATGTCCTGTTGTTAACCTTCTCCTGTCTACTGCTTATTCTGTTTGTGTAATTTTAACAGAACTTCTTATCTGCTGAGTTATTGTGCCATTGCTTCCTCCTGTTTGTATGTACATGTTCCTCCTATGCTGAGTCTGAGCCAGATGCTTGGGTAGTTTGAGGTGTCTACCTCATGTCTGAGCTGGCAAGCTGTGCCTTCTCCTGTTTTTTTGCCCTCTTGAGATAATTTGAGTGCCTGCTTTCCCGTCTTGCTCACCTGCCAGTTAAATCTGAAACCATCTATTTGTTGGCAGTCTCTTCTGTACGTTAGCTGAAAGAACATATCTAATTTCTCTGTTAGTGACAGTAGTTTAGATTAACCCTTTCCCAAAATGTCTAGGCTAAACAGTTGTTTTTTCTACTTCATAAGGCAACCCTCAAGGTGAAGAGCAATGCTGCCATGGTTCTGCAGTACTGCAACAGATAGCTGGCTCTCTATGAAATCCTAGTGCTCCTGTGATGGGTTTGTGACAATGACTGGTAGGAATTTAGCTGTGTTTTTAGCTATTATCAAAGGCTGACCTTTGTAAGTAATTTTACCTCAAAGCTCTTGCCTGTGATTCTCTACCTTTGGCTAAAGGAGTGCTGATGGACAGAGGAGGTCTCACCCAAATGTGATTGTTTTGCTGAGATTATATGTTTTGTCTAGCCACTTACAGTTGTGTGAAGTTAGGTCTAAGAAGTAATTGTATAACTAAAACACTTCTAGTTAATGTGGTGCTTAGCTGTAGTGATGTTTCTCTGTTTAGCAGCAAGGGAAATCACTCTATAGATGAATCTGTTCCTGTGCTGCTATTAAAAAGATGCAAACAAAAAATCCTCCTGTCTTCTCTGGAAGGAAGAACTGTGGATCCATAGGACTTTCTATGTACAACTTGTCACACACTGTCAACTCTCTCTGCTACAAAACCAGAGCAAAGAACATGTTAAAGTTGCTGTGATATTTATGCAAATGCAGTAGCTACTGTATTGGAGTGTGAGATTTGAAGGTGTGTGGATGTACGAAGTTAGCTATAAAGTTATTTTGTTGTTTTTCTTTTTCCCCCTGCTGCCAAGTCTGTTTCAAGGAATTGCAGACTTCCTAAAGCTTTGTGGTTTTCTTCCTGAAGTAGCCAGTCACTTGCTGGATCTTTTAGCCTCTGTCTTCTCTAGGCACTGGATCACACTCTTAGACATGGGAGAATGAGAATGAGGAGCTCTCCAAGGAAAAAGCAGTGTTTTTATTTGCTTTAGGACTCCAGCATGGAGCTGTGCTGAGACACTTGTGTGTGAGAGTGTGATCTGTGACTGTTCTGTAGTGCCATGTTGGCAATTCAGACTCTGACTGCTGTTGACATGTGTGGAAGTTAATGGACTGGATGGGAGGCCTCTGATGAAAGTTGTGCTCCTTCCTCCACTGTAGGAGTCTCCAGAGGTGAAAGCTAAATGCATTCCAGGCAATTGAACTGTTGCCACTTCATCTGAAACCTGTCTTATAAGTAGGTCTCTTGATTTGCCTAGATGTTTTGTTTTTGGTCTAGGTTGACTCAATCTCATCTCATCAGGAACTGTTGGTTCAGCAACACTCTACTTCCTTATGAACAGAAAGCAGATTGTGCTGTACTTAGAGGAGGTACAGTGATAATGTACTTTTTCCTCAGCTTAATGCTCAAAGACTATAGGGTGTTACCCAGGTGTCCTGGAAAGGGGTCATCCTTGGAGGTGCTGAAACAAACAACCCTTGTAATATATCAGAGAAGCTTGTCTGTGATGTCTTTGAAAATACTGTGCTTTACCTTGAATCTGCTAAGCTTATTAAAAACTTCTTTGTATTTTTTTTTCCTCTCCAATACAGGATCTCAGTCTGCCCAATGGCACACCCGTGGACACTTCTAGCCCAGCCTCCTCCTCATCTCTCCTCAACAGACTGCAGCTGGATGATGACTTGGATGTGGAAACTAGAGACCTCTTTGTTACTGTTGATGATCCTAAAAAACATGTGTGCACAATGGAGACATATATCACATACAGGGTTACAACAAAGGTACAAAGCAGTATTCTTTCCTACTACTTTCTTCTTTGTGGAATAGCTTTAGGGCATGTTCTGGATATTCACATCTTGCACTGAGTTTTCTTATCTTAAGAACATCAATTTAGGGCCTTTGGTACTTTGTGAATGTGTTGAAGATGTGACTTCTTTAAGCAGAACTGTTACTTTAGTGTCTGAAATTGCGGAAAAAGCTTTTAACACGTCAACTTAGATTTTTTTCCGTCTCTGATTCCTAAATAGAACTGTTTGTAAACTTGCAAAGCCAGTTTCTTTCATTAACTTCTCCGTTTGTTCATTTAAGTAATCTGACACTCATTTGGTTTGAATTCCCTTAAGGGGAGTGTACATTGTTACTGGTTCACTGTTAATTATCTCACTTTTTGTGTCTGTCCTTTTCTGAAATGCTTTAAGATTGTTACTGGAAGTGCTTACTACATTTTCACTGTTATCCACTAAAATCATAGTCTTTATCCTCAACTGTAAACTTTCATGCAGTTGCTGGTTCAGATAGCTCTACAGCTGATAATAAAATGATGTAGCCTAAGAATGCTGCTGCTAACCAAAAGAGGATGGAGATTTTTTCAGCACCTGTTGTCATTCAGTCATGAATGTAATCTACAAATATTAATAAGAAAAGTGATCTGAGAAGTCCACCACATTCACAACTGAAATGTTGATTGCTCTTAACTAACTCATTCTCATTTTGGTGAGAGCTTCTAGTTGATGTTGACATCTGCTTTGGGCACTTGTATTTACCTAAGGCAACCTAGTGGAGGTGCTCACTAACTTTACTAATAATATACTAGATACACCCAGAAAGATTAACATTCCTCCAGCTCACTTAGATGGCAGTATGTACTGGAGTAAATATTTTCCTTGGAGATAAGGAGCCTTTACAGGCCACAGATAAATTTTTTCTTAAAGTCCATTTCTAAGTTTTGCTTTCAGACTGCACAGGAGAAAATGGAGTTCTTATAAGATAGTGAGTGTCTCTTGCTGCACATTTAACACAGTTCTGTCTTTCATTTTTACTCTAAGAGTCTTAATCTTTCAGAAACGCTGTATTTTTTTTACTTGGTGCATCTTAGCCTTCAGCTATTACTTAATTGGAAGGAATAGGAACCACAAAATAAAATGCAGCTTTCCACAGGGAGATGGCTAAAATTGGCTAGTGTTGTTTCTCTCTTAAATTAAGACTCAATTATTCCATCAATATAAAATATTTCTGTATAGTGGCACCCTGATAATGTTCCTGTGCTTATGTTATTATGAAATCCTTATGTTCAGGGGTTCCTTTTCTTTTTAAAGCAAAACTCTGAAATATGGCCAAGGTCTTTAGACCTCATATTTAGATCAGAAGTATTACCCAACAGTGTTTCTTTTTTTTTATTTAAAAAAATAATTCTATACTTCTGATTTTGATTTTTACCTACCTGTCTGTTAATATTTGTTTTATTTTGGATCTCATTGTAGCAAATAAGTGTGCCATTGCAGATTTATTTACCACCATTTATTTACATACTATTGCAATGCTATTATGAAACTGATTCTTGTGAATCACCATGAAATCCTCGTCTCTTTAGTTTTATTATTCTTGAAAACTTTTGGCTAATCACTAGGGTCAGAACCTCCAGGACTATCTATCATTGTTCAAGACTAACAATATTAATGGTCTAACTCATTGTTATGCTATCAAGTGTCTTCTATGCCAATCTAATTGCCAGTTAGCCATTGTAGCTGCAAGCAACAATTAAACATGGCAGAAAAGCTGCACAGGAATAATCTATAGATTGAGATGAGAATACCTCCCTTGTAGCCTTTCAGGAAAGAAGTTTGAGAGCTCTAAAGGGTCTCTGGTGTCTCTGAATGGGATGGGTGGGGTTTTTTTCTTCTCTGCTGGAGAATGCTTCTGGAACCTCAAATGTTTGGATAAACATGGGTCTCTGAAGACTGAAAAGCAGCATCACTAAGGCAAGAGGGGAGTTGCTAATGCTGTAATGTATGGTTGTGGCTGGGGCAGGATACCACTGTAGGGAGGAGTGTAGACTGACTATAGTCTCATTTGTCTTGTGTGGGTTTTTTTTTTTCCCCCTCTTTCTTTTTACAGGGAAAAAAAAATAAAAAGAAGTCTTGCAGTACGCCCTGGGCTTTTCATCTTCTCATACCTTTGTCAGCAGGTGATGGTAACTGAGGAAAGGTCAAAGCTTTGGCTTGCAAAGGAAAACTTAAGTGTTTGCTTGATCCTGCTTATGTTTTCACTTGCTCTCTAGTAAGAGCCAGGTAGCATTCTCTAGCCTGTCTCGTGGATAAACACATTTAAGGAGTGTAATGGTAATCCTCCAGCTAACAAGACTGATTCAGGACTGACTCTCTTGATTCTCTCATACCCTGTGTTCATCTTGCTAATGCAGTTACTAATGCAAGTTAGTAAGTAGTTTCCTTGCACAGAGGGGTTAGTGAAACCATTAAGGTAGGTGAAACTTGTGCTGGAGCTTAATGGGTCTTGACTGATTGAAGGGTCTTTGTGTCCTTCAGATAGACGGATGTGCATTTTACGGAGATTTTACCAAGCAAAATTCTTTTTTAGGAAGAAAGAAGAAAGTAGAGCTTGGCCTTGTTGTGTAGTCATCTCTCCTGAGAAAACATAAATAAGTGTACTTATAACTTCACTTTCATTGTAATTTCTAGGATGGCAAAGCCTTCTTCTGTGCCTTTTCCCATGGAGTTTTGAACAGCTACAGCTGAGTGCCATTCCTCAGAATGGCAGTTGCTCTGCAGGCTTGAAGGGAGAGTCTTTCAAACCAGTCAGTACTGAAGTGGAGGTCTTGTTTTCACTTTCCTTTCTTGGTCCTCATGCTTCCAGTCCATTCATTGAGTAGATTACTTGAACACATGAAACAGCTTGATTCCCTAGAGATGAACAGGTAAAAGTGATACGAAGTCATTTTCAAACAGGCTAAACTGTTTGAGGCAAAAAGAAATACTGGAATGCTGAGAAAACCAGGCTTCTTCCCTTCCCCCTCTCTGTCATTCTCCCTTCTTCCTAGTTGAAGATTTTGCCTCAAATAGTAACATGGAAGGGAATCTGCAATCAAGTCTACTTAGTTAGAGAGGAGAACTAGGGTACAAAAATACTTTCATATAGTCATCACAGGCTATAGGCTTCAGGTTTGGCTGCTAACTTCTTCCAAGGAATACCAGAGTCTTATACAAGACCAAGACTTGGTGATTGCCTTAATATAGCCTCTAGTCAAAACTATTCCAACAACTGAAGTGAAAGTGTCTGTAGCTCTGCCTGCTTTCCAGCAAGGAAAACTGAGCCCAGAGTGCTGCAGTGCTGACTTAGTGGAACTGTGCTTGCTGGAATTTTCAATAAGTTCCTGGAAATGTCTTGCCCATTATTTTTTGAGAGGTTGAGATTTGCCATGTAAGTTTCTCAGTCTCCTTTGGAAGAGACACATGTCTTTACAAGATAAGATGTATGAATCTTATTGAGAAAGCAGGAGAAATTTAATTGTGTCAAAAACATAGATGCTTCAGTTATTGTCTGTTATGGAAATTTCCCTGCTCAGCCACCTAGGAGTGACTCTGAAAGTCACTCTTGCACCACTTGAGCTGGAGCCAAGGCCCCTTCCCAGCTATGGCCCTTCAGTCACACCAGGTTTCTGTCCGCAGGTTCCCCACAGCAGTCTGAGGCGTCCCAGCCATTACAGTAATTTCATCTCAGTGCAGTGACAAACCAACAGCTGGAGCTGGTGTCTCTGTGGAGGGACCCGGAACAAAGGAGCCCCTGGGCTTTGTGCCCTCCCCAGTGTAAGGTGGGAGGGTCTGGGATCGTGGGCTCCTGCCGTGTCTCAGTGCCCGCTCCCCTCGCTGTGCCCAGGGTCAGCTCTTCAGGGCCTCTGCCGGGGCTGCAGCAGCCAGAGCTCACCTGCAGCTCCCACTGCAGCTGCTGCCCGAGCAGAATGTGTTCCTCAACACTGTGCTTGGACAGTGGCAGGATCCTCTTTCCGCTTATGTGCAATCTGGAAAAAATAACTTGTGCTAAACGAATGAACTTTTGATCTGAGATCCAAATTCTTCCTCTGTTAGTGAGGTTTCATTAAAACCTTGAAAGGCCTTTATGTTCTGCCCAGATAGTTTTGAAAAGCTTATTTGCTGTCTAGATTTGTTAACCTCTATAGTAAACACTGAAATGTTGCTGCTGTATTTTCATCTCAGAGGAAAAAGTGATATATGGAAATCTTTGCAATTCTGCTTGTGAAGTAAAGGCAACAAGAGCAGTTTGCTTGGGGTGAGGTGAAAAATAGCTAGTGTATGGTTTGTATACTGGGACTTAACCCTGTTTTCCTACTCCTAGTGGTTTTCCTTAACTGTTAGCAGAATAGTGGTTAATAAGCTTCTCAGGGCTAACAGATAGGAGACTTCACCTTGATTCTTGTGCTACAGGATAAGACATTGTAGTGTATAGCCATTCTGATTACTTTCATTCACTCGCTGTCTGATCTCTTAAAATGCCTCTGGGCAGTGATAACTAGTTCACAGAAGCTCTGCCTTCTACTCAGTTATTACTGCCTCACCCCACCCTTTTTTTCTTTTTTAATTTCTAGAAAAATGCCATTCAGTCCATTACTTGAATCAAGTGAAAATGATTCAAATGAAGTCTCAGATGTCACATTTATAGTGTGGCACTCTTAGATGTTAAATAAATGGGTGTTACTCTAAAATGTGTGTAGCTGAGAAAAGCACAGATCTGCTGTGGATTTTGAGGTTATGGTAGTTCCTTATCTACAAACACAACTGCTCCAATTAATGAATATTCATTATGTTCGTCCATGGACTAACATCTGTATTGCTTACTATGGCTAGCAGGTCAGTGAAGGGAGGAGCTGATCCTGATTTCTTTTTCTGTCTGTCTATGCCCTCCTTCACTATAAGCCCAGCTATTCAATAGGTAATAACGCATCAGCTTGCTGCTTACAGTATCCTAGACCTACTGTGCTGTTGATACCCTGTTAAGGCTCCTGACTTCACTCTAGAAAGAGATTAGATATGTAGAATTTTTACAGGATCCCCAGTGGTGACTGATGGGAGTAAAATGCAGCAATTGAAGTGTTAGAGTCATCCAGAGAGCAAGTGAAGAGGTGGATTGCATTTAAAGGCTGCTGCTGGCTGGGACTAGCAAAGCAACCAGGTGCTGGACTTGATGCCAGTTCAAAGGAGGGGTTGCTGGTGTATTCCCCAGAATGTGCTGGGTTTGATACCTGGCTGCAGGCATGTAGTGTGCTGGCACTGCAAGACATTCATTGCAAGATGGACATAATGCTGCAAGTAACTTAAGTAGCTGCCTGTGCCCCTCAATGGGACATAACTGCAAGGGCCGTCTACCTTCTAATCAGGGCTGCTGCAATGTCAGGCTCTTCAGCAGACACTCCTAGTTGGTACACAATTTCACGAGTGCTTTTAGGCAGCTGCAGTACGTACTGTGCAAGCAGCCCCATAGTCAACCTTCCAGATTATGAACTGTTCAAAGACTTGCTAGCAGTTTGTCTTACTTTTTCCCCCCCTCAAACTTGTAACGACCTTGCCCTAAAGAAGGAAAATTTAAAAGATTTAATTTAATATACTAATATATGTAACTGGGCATACGGATAAACAGACTTGTTTCTTCATCTTGGAAGTCAACAAAAATAGTCCATCAAACCTCACAGTGGCTTATGCTCTCATCTTTTGAGTCTGACAAGCCCATCAATCGCAGAATACAGGACAGTGGTGAAAGACTTCTCACCTATGGACAGTGCATGTCATAGAATAAACAAGTCAGTAAACACCTTTACTTTTAATTCTTGATGGTTAAAATAGTCTTGTCCTCACAATAAATATCTCATACAGTCTTTGCAATCTTGTAACTGCCAAGAGAGTAATGTGGTATGCAGTGTGGCTGGTCTACTGACTTCTACCATGATGAGAGCAGAACATGTAATGAACTACAAATAGATCTTAAATCTTCTCCAAGCACTCACTTTTCGTATTGCTGCTTTTTCATTACTTGAAAGGCCAGAGGATCTTTCTCTCATGCTAGTGGCACAATTTTGAGGATTCAGACCCCCCTGCAAGGCTTGTCTGGCTTCACCCTTGCCGAGGATAGCTGTACTGCATTTTCTGCTAAGCTCTGAAGTGAGAGGTGTTGCTGCACACTAAGTATATCCTGTTCTTTTCCAGACCACACGTGCAGAGTTTGATTTGCCAGAGTATTCTGTCCGTCGGCGGTACCAAGACTTTGACTGGTTGAGAAACAAGCTGGAAGAGTCTCAGCCAACGCATCTTATTCCCGTAGGTAGTAAGCAAGAATCTGCTGTTAAGGACAGTTGTGCGTCTGTCTTCCAAGGGTAATATTTGGGTGATATGTGTCTAGATTTAAAAAATAGTACTTAATTATCTTTGAATATTTAAATATGGTACTTTATTGTCTTATATTGGAGTGGAAAAAACTCCCCATTCCTGACTAAAACTCCCCATTCTAAGGAAGCTTAGACTTTTCTTGAGTAGCACACCTGAGAGGTGAGCTTTGTCAGCCTCCTGCAGGGCAATATATGTGCTGACTACAGTAGCTGTGACATAAATGGAATACATTTAATGTGTTTACTCAATTATTATATCTGAATTTCGGAGTACCTAGGGATTACAGATGTAATAAGCCAGAGGTACTTCAGGTTCTAGTTTCAGTTTTCAAGATGGCCTTTTGAGCTGGTTTTACAGAGTAATTTTAAACTATTTGTGCTAACACGTAATAGCACTGATATGTAATAGCACAAACTTGGAAGTCTCAGCCTCTGGCTTGGTAGCTATTGCATACCTTCAGTAGGAAGAATTTTGCCGAATAAGATTAGCTAGACTACTGTACCCATTGTGACTGAAACTGGTGATCTGACCACCTTATTTGATGTGAGGAGGTTAGTACTGTCTTATATGTTTTTTATGTGAATAGGTAAGAAACTGGTGAAATCACCACCTTCAGCCCTTTTGAACAAAGACATTTAAAATTCAATTCCTGTAGGAATTGAATTGACAGGAAATAGCAACAACTAGCGTACTTTAGCTTGCCTGAGTCAGGTGATGGGGTGGAAGTTTCTCTGTCCTCCTTCCCTCCCTCAGCAAGGGAGGCTGTGTGAGAAGTATTGTTAGGTTGCTCTAAGTTTGAGCACTGTTAAAGTCCTTAATTATGCTGCGACTTGCCTCAAGTGGAATAATAGCTGAGTCTCAGAGATAAGAAGTACTTCACAAAATCATGTGATACCACTAACTAGGAGCAAATGTGTTTAGTGAACAGTAGGGAAAAGAAAGCCAGTGAGCTTGAGAGCATAAGGTGAAGGCATGTGTAATGTGTTAAGTTTTGTCATGCCTCATTCTCTGAACAGCTGGAACAATCACAATTAAGTTTCTGCAGATTCTTGGGTACGCTAACAGGCAGCCAGTTCTGCCTGAAGCCTGCAAGGCTGTATAGTCGAGTAGCAGAAGGTGAGTCACAGCCAGGGGATCAAGCTGGTTTGCTCTGACCAGGAATTTGTTGTACACAGAACAGCAGACTTAGCAGGAGTAGCTGTATTACTGGACATGGAACCAACTGCAGAACAAGCCAGTATCTAAGGTGCCTTTCTTCTAGAAAATCTGGAGATAAAAGGATGTGCTGCCCTATTTTATCTGTTTAGGCACAAGTTAGCAGTTACAGAATCTCCTATTAATTTTCTTCATGCAGGCTGTGGTGGGGAGACTGCTGAATGTTCTATGTATTTATTGTCTAGAAATAGATGAGGTATAGAAGCTAAAGGCAGTTTCAGATGCACTGACACAAGTATATTCTGAAAAGATGTTTCAAGACAATCTAAGACTATCTGTATCAGGTGCTGCAATTCCTGAAAGCCTCCTGTTCTAATAAATTATCAAAAGGGAGTTGTCTTTCTAATCTCAGTATAGTGATTCTGCCTAAAATCTTCCTATAGCAAGTGATATGTCTTCTCAGTGCAGTGTGACAGCCTACACTTAGGAGCCAAACCTATGCTCAGTATGGGTTCCTCTTCACCTCTTCAGTTACTGATAGTTATGTCTTTTTTAAAGATCTGAGACATTCTAATATTTTCTTCCAAAAAACAGTAAAACCATTCTCAGATCTGTCTCTAGACTAGAAAGGTAAACCTAACACAGCAAAGTTCTTGTTCTTGGATGGGCATGTTTGGATACTTGAAGCCATTTCTGATGGTAATGAACTCTGCTAAGTAGGGCAGTAGGAAAAAATAAATTGTTAAGATGGAAGACTGTAAGATAGATAATTAACGCACAGTTAAGGGAAGATACCAGTTACTAGCTGTGTGTATTACTTGAGATGGACCTCCAGAGGCCTAAAATGGAAAGGAATGTACCTACTGCTGTAGTCAAAACCAGGTTAAATGTCAGAAGCCTTTGTAGTAGAAGTGCCTTATTCAAATGCTCAAACTTTAGTGATTACTCAGTGCCAATTTGCATGTATTTGGTTGAACTAGAGCTCTTTAGACTAGTCTTCCCTCTTTTTTTTTCTTTGAACTTTTGTTCCTCTTGCATGTAATGCTGAGGCAGTGACTGGAGTCCCAGCCAAAATTTACAAAACAAAGGAAGAGAGTTTCTTCCTGCCCGAAGACTAATGCACAAGGCATTATACCTCTGAAGAAATCTAATGATAGTGTACCTTAGGCTGGTTTAACTAGAATGGCTGACTGATTTGAATGCTAAGCATAATAAGGTAAGCCTTAAAATTGTAAGAAAAAAATAGTTTTCAANGAAATAGATGAGGTATAGAAGCTAAAGGCAGTTTCAGATGCACTGACACAAGTATATTCTGAAAAGATGTTTCAAGACAATCTAAGACTATCTGTATCAGGTGCTGCAATTCCTGAAAGCCTCCTGTTCTAATAAATTATCAAAAGGGAGTTGTCTTTCTAATCTCAGTATAGTGATTCTGCCTAAAATCTTCCTATAGCAAGTGATATGTCTTCTCAGTGCAGTGTGACAGCCTACACTTAGGAGCCAAACCTATGCTCAGTATGGGTTCCTCTTCACCTCTTCAGTTACTGATAGTTATGTCTTTTTTAAAGATCTGAGACATTCTAATATTTTCTTCCAAAAAACAGTAAAACCATTCTCAGATCTGTCTCTAGACTAGAAAGGTAAACCTAACACAGCAAAGTTCTTGTTCTTGGATGGGCATGTTTGGATACTTGAAGCCATTTCTGATGGTAATGAACTCTGCTAAGTAGGGCAGTAGGAAAAAATAAATTGTTAAGATGGAAGACTGTAAGATAGATAATTAACGCACAGTTAAGGGAAGATACCAGTTACTAGCTGTGTGTATTACTTGAGATGGACCTCCAGAGGCCTAAAATGGAAAGGAATGTACCTACTGCTGTAGTCAAAACCAGGTTAAATGTCAGAAGCCTTTGTAGTAGAAGTGCCTTATTCAAATGCTCAAACTTTAGTGATTACTCAGTGCCAATTTGCATGTATTTGGTTGAACTAGAGCTCTTTAGACTAGTCTTCCCTCTTTTTTTTTCTTTGAACTTTTTTTCCTCTTGCATGTAATGCTGAGGCAGTGACTGGAGTCCCAGCCAAAATTNAGCCAAAATTTACAAAACAAAGGAAGAGAGTTTCTTCCTGCCCGAAGACTAATGCACAAGGCATTATACCTCTGAAGAAATCTAATGATAGTGTACCTTAGGCTGGTTTAACTAGAATGGCTGACTGATTTGAATGCTAAGCATAATAAGGTAAGCCTTAAAATTGTAAGAAAAAAATAGTTTTCAAAAGGTAACTGTGTTGCAGCTAAGTCATGCTGGCTGTGCTTTCTAGGAGATACAGTCTTCATGTGCAACCCACATCAGCTCAGGTATGGGGGAAAAGCAGTATGTATAGTTTTTGTTTCTTTCTTTAATTATTTTTGACACAGATTTTAGATGAGAGACTCTTTGCAGAGGAGAATCCTGATTCCTGAATTGGGTGAAAATGGTTGTCATTACTAGCCTAACTGAAGGCAGATTGTCTGGATGGACTGGTTCACAAGAATGAAATGCAAAGCACAGTTTTAAAACTGGTATTAATCTTGAAGTCCATGCTGTCTGGACAGAACAAAAGCGGATCTAGTGGTAGAGCTGAAGCTAACCATGCTTCAGCTTAAAAAGTTATCTTCTGTCCAAAGTGGTACTTCAGAGTTTGTAATCCAAGTGTAACAGGGGGGACTGTTTAACTAGCCAGTCTGGAGACAGTCTGGGCTTACAAGTCAAACTGTCAAACTCAACTAGACTTGAACTGATGGACCCAAAATATTAAGACGTAAAAGTGGATGTATCATCAGGCCTTTGTCACTTACAGAAACATACTCAGGAAAGTCAGCTGTGATAGATGACCAGGTCCTCACCTGGAGGAGTATGAGTATGTGTTCATACTTCAGAAAAGATTCAGCCATTTGCTGTGTCAAGCCCCTGATTTGTTTTTGCTCAGTATCCTCACTAAGACTGTCAGCCTTTTACAGGAGGGCCCTGTTCAGAAGCTCTAAATTATTCAGAGAGAGTGCATGGGAGTAAGTAGAATTGTCAAATTTTCTGAATTTCCCAAGACTGGGCAGCTTTGTGTCAACACTGGGTGGTGTGTGTGTGCTTTTTTTATAAATAGCCCTTCTGGCATCTCTTTAGAGCTAGTTCTTGAGTATGGATAGCAGTAGGGAGAATAATCTAAGCTGTGCTACAAAAATTTTTTGTTAGTACTGTCTGACTTCCCTGGTCTGACTCTTAGCTGAAGCCACTTGATAACAATGGTTAGCTTTAAGCCGGACCAGCTAAAGGGTAATTCTGAGAACAGCTTGTATCCCATCTGATGCATGGTTCCTGTTAGCACACACAATGTTTCAGTTCCTGTTAAGACTGGAATGTGATTTCTTTGTTTCCAAATAACAGAAGCAAGTTTTTGGTCTTTTGAATCTTGTGCTGTTTGCTTATATCTGACAGCCTCTTCCTGAAAAATTTGTGGTGAAGGGTGTTGTTGATCGCTTTTCGGAAGAGTTTGTGGAGACAAGGAGGAAAGCATTAGACAAGTTCTTGAAGAGAATAACTGATCACCCAGTGCTGTCTTTTAA
>VZTB01003127.1:12658-42947 GCA_013397245.1 Thryothorus ludovicianus | reverse complement strand
GCTGGGAGAAACTTACTCTTTCTTCTGTAGTTTTGTTCAGTAAGATTTGACCTAATTTCAGCAATTTAGCACTCCTAGTTACAGTTTTAATTGTCATTTCTTTTGTTACAGGTACCTACAGATGTTGAGAAATGTCAAGACCGAGTAGAATGTTTCAATGCTGACCTGAAAGCAGATATGGAGAGATGGCAGAACAACAAAAGACAAGACTTTAGGCAGCTACTCATGGGGATGGCAGATAAAAACATCCAGTACTACGAGAAGGTATGTGCCACTTTTGGAACACTGGCAGGAATAAAAGTAGTTTATATTCCTCTGAAATTGTGATATTCTTTAGGAAATCTTCATACTATCTTGAACACAAGAATATTAGACATCTGAAGCTGCTCTTTGTCAGAGTTGGAAGTTGTGGTCAAGTGAACTCTGTGTGACTAGTGGTCTTTTGCAAGTTAGCATTCTAACAGCATTTTATCATGCATGCTTGTCTGTTTTGCACTTTTAAATTGAACAAATTATTGAGCAGCAGCAGTGGTGATGAAAAAAAACCCAGAACTGTGCATTCTAGTAATACTACTGAAGTAGAAAAATCTCTTGGTTCTGCCTTTCATGAACAAAACTGCATGAGTTAATGCATTTCCACAGACTCATGCGTAGATTACATCTGCTATGTATAAATTATTCTAATCCCTGTCCCTTTTTGCATTGTTCTGTCCCTTGAATACTAGTCCTAAAAATACCTAGCCCCCTTTTTCAGTTGGTGTATTTGTACCTTTGAGGTCTGGTGTTAGATTTTTTTTATTTTTACTTAAAAAGATGCTGACATTTATTGGCATTATATGCTTCCAATCTGATTTTCCTTTGTGCTAGAACAGTGCAGCCCAATGCCATGGTTGATACCCTAGGATCACAGAATGGTTTGGAAGGGACCTTAGAGGTCATATAAGTTTTGATCTCCTGCCAGAGACAGGAGTGCCTTTCACTAGAGTAGGTGGTTCAGAGCCCCATCCTGCATGAACCTGAAATACTTCCAGAGATGGAGCATTGACAGCTTCTCTGGGCAAGCTGTTTGTATTTTCTCATCCTCAAAGTAAAGAATTCCTTCCTAATTGTCTAATCTAAACCTGTCTTCTTCCAGCAATTTTATAAATAGAATATAAATAAAGCAATTTTCCTTGTCCTATAACCACAAGCCCTTGTAAAAAGTCATCCTCATAAGCCTCCTCTAGGTATATTAAATATTTATGGAATATTAAGCACTACTTAAACTACTAGGCTTATGCATTTCCTCGTAAACGATACTTCATCTTGTCTGTTCATTTTTACACATCTACTTTACAAACTTCTACCTGTGCCAGTTTACTTCTCTGTGTAATATTAGTATGCAGTACCTTTTCCCCTTCTAGTGTCTGTCTTGTCACAGTTCATAACTGCTCACGCAGAACTTCCTTCACTCTGAGGGTCATGGTCTCTCAGTTCTAAGGCTGCTGTGGAGGAGGATATTATAGACTCCACAGAATATCAGCAGTGCCACTGCAATTGACAGTTAGATCTGTTACATTAGTTTTAGCAAGGCAGGTTTTTTGGTAAGAAAGTGTCAGTCCCTTCGGGGTACTCAACTAAAAGTACTCTATTCATCTGCAGTATAATCAGAAAGGTTAGAAGGAAGATATCTGTCAACAATGCCTTGTGGATATAAGAGCTGCTGATGAGTTTGCCCATTTCCAGCATTTAATAATTTGGATTCCACAGTCTGTATTTGCGCAGTTTGACTTCTGGTCTCTATGTGATTGAAAGAGAGTAACAGTACACAGTACAAGGATTGTAGTAAGTGTATGTGTCTGGCATAATGACTCTAAATCCTGGAGTGATCTTCTAAAAATCCAGAAGCTACACTCCACATGCACTTTACACATGCACTACCAGTTGGTCATGTAGTGGAGTTGTGTCCCAGAGCCATACTGGACTACACTGTGTCACAGAATTAACTTCCCTAAATGCATGTTTTCATTCAAATAAGTTTGCTAGCTGTAGTCTATAATAGCTGCCATTGTATCCAAATCAGCCTTCACCCACAGTCATGTGACAAAGATGTAAATTTCTACTCAAAAATGTTCATCTGCTTAGCTGAAAGCTGTGGTATTCTTCAGTTTAGAAAAATCTCAGTTAGTATTTGGAAATCCTGGGTGTTCTGATAATTTATAATGGCTTGGACCAGCTGATGAGTTTAGAAAACTTGAATTTATTGAATTTGGAATTGGAAGGTGCAGCTTACACTGCTAACACTTGTGGCACTTCCTTGCTGGGAATTTTCCCCCGTCTGTAATAATCTATAAGACCCACATAAGTTTTCTTCAACTTGCATGCTGTTAGTCTGGAGGGGTTGGTCAGAAGTTATGTGAACCAATAAAAAATCAATTTTGTAAATCTTTCTTTTTTTCTTCAGTGCCTTACGGCGTGGGAGTCAATTATACCACTATTGCAAGACAAGCCAGAGACCAAATAAGAAGTACCTTCATGGACAGTCTAGCACTTCTATGCTCAGTACCACTAGTCATACTGGAACTGTATGGAGGACTCTTATTAAGTTAACTGAAATGACAGCTGCACTTAGTTTTTCAGAGTATCTGTTCCAGCCTATTTGAATTTCTTTTCCTCAATTTTTGTGTTTAAACTGGGGTATGTTTCATCTTTTTGAGTTATCTTGAATGGTTCCTTCTTTATCCTATGGAGTGATTGGGGTTCACAGTGAAAGTGCATGGGGATCTTGATAAAATTTACCTCTCTAGTCTGGAAGGAACTGATGAGTGGAACACTAAAAAGATGAAAATAAAACTCTACTGCAAGGTGCCAAATGACATCTTTATTACCATTCTGTTTTGTTTGCTTAAAAAAACCCACAATAATTATTTCTGATAGAGTACTCGCTAACCAATCCTTATCCCTGTTTTTTTTGTTGGTTTTTTTTTAATGTACAAGGAAAGGCTGGGAAAGAATACTTTCTGTTTTGCTACCACCTGTGTGCTGCCTCTAGATGAAGTGGTGTCTGTAGACTTTTCTATCTGGGAGTCGGGCTGGTTCTAGACAGACCATACCAGCACCAGCCACAGATAGCTGGTGATGGAAGCATGAACTGTGGTTTTTGT
This sequence comes from Thryothorus ludovicianus, assembly GCA_013397245.1. Taxonomy (NCBI): domain Eukaryota; kingdom Metazoa; phylum Chordata; class Aves; order Passeriformes; family Certhiidae; genus Thryothorus; species Thryothorus ludovicianus. The sequence continues at coordinate 39,804 of VZTB01003127.1, read as the reverse complement.
GAGTGTGGCATGCTGTTGGTTCATACTGAGTATCTTTGTTTACCTTGGTGATTATGAAGTAATGTCAGTTGACTGAAGTGTACTTGTGACTGACTTGGGGATCAAAACCAGCCTAGCTGTGGGAAGGATTCAGACTGCGCTCTTTCAAGGGTTGTGGGCGTGGGGGAGGACGTATGAGTCTTGAATTTTTCCAAAGCTAGCTCTGGAAGTTGCATGGTAGAGATCTCTTGCACCATGCTTTTTATGTGCGTTTTACTAGAGCCTCTTTAGGCTTGGTCACCTAAGATGCCTGCTGTAGTAAAGATAGAACTCTGCTTTCTTCTCCCCGTGCTTTTTTTGCAGCAGCCAAAAGGTGTCAAATACTTCCTTCCACCAAGTATCAGAGTGTGTGACACTTGCCTTAAATGGGTTGGTGGGGGATAGATGGGTACTGTATTAAGTACACATAGTGTTCACACCTGTCTCTGCTGAACCACATGGCAAGTCTTTTAGGACTACATTTTGTTACAGATCTATTCTCTTAGTAGTTTTTGTTGACCTTTAGAATTGCAGCTGCTTCTGCAAATCCCTTTTCTGTCCTTGCTCTTGCAGTCCAACCTCAAGTAAATGTGTACTTGGTGTTAATAGCCTTAGGAATGCTGACATGATTTAACCATCCTAGTGAGGGGAGTTCGGGCTCTTGTGAGTGTAATATTGGGATTTAGGGCAATAAATAACTCAGTGCTTACTGCTAAATTTGACTGATTACTTGTTCTCTGGCAACATTCTTGCAAAGAATGAGCAGTGATTGATTTTGTGCAACTTCTCCATAACAACCTACCAGGTACTAGTCTGTTTTGGAATTTATTCTTTCATAAACACCAACTGAACATGCAGCCACCCTTCTCAGCCTGGTGGTTTTATGAAACTCTCAAGATGAGTTATTGCAGCACTGTGGTAGCTGTCAGGTTAATGAGATGGTGCTCTCTGCATGAAAAAGTAAAACATAAGACATTTTAAGAAATTTTTCTTTTTGGCTCAGCCTTCTTTGTCTACTCTGTGGCACTAAACAAACTATGTTTCTTGTTTTAAGGTCAGTTTGTCAATATGCACTTTCTGGTATAAATGAGGGCTCTGGTTTAAGTTACTGTTAGATTCAGAATCACAGACTCCTCTTGTTCAGGGGAAATATTTAAGGGGATCATCTTGAAGCAATCTAGAATAAGCACTTACATACTGTCTAACAGTCTGTCCTTCAGGGTTACAGTCTTCCCCATTTTCCACAAAGAAAGATCAACAGGCTTTTAAAATTAGTTCATGTGGAGTAAATGGAATTTTGTAGTTTACTCTAGAACATCACTGGGACTCAAGTAAAATATACTTTGAATTAATATTTAGTCAGTCTTCCCACCATCTTATTAAAATAAACAGCACAAGATGAGTAGAAAAAATGGTGTTTTTTTCCTACAAGTGGTTTCATCTGATGTCTTACAACACTAAGGGACCTCTTCCTGTTTTGCTTTATGTCAAACTGAAGTGGGTGATGCTTCTGGGTAATTCAGCAATTAACATCACAGCTGTTCATGAGAGGCATGATGGACAATGGAGAGTACCAAGTGAAGTTCGAGTCAACATGTAAGGGTTGCGGCTAGAGCTCTTGAAGATCAGGATATTTTACGTGATCTGGACCAAAACTGCTTAAGCTCTTACAAGAGAAGTAAAACTTGGCATTCAAAGGTGAAGTCCTCTGGAAGAATTGCTGCAGTGTAATAAGGGTGTGCATAGGTGGGTCTCATTTCCTACAGGCTGCGGAGTGGTCCGTTCTTATGAACAGCTTTTGTAAATCTCAAGGTGGCTGAGAGAGGCTGTGAGTGAGGTGTGGGGAGAATCCTGACTGAGATGTTTGGGGCAGCCATGCTGGTCAGGAAAACTACAGAAGTTGTAGGGAATTCCTGTAAAGATGTGCAGAATGATGCTTGTATCACATAACTGCTGTTAGAGGCAGGTTGGGTCCTGAACTGAGTGAAACTGTTACATGTTGTCCTGTAATCCTTATAGAATAAAAGTCTTTACTTTGGATGGTCTCTACCTCCCTGAGAGAAATGGAAGATATTGGTAAAGGAATAGTGCAGGACCTTCATCTTTTTGTAACTTGTTGAATGTCAAGTCACTTTAGATGACTCTCTGCACATGCACCAAAATGACACCAAAAGTAGTTGTCACTCTTTTTATGAGCCTATTTAACGTGGTTCTTTCAGCAGTCCTTAAATCAACCCAGTTATCCTCATAATCTATAGTCAGGGCAAGGCTCTCTCAGCAGACGCATAATTCACTGCTGGCAAGTTACTTCTGTACAGTTTCTGTGGTGTTTGTTTCTTCTCTTAAGTGGCACCAGCACAATAAAGCAAGCACTGAGATCTTGCTTCTGTGTTCAGTAGTGAACCATGCATTGTTCATGTATACCTTTATCAGGTTCTAAATCTTGCAATAAACATAGATGTTAAAACATGGCTTTTTCAGGTATACATTGAAAAATGTATATATGTGTAGCCCTAAAGACACAAACAGTTTTGGTGTGAGTTGTATTAAAGAATAAAGTATGATTCTTTACTGAAATTTCTTTACTTGAATTTTTGCTGCACTAAAACCTGTGCTGAGGATAAAGTAGTGGAATAACTGATGGAAGCAAAGCATGACTGACAGAGAGTTCTGTGGAGGTACTGTGCAGTAGCCTTGAAGCAGTGGCTCTGCATAGCCTGTGACACATATTGCTTCAGGTGTCAGTCCTGCAGGTGTAAGGGTTCAAAAGAATTCTTTCCCAGATCAGAGGGACTGTTCATTATTTTAACAGGAGCCATGCTTTTGTTAAAACTGCACAATTTAACTGGATATTGTTATGGTTATTGTTGCAGACTGTTGAAAATCCTTGTCCTGATAACCCCTGAACAAAATTGTATAGACTAAATTAGCTCATTAAATGTTCTGTCATGTTAAATTCTGAAGGTAGAACGTTGTTTCCTTGGGTGTATTAACTCCTACTACAACAATACTTAGAGAAAATGAGGCCTTTTTTTTTTTTTTAAGACAAGCAAATTGCTACTACTTGTTGGATTATTTTTTTTCCCCTCTTGTGAAGTAAAACTGGGGATCACAGGAATAAACTTGCCTTCTGGCAGACTGAATGTGGCATTTAAAACTTTTTGGGAGTGCAGTTGAACCAATTTACAAACTAAAATGACAGTGCTTAATTTTGTGCTTAGCACTTGAAAGTCTTGCTGAAGTATCTGACTTGTAGAAGTACTTACTAATGAACTGGACAAGTTTTAAGATTTAATGCCTAAAGTACAGTAAATTTGCAGAAAATAATGAACTTTCCTAAGAGGTATAAGTAGATAACCCTTATGTAAATGGCATGCTGAAACAATGAAGGCTAGTCACTGTCTTAGACTCCTTTAAAGGTCTTGGTATTCTATGCTTTGAAGTGAAACCATTTCTTTAACCCTGGTGCTGGGATATGTATCCATACCTTCAGATCGAGCTGCAGCGTTGTGGTCAGTGTGACGTTCCCACTGCACAAGGGGACAGGTTGCTGAGGGCCAGTCTTACAATAACAGCCAAAGGGCTTTTGTCTACAGTACACAAAAACAAAGAAGCACCCTCCTTGTTCTTGCTTCTCTGTGCCTGCATCCCTTTGACCTTCCCTAAGGTCTGGAGAGTTGGGCCATGCAGGTGAAGGCAAGCTGGCTGTGAGCTTCACATACTGTGTTAAAGGTGTCGGTGATGGGGACCAAAACAGTGCTGGGTCCTTGTCCAGACCCTTCTGCTTTCACTCTATAAACCCACTCACCAAAACTAGAGTCGCTGTTCATACCATTAAAATACAAAATGAAAGCTGTGAAAAGACTTGTCTCTGTGTGAATTAGCTAGTAAACAGTGTAAAAATGAGAAGGAGGCTTTGTTTCCTGTACTTGGTCAAATCTGGCAACTATGCTCTTGTTCAGACTCACAGGCTAGGAAATCTTGTCTTGCCTTCTGGTGCTGGCATGTTTCTATACCCTTTCATATATCTCTTTAAATATACTTTGTGCATTGTTTACTATGGAGCTAGTATTGATGGAGAAAAATGCTTTGAGGTAAAACTGTAATTCTCTGTTAGTGTGTACATTTTTTTAATATGCACCATTTGTTTACCTCAATTAATTTAATGGAATGGACCAATAAATGTATTAAAAGATGACTCCTTTACTTAGAATAAAGTTTCATTTTTTTGCAGTCTTCACCGGTGAAATTATGTGTGTGGTTATTTTGCTAAGCAGCTCACTTTCTTACTGCAGAAATAAATACCCTTCCCCTAAGATCTTCCACAGCTGATTGAACCAGAAATTACCTGACCTGTCGCTGCATTACTTGTACCACTGAAAGTGAAGGAGCTGAGGAGAGATGAGGGTTCCCCAGAGCAAGGGACTGTGTAATGATGAAGCAACTCCTGCTTGCTATACCCCTGACTCGAACTGAAGCTGCCTGATTTGCCTCCAGATTATTTCAGTTATTTAAGGGCTTTTGACTGCCCTTTACTTAATCTAGGACCTTGGAAGCCACTTAATCCTTCTTAGTTCAATTAGTATGTAAGCAGACACATCCTTGTGAGACATGCCAGACTTTTGACTCATGCATGTTTGGATTTATGTGACATCATCTCATGCTAGTTGCTGTATTGTATGAGGTTCCTTTCCACCCCAGATTAAAGTTGAGGTTACACTGTGAGTGTTACATAATACCAGTATCCCTACGCCTCCATAAATCCTGTAGGAGCTGTGTGCTGCACTTACCTGTTCTTAACCTGTTAAAAGAGTAGCACATCTTGGTGGTGTGAGCTAAAACACCAGCATTAGCTGTTTATTCTTAGCCCTCACGTGAGCTCTGTTGAAGCAGTGTCCAGGGACAGTGGGGCAATCTTCCAGAAATCAGGGTCATGAACATCTGTTCAGGGGTGTTTTATTGTAGGGATTACTAAAATTCTGTTAATCTTACATATTTTTATGGTGGTATTTCTCTATTTAATTTTATTAATTGGCTGGGCTAATCTGTAGGAGGTGGAGTGACGATGTGTCCTGCTGATGGTCTTGTGTGCATATGGTATGTGGCTTGTAGCCCCATTTAATCAGCACAGAACTGCCCTGAGATTTCTGAATGAACAGACAAGAAGGAATTAATGGAAAACTGATCCTCTGCTTTCCTTTTCCACTCTGGATGATGTGTCTAGAAATGCTATTTTAATTTCTAGCCTATATTCTTTGTCCCTCTGTGGTATTGCTAACCAGCCTAGCAAAAGCGGAATGCTCTGAGGACTGCTGGTATGCAATAGCCAACGCACATACTCTGCAGGATGGGGTGTGTGCTGCAGAAATCACAAAGCAAACATCTCTTCCTGGGCGAGCTTAGCGGCTGAGAGTGGCTGAGAAGTGGAAATACAAATCCTATGTATGCTGTTGTGTTGGTAACTGTAGGGACTCATGATAACAACCAGAAGATGTCTCTGTTACTCAGTCAGAATCTCAAGGGAGCCAGTGGCTGACCGTTGTTTGATGGCCACAAAGCTGTAAAGAAAATAAAAAATGCAGATAATTAGATTAGCAAACTACCTTCTCAAACTGTACTTTGCTCTTTTCACATCTATGTCTAAACTTCGCTGGGGTGTCTGGAGCTGACTGAGTGCTAATGGAATTCCTCTCAATGATCTGGCAGCCTGTCTTGTGTACAAGCAATGACATTGGCATTATTTGTCATCCTTCACTTTAATAACCTGTGTTTGTACTAATAATGGTACTCCTGTTTGGGATCTATATTAAAAGGCATTTCAGTAGCCAGCAGTGCCCCCTGTTATAGAGAGGGTTACATATATGAAACAAGTCTTTTCTGTCTGGAAGATCTGAGGAGGAAAGCAGAGCCAGGGGAATGATGAATTAAGAAGTAGTCTTCCCCAAACCAGTAGTCCTGAAGACAATAGTTGTCAAATTCATTAACAGGCCCAAAAAGCCTTTGGTGCTCTGAGTAAAACAGAGGTGGTGATGGAGGAGCTTTCCTTAGTGTTGCTTTTTCTTCCTCTCTACGTGGTGCCGCTGAAGTCAGTACACATAGTGCTTTTAGACTTTGTACTACTATATATTGCTTAAACTACAGCAGACCTAGGCAAAAATTTTGCCTGGAATCAGCCTATCCAGTATGTCCCTTACATCTAAATGAAAATATTGTTGTTACATGGGTTAAATGCTGACATTATCACAGTTCACTTCATACAGAAATCTTGCTAAGCTGGAGAGTCTTTGGGAGGCTCTAATGGACAAAGTGAGATTTGGAGGCAGATCCTTCAAAAATTCTGTAAAAGTAGATGAAGGGATTGTTTCAGCTTTCTCTCTTCAAATTAAGCTGGTTTTGTGCTTAAAAGTTGTTCCTGAAATTGTATCTCTCAGTCACTTCATGGTGATAGAGTTGGGCAAATTCAGTGGACCAGAAAAGTAAGCTTTTCCTTTGCTGTGGTAATGGTTTCTCTTTGAAACATTTGAAGAGGACTCAGATTATTCTTTTCTGTCACAATGGGTAAGTAACATATAATGGAATTTTTAAAAAAACCATTTTACTTTGTGTAAGGTTGTTCCTTCATTCTACTCACTACTACTTTCACAGTATCACATTTGTGTGAATGCTTTGTCCCCTGGATTTTTTGCTGTTAACTGCCAAATATTCTTCCTACAGCAATTCATGTTACATTAAACAAAAATAAGATTAAAAAATCACTGGCTAGACAATTCAGCTTTCATTCTTTCAATCTCCTTGACATTTTTCAACTAATTTCTAAAAGTTTCTTTGTTTCTCCTTTTTTTTTTTTTAATTCAATTGGTGGGGGGCATTGTTTTCTTTTTAAAATCCTTTCCTATCTGTATTATGTACTTTAGACCTAGAATCAAGAAGTACAGAGAAAGTACATGTTGTTTTGAAGAAAATCTTTCCTATTTTTTACCTTAACGGGAGGAGAGTCAGGCAGCCAACTAGAAAAGACAAAATGAAGCAGAAACTGCTGTACCAGTCCAGTGTGTTTTGGTAGATCTTGTTGTAGACTGTAGATGTCACTACTCCTGTGGTGACTAAAGACAACTGCAGCAGGACAAACACCTTACCTGTAAGACAAGAGCATAGCTTGTTACTGGAGATTAACAAATCAGCTGTGGTACTTCCCTGACAAATCCAGGATCACTACTGTGTAGTCATTGCTCCACTAACACCAAATGGCATGAGCTTGTATCTGCTTCTGTTCTAGATCACATTTAAATTATTTTTCTTTTAGATGTTGGACAAAAGATTCAATTGAAAAAAATGTCTACCTAAATAATCTACATATAAAGGTAGCTGCTTGTAAGAGCAGCAATAAACTGGTCAGTAAGTGCTCCTTTTCCTAGAGACAGAAGAATAGTCTAGAGCTGACATCTTCAGGACAGGAGAAATTTTAGTCAGGGTCTGCTTCTGGCCTAGGCCAGAAAAGTGGTTCACAGGGCTGCAATTACAATAATGCCTGAAATGGGAATGTGTGTGTGATTTGTACAATATTTCATATGGAAAAAAGGCAGAAACTGAGTTCTAGTTGAAAACACTTTACTTATGGGTTTCTGTCATGGTAAATGGATGAAAGGGAAGCAACCCAGCCCTGTTGAGGCTTGCAGACTTGGGGCAAGATCAGGGCTGTGTGCTGAGCTTCTGCCCTGGTAGCCTTCTGCAGCCACTCACCACCAGCAGCCACCAGCTAAGGAGATGAGACTGTTGCCAGAAAACAAGGGCTGCTCTGCTGCAGGGCCCTACTCGAGGTCTGGACTGACACTGTTGTCATGGGAAGCCTTCATGGCTCAAAGTGGAGGTTAAAACCATTTGATTGGTAGTGATTAATTTGGGGTGTGAACTGTGCTCTTTGTGGCGGGTGGATGGTTTTGCCATGGTGGATGTTAGGGAGCACAAGCAGTAGGAATGAACTGGTGACAGAGCAGTGTCGTGTTCATATGGCAGAAAGGAAAAAGATATGAAGGATGCAGATGAAACATGTTTGGAGGAGGTATGAGCAGTTGTGGGCCTGTGCTGCTGTTTGAATGAATGGCCAGTCCTGTATCTTGGGTCTAAATCTGGCTTATTGGGGTAAAAAACAGTAGGCCTCAATATGCTGCCGTAAAATACATTTTACTAATTTTTAATGCATATTTTAATGGAAAAGAATTCAAGCTGCTGGTTCAAGAAGAGTCAATTTTTATGCAAAAATTATTCTTTGTAGTTAAATCAGTCCTGACAGGAACAAACTGTCAAACACCTGAAGAAATGTTTAGAGAGTATAAGTGAAAAAAAAAATTAAAATAATCCATCCTTCCCAAAACTGTAAGTAAAAGAAGCCAGATATAAATGGTGTGAATATCACAGTGCTTCAGATCAATGTCCTGCTTTTCTTGGTTCTCCCTATAGTACTGTGCTTTTGAGCAGCACCTCATCTACTATGCACTGATTGTAATCTTTTGAAGTATGTGCAGAAAATTCTCTGGATAAATGATGATGCAACCAAGGACAAGAAGATTGGATGTGAGAATCTTGTCCAGCAAGTTTATCTGCTTCTCCCTTCCTGTTTGTGGTATCATCTGTTCTGGTATTACTACACAAAGCACAGATTGCAGCAACAACTTACATTTCTCTTAGTACTTCAGGCTGAATAAATGGATTTCAGGGGGTTTTGATTGGTAAGGTAACCAAAATACTCACCATAGGATGATCCTTCAACATGTTTGGACAACATGGACCTGATGGTTGGTAAGGGGATGAGGGCAAAGAGCATCACTGCCCGTGCTGTAATGCAATGAATTTTGAGTTATCACCAGTACCTGCTCTTTGTGGCCGAACACAATCCCTGCTTTTGAAAATTACATGCCTCTGGTTTGGGCGGGCACCTTGCTTCTCCTTTTCTCATCCCTGAAATGCTAAAACTAGGTGGGTCCTCTCTTCATCCAAGGCAGATAAGCCTCCTATTGCTCCCATTAGCAGAGGTACTTTGCCCAAACTAGACAAAGTCTCTTCTTCTCAGCCAGATAGTCCCAGCGTAGATGGGATCCTCACTCTCCTTTTAGATAGTGAGGATCTTAACATGCAGAGAGAGCCAGCCCCCTGTGCTACACAGCCTTGACAGGAACAGTACTTTTATAGCACTACGTCTATCTTAGTGCTTCTGGCTTGCAGTATTCTAGCCCGTCTCTACTGTGAAAATTTATAGGGAGCTGGAAGTACCCTCCTGTCAGCAGACCCAGCCTCAGTGAAGACTTGGTCCAGGTCTAGTGTACCAAGGTGTTTCTGCAATGCAGGGAATAAGCATCCTACACACTGCATAGCTTCAGGATGAAGATGAGCTGAATTATTAAGAAAGATTTTTTTTACTTAATTTCTTTATCTTTTTTTTTTTTTTAATCTTTTTACCTTAATGGGCTGAACACCCAAAATCTCTTAAAATTTTTACTCAGTGTTTGGCTTAGTACACAAATATAATACTCTATCATCTTTCCCTTTAGAACAACTTTGTTAATTTTCAATTCCCTGTAGGGACAGACAGAAAAATCACTTCAGGACATTTATCTCCAGTGTCTTCTCACATTCAGAAGCAAAACCTTAAAGCCATGCAAGAAATTATACTCTGTGAGGTAGCTCTGCCATAATGAATGCAGTTCTTGGATTTTGTTTTTCATCCTAGGTTATCTCCCTAAAGGAAACTTGCCTTTTCTTTATCATGGAATGTTGCCCCATCTTTGTTATCTGTCCCTTAATAATTTATATACAGTCTGAGATTTTTAAACTACATTATTATGATACTTTACAGCTCCAATGTTTCATTAAGTTTCCCATCAGCTGTGCCTTCATATGACAAAAATAAATCACATCTTAAGACATTCATGTAATAGGAAGGCTTTGCCATTTTGCTTCTGTTGTAGCCTTGAGCATTCCCTCAGGGGAAGCAAGTGCTTCCTACTGCTGCAATTATGTGGTCCTAACGTGTACAGGGAGTCAGCAACAATTCCCAGTCTCCCAGAGTGTGAACATTATTCTGCTCACATCTGTTCTGTGATCAGTTGATGAATTACAAGTCAATGGACCTTAAACTAATCTTTAGCAGGAGTGTATGCCTCCTTAGGACATTGTAGAGTGTTGCGTCTTAAGACTACTAAGGGAGATGTGGGGAAAGAAGAATAAGAGGAATGCTTTCTTGTGAATTGCCCACGTGGTGATCTAACTAAGTCCCTACTTGCAAACTTGTCATGAAGCAAAGCACAAAGCTCTTCCAGTGATGTTGAATCACCCCTTTCTCAGTGTGTCTTTGCTCATGTGAGTGGCTGTTCAACTCACCTATGTAGAACAGGAATGTCCACTGCACAAACGCCATGATGAGGATGCCAGCGCTGAACGATGCTACTCCAATCATGATCATGGTAATATCCCTCAGGTATCTGGAGAACACGAGTACCCCTAGGAAACTGGTAATGAAGATCACGTACCCAGCAGCATTGCCATGGCCAATCTCCACGGCATTCCAACTTAAAGGTTCCCTGAGCAAGAACAGTGGGAGTACGTTCATTGCACCAACAACAGCAAGGTCATAGAGGATTGCTGCCACAAACAGCAGGATGATGATGAGTTTTGAGGGTGATACTGGAGTGGAGGGGCTGCCCTCTGAATGTTGGGAACTCCCTGCTACTGCTGCTTCTGGTAGCTGACCACTCACCTCCTCTGCATTCTTGGCTTTGGCTGAGCAGGAAGCTGCCGGCTTGGGGACTGTGAGGACAAAAATGCTGTAGAGGAGACAGAAGGCATAGCAAGCGATGCTGCAGCACACCAGCACGGTACCTTCTTGATAGTGGTCACTGAAGCCAACAAAGAGGTAGCCAGATGCCATGCTTCCCACAAAGCCAGCGAGGCCGTACACCAGTTCAATAATGATGAGCCGCAGAGACCTCTTGCTTTCAGAGGATCCCAGGGATCCCAGAGCCATGATGCCTGCCCAAAGTGTGGTGAAGCCTCCTGTCAGCCCATTGAAGGCAGCAGCCCCATACATCACCTCCACTGGCCAGCCCAGCAGAATCAGGAGGAGCAGCAGAGTTTTGGAGCCCAAATAACCAAGAAGAGGGAAGCAGATGGGAATCTTCCGATGTATCCTGTCCCCCAGCTGGGACAAGCCATAGGCTGACACCAGCGGACTCAGGCCCAGAACAAGGTTGTAGATTATATAAAAATTAGATACAGCCTTCTGCTGAGCATCTTCCAAGACGTGGGAGGGAGCAGTGCTGTTGGTCTGGTTGTAGTAGTTCTTCACTACCAGCAGCAGTGCTGTGTCATAGAAGGCACTGGCCACTTGGGAACCCGCGACCACTGGCTCAATCCACGTCCTCATTGCCGTTATTCCCACCATGCTGCTAATCACCACCTCTTCTTGGAGAAACTGCTTTCAGCTGCACATGAGGAAACAGCTTCTCAGAAGCTCTGCTCTGGAGGCATATTTGGAAACAAGCAGCGAAAGGAAAAGCAAGAGGTCTGCTGAGCTGCACAGGACCGGAGAGTTGTGCAAGGGTGGATCTGGCTGGCAGGATATTCGCAGCTCACCTCGCTATGTATACACACACCTGCACATCCCTACGCTGCTCTGAGCTCTGGCTCACTCATGGGAGGCTTTTGTACAGCCAGAGAACGCCCTGCACTTGTCGACTGCTCCTCTCCTCTTCCTGGTGTAGTTTCAACAGAGATCAGATGACCTGGGGAATTCCTCTCTCACAGAGTAGGAAGTGAAAATGCCCTGATCAGTAATTGCTGTAATTTGGGGTGGTGGTTTGTTTTTTGTTTGTTGACTTCTTGGGTGGTTTTTTTTCTCCTTTTGGTATCCTTCATGTGTCAGAGAACTCTCAGAGTGGTTGTGCGGGCAGAGAATGGCAATGTACCTTTTTATCAGGTAATTTGTGAATTCCCCTTTACTGCCAGCTCATTTGTCTTTTTTCTACACAAATAAGTCATTGTATCTTTTGCTTTTACCTGCTTCTGTCTTCCCTGTTGCTGCACCGTCCTCTTATGTCATTGTTGTTTCAGTAATACAGTCAGGAAATTACACCAATAAGAAATTAAAAGGTAAAAAGTCTAGTTCTGGTAACCTGTCTCCTGTGGCTGCCACTCTGTTTGCTGTGTCCTTTGGTTTAACAATGAGGGAATTTGCAAGAGGAGTAGAGAAGTCCCAATTTATCCAAAGGCATCAGTGACCGCTGTGTCCCAGTAATCAGCCAGCTCAGCTGCAGGTTGAGGTGGGTGAGAATCCACTTCTGGAAGAGAGTTCTCCAGCCCTAGCTCCTCAGGGAGAGGGCTGTGTATCTCTGCCAGTGCTTACTTCCACAGACTCTCAAGCCTTGCAGCTTGAAGTCAGTTTCCAATTTTGCTGCTGCCTGAGGGGCAGGTAAAGCGACCACTCAGGCAGGGCCCCGTGGGCACGGCAGTGCTGCTAGCCAGGGCCACAAGAAGCTCTTGGACCAGGATATTGGTGCAAGCAGGTTGCCAGCTCCAAGGACAATGTTGCAGTCCCAGCTGCAGGAAGTACTTGGACGGTATTTGGCGATCTCAAAAATGCTAACTTAAATGATAATGATCTCATTCTGTACTGGTGTAATGAATCATAACAGGCAGAATAACAATCTGTTCTAGGAAGATTTACAGTCATTACTTTAAAAAATAAATTACTGATGAATTTGAAAAAACAATGTTAAAACCTCCATCTGTTGGACTGTTGACTCAGGTGACATTTACTCAATGCCATGGCTCAAGAGTTTCTTTTTGTCACTCTGTTTGGTTGTGCAATAATTTTTGGCTTATAATTCAATTACAGGAAGGAAGATATAGGATCTAACAGGGAAAGGAGTGGAGAACTGTCTGCTAGAATGATTTGCTCTAGAAAATTCCACCTTCATCAGAGAAGTTTGGTTTTTTATTATACCAAAAGACTCTTATCCAGCTCTGAATGACATGTTGCTCCAACAGTTGCTTTTCTTTCTTTTCCTCAGATTAGCTGCAAAAGGTGTCTTGTTTCCTCAGCTTTTATTGAGAAGTGGGGCAGGTTTTTTTCAGAAAATATTTCCAGAGGACAGAAGTTCCAGACAGCCTTACTGAAAACCCTAAAGCATCAGCCAGTTTAAGCAACAAATGTAACCAAAGGAATTGCCACATTCTACTTCAGCCAGGGGGCTTTGTATCTCCGTCCAGGATTACAGGGAGAGATAAATTACTTGTCCCATTCAAGCTTCAGTTTGTGACATGGGGTCTGGTGTAAAAGAATCAAGTTGGAGTGCAGAGGTATGTTACAGTCACTGCACTCGAGACACTGCAGACCTGCTCAACTCCTACATGAGGGATATTTTACCTCCACACTTTGTTTCATATACAGAGGCCTAGATAGCTAATGAACTGTGCTAAATGTTTCTAGTTATTTTATGAATTACATCTATATTTCCAGAATATTCTGTATGTTCACTCACATTAAATATACTTTTAAGAATTAGTTCTTGAAGAATATATTTCCATGTCAGTAACTGCAAAAGAGTAAGTGCTAAAGTAAGAGTTTATCTCAGGCACCAAAATATTTACTACTGCAAAACAGTTTTCACAAATCCCATATTCATTTGATGCCACAATGTCTTCAAAATTACTATTATCTAGTAATTTTTCAGAGGCCCCTGTTCTTATATTACTAATATTTATAGGGACATTTGCATCTGCTTTAAAATGTGTTTATGCAGCATAAGTATAGTGAAGACTTAAGAAAGTGGCCCTTGACATTTAAGAAAAATGAACCTACAGAATCAAAGACTATCTTAACAGAAATACAACTGTGTGTCCTGCTGGAGAAGGAGCACACTGTTTTAGGGCATTTATCCCCAGAGTGATCTTGTCTAGAGGCAGGGTCAGCACGAATTCCACCAATGTTTGTCAACCTGGCCAAACCCGAGGTGTGTTATGTTTCTCTGTGGTGATGCTTTACATTCCTGTGCAGAATTACTGTTTCTTTTTTTTCCAAACCATTTATGGCAGTTCCACCACTTTTGCTTTCTGAACTGAATTACCATAGAGATTTCAGTATGCTGGGGGACCTGGGTGAGGCTAGTATCAGCATTCTGGAACTTAGTCTTCAGCATTCCTTGTCTGAAAGGGTTCTTTTGACATCCAGGACTGCAATCCAGTGTGGGCAAATAAGCCCTCTTCATCTCACTCCCCGAAGCCTGCTAATGGGATCTGTGATTTACAACCCCTGTCTGGCAAGGCATTTTGCCTCCAAGGTGGTAAAATAGCTGTAAGTCCTCCTCCTACACTCCTTGCTGTGTGCAGATCATCCTCTTCACTGCAGCTTTGTGGCAGCGGTAAAGTGGGGAAACGTGACTAGAACTGTGAAGTGCCTGGGTCTGGTCTTGGAAGGAGCTGCAGCCCCATTACAGCCCCAGAGGGAGGGAGAGCTGGTTGAAAACACTGAGGAGAAGCAGCTCTTTTAGTGATGGTTGGTTTTCCTTTGGAAAATTTTGGGAGATCGGCTTCCTCGGTGGTTGTCATCTATATACAGCCCCTGTCCTCACAAGGTGTGGGGTTCTGCTCACAAGGATGTGGGAGATAGAGGGAGAATGGGAGCTGTGTGGAAGGCCAAGCTCACAGGGATGTGGCATTCTAGTCCAAGGCAGTTGTCTTGTTGGATCCAGAGCCACTGATGGTGGAAGCTAATGCCCAGACAATGCAAAAAGACATCTAGCAGCCTTGTTTTGTGGCTCTGAGAAACATCAAGGTTGTTTGGGAGCTCAGGGGTCTGGTGCCAGTGTCTGTGGCACAACAGCTGGTGAGTGCACCATTACTGTAATAAAATACAGGACCATGCCCTTACAGGTGCACCTGGAGGTGGCTCAGACACCAAGACCTCTGGGCCAGCAGTCTGGCATTTGGGAGTTGCAGCACCATCAGACATTTTGGGATCATCTATGGAGACATCTGTTCTCCTCTGCTTCTCCTGTGAGGAAAAGGTTGTGCAGGGCATAGGCAGTGGGAGCACACGGATGCCTTCTTCCCCCATGCCTTGAGGCCTCATCCACTGCTCCACATGAGCCAAGTCCAGAGTGGTGTGCAGGCTACAAAAATGCTGGAGGGGGGATTTGCTCCATGGAGAGACCTCGTGGGTTACACTGACATGAGGCAAAGAGGGAAGGGGTGACCACTCCCCCAAAAGGGTAGGAAAGTCTGCCAGCCCTCCTTTGGAAAAGGCTGGCACTCTCCACCACTTCACCAGCATTTTGAGAACAATGAGGGAGAGCGGCAAGGGGCTGTGAATGGCAACACTGTCCAGTTTTCCTTCAGGATGGTCACCAACTGACCGAGCAGTACCACATACCTACATTCCTTTGCTTTCACCACCAGTCATCATGGTTCTCTCTATTTTTCTCCGTTCAGAATTTTCTGCTTACCTTTATGGAGTCTCCTGTGGGCCTATCCCTTGCTGAAAATAAAAACACACCATTCTTTGACAGATGCTTTTTGCTGAGCTGGCATTTTTCTTTTTGCTTGAGGAATTTGGGCAACTCACAGTCCTGACAGCTAATTGTATGCCTTAACACTAATCCTCTCTATGGACGCAGGAAAAAATGCTTCTTGGAGAACCTGGTGTCTGCCTGATCAACTGGACCACAGAACAAGTCCTGCTGTCACTCTTAGATAAGCCCCAGATAATCCTTGCACTAAATGAATATTTTTTTGTGTGTGCACATCTTCCTTTTCATTTATATTCATGCCTTTTTTAAAATTGTTACCAAGGTATGTTTGGAAGAACAGAAGCACTGCAAATTTTGAGAGAGCATAGGCAGGAATGACCTTAAGAAAAGGTAACTGTTCTAGCACTAGAGCATAAGCCATCCTATCTGGCATAATAGTGGATAGGCTGAAAAAATGAAATAGCTGTAACAAAAACATGATTATTAAAAAATTTCACTGCTGAATGAACTACAGTCATTAATGAATAAAAACTTGGTTCAAACCCAGAGATTTCTCTCCCTTTCCTATGTGCTCTCCAAAGCTATTTTGAAATAATTTTGCTGGTCTGCTTCATATTTTTGTCTTTTGTTTAGGTCTGGAAAACTTTTTGGCAATGGTGAATTGGTTCCAAGAAGCTTACAAAAACATTTAAATAATAATGTTTGCAAAAAAACATTAAGGGTGAAAAAAAGCTCTCTAGGAATGTAAATTTGACTTGGGATTTACAAGTTTGGAGAGGATCTGGGTGGTGTCAACATGAATTAGAGGAAGGTAACACACAGAGCATATTGGAAAGAATAATACAGCAGAATAAAGGAGAAAGAAATAGTAAATCACCTATCCTTAGAAGTGAGGGGAAGAAAGAAAAAGAGGAGAGCAAAGCAAAGAGAAACCCTGATTTTTCTGGTCTAATAGGACCTTTGCTAAATAACTCAGCCCTAGCCGGATACAATTAGAGGGAATATATATCTTTTCATAAGCCTGAGACTCTACAAGAAGTAAGAAGAGTAGCTGGCAGAGGACATCAGGATAGTGGAGAGAAAAGGGATGAATTCACCCCATTTTCCTGGCTGAAAGGTGGAGACCATCAAAAGCATCATATTTGCATAAAGATACAGGCTGTGCATTTCTGCTTTGTGCAAGGCATAGTGCTTTTTCTGGAGAGGAGGGAAGGTGTATATTTATTTAAATCTTCTGGAGACACCATTCATTTTCACCCGACAGATCTCAAGCTAGCTCCTTGCCTGACTAAACTTCTGTTTTTTAGGCAAGTAAAGTTATTACTGAAGCCATCACCTGCAGTAAGCCCTCAGTGATATCCCAGACATTCAGAGCAGGCAGATGGTAACTCACTCCCTAGAATCTCTCTCTGTTTACTCTGCTTGGCTGGGTCCTGGGTCCTGAGTACAGAAACTGGCTATGGTTTTAGTAATTTAGATTTTTAAATGTTCTGCACTGTTTTGTGCAGAACACCCTGTCAAACACAATCAGTCATTTGCTAAAAAGAAAAAGTAAAAACCAAGAAATGGCATACACAACCCGAAAGCTGCTGATGCTGTGGCACACTCCAATGATATTGCTAAGCCTTAGCACCCTTTTTTGCATAGAGCATTTCTTCACGTGGGCTGTGTTTACTCAACTGAAGAAATGAAAAACATGCGAAGCTCAATAACAAGCTCTCCTTAATTACAGAGCACCATCTGATCCTCTGTGGGCCACTCACAGGCCCCTCAGCACAGGTGGTGGTGACTCCAGAGCCCACACACAGACGGGTTACAAGGTTGCATGGCAGTGCCCATCACTGTCTCACCGTCTACTGCAAACAGATTCCAATGCCAGCTAAGGATTTCTGGACAACCTGTGCAACAAGGCACAGCAAATGACAGGGATAATCCTGTTTACAACATGTGCCATAGCCACACCTTCTAATTATCCAGCTTGTTTCAAGCTGGCAGGGTGGAGAAGTCCCTGAGACAGAAGGGAAAGGCACCAGCATCCTCCATGGCAGTGGCTGGAAGGCTATGAGGGAGATGTCTCTACTCATTTTACTTCAGGGCACCAGTGAAAAATGGCATCAATGGTGTAATCTGCAGACAAGAGGGCAGAATTTTGTCTGCGTGGGCAAGCTGCAGTCCTAGTGCTGGAGAAACCTTACCTTGAAAACAGCGAGGGCTGTTGGGTCTCTGCAACCCATGCAGAGGTGTCACCTCCACTCAAAATACAGGGAAGATGTGTCTGAAGTTCCCCAGGCCCACAGCTCTGCATTAAAATGCTCCAGGAGACAGCTCAGACTCTGGAGAGAGCTCATGTGGACAGTGCATCCTACTTTGGAAAATATTAGCTAGCACCCTCCCAGGCAGCTAATGAATGAACAGCCTTGGTAGGTTTTGTATGTTATTAGGTATCCAGTAAATGTGTAAAAATATATTGAAAAAGACGTTTAAGGGACTTAAATACTGCACATCTTCTCCTTTCTTTGCAGGATCCTGTTGTATCTGCAGGAAATTTTGGAGTCGAAGAAGGGTATTGGGTAAAGGGCACTAGGGAAGCAAGAAAGTCCAGACAACTTTCTAGCAATATTGCTGCTGCTAACTTTTTTTACAGGCTGCATTTCTTCAGTGTCTAACAAGCACAGATAAATATAGGTATACATATATACATAAATGTAAATTTTAAACTGTGTGGCAAGACAGCAGCTGTTACTGGTGTTTGCTATTTCTTCAGTGCTTTGTTCCAGCCCTGTGAAGTGTTCAAGGCTTCACTGAGTGAAAACTTTTCTTTTGTGCCTCATTGTGTGCATGCTGAAATGGTCATACTAGACGAGAGTAGCACTGCTTCTTCCCTTCTTCCTCTGCATTTCTGGGCAATGGTTTCAAAGCTCCTGCTTAACTGCCTGCAGGCAATGGGGAGACATCTCCTGGCCGCTTTACCCATTTCAGCGTGGTTTTATACCTTGGTCATCGGCCTAGAACCAGTGATGCCCTTGAAAGGAGGACTGCCAGCTATACTCACCTCCTGAAAGGCTGCTAACACCAGTCATTGCAGGGCCTGAGACACTTGTTTTTACTGAAGAACAACAGGACACAGCTGAGGGTCATGTCATGTTCATGCTCTTCCCTCCAGAGGACTGTGCTGTTCTTGCTCTGCTGTAGATGAGTTTGCTTTGCTGCCACAGGGCCAGGACCTTGTGTGGGTGATGTGGCATCACACCTCTCACTGCCACACGTGATGTACTTCCACATCATCACTTTCCAAGGGTTAGTACCTGTCACCTTCAGGGATTTTATGTTGGAGGTCACCTCCAAGATGCCAGTGAGAGGTGGCAGCTAGCAAGTCCTGTCTGGCAATGAACATTAAGGCACCCTCTGCAAGGACATATAACTGGGGCAGCCTAAGGCAAAGCAGGAAGCCTGGAGAATAAAGTGAGCTCCTGACATTTTAAAACCATACTGATTTAATATTTCTATACAGGAAGGAAGCAAGGGATTAAGCAACATTGGAAAAATGGAGCCCAGTGGGGCACTGAAATGCTGTTTTGATCCTTCAGTGCTTGAGCATCTTTATAGTAAATTCTTTGGAAACACTCAGCAAAATTTAGACAGACTATATTGACATATCTTTTAATTTATAAACTCTTGAGTCCTCATGTCAATATATTATGAGACTCATGAACAATGATATCATTCAGCTATTTCCTGATTCTCTTCTGCTGACGCCTGACCCAGAAAGAGTAGCCAAGAACAGCTGAGCTGAATCTTGTCCTGTACCACCACAGTCCAGACCTGGCAGCAGGTGAGACTTATTCTGTAACTGGCAAGAGTTACAGAATTTTGTGGTTTCCAGAGACCTTGGGTAAATATGCTGTATACTTTTGACCCCTGCTGAAACATTGCCTGATCCTGCTTTCAGCTGGCTTCAGAAATGTCTCTCCCCATGAAAAATTCCCATCAGCAAGATTTTCCCCTCTTTATCTTTCTGTTTTCCACTATTTATACCACTCTGATCTGACCTACATTACTAATCCTCACTTTCTTTATATATCAAGTCCCACAATTTGAAATCAACTTTTTCTTTGAAAACTACCCTCTGCACCACATACAAGCTCAGTCTGCCTTCTTTTCAGCAGTTGTTTTCCTCAACAAGCAATAAAGAAAAGCAGAAATCATGCCCTTTTGGCATGTAATGCAATCAAGAGAAGATTTTTGTTTCACATGGCTGTCCCCTGACACCCTTTCCAGTCAGTCCCACTAACATACCCACACCCTTTTATACTACACTGGCACAAGGCCAGTCCATGAACTTCCAGTTGAGTTTAGTGTTATGTAGCCCTCAAAGAGCAAGGCCCTTAGAGGTATATAGGTATCTAAGTGCTTTGGTACATTTGGATTTAGTCCATATAAGGTTTATCTCATGATTCACAGTTTATTTGTCTTCCATGGGATGGATAATGGGATGATTTCGCAGAGGAGTCTAATTCCTGAGGAGAGGAAACTAGCCAGGGAGGGCGTCTGTCCCGAAGCTGATGGGGCCTCACAGCGGTGGTTGGTCAGGAGGCTCAGTGTGGACAGGGTCAGACACTTCTGTGCTCACAGAAACCATCTAGTCTTGGTGCCAAAAACCAGCCATGTTTTGGGTCTCAATAGCATCATGTGGAAACTAGAAATCAGAAGGCAAGGAGATGGCAAGGAATAGGAAAGGATAACACTGTGTAAGTCTGGATCCACCTTGGGCTGGTGGTATACCCCAAAACCATGCTCCTAGAAGCAAACAAACCTTCTCAGAGAGTGAACAAATGCTCAACTTTAGCATCTTCCTTCTTTCACTCCAATTAAACAGGGCTGAATACTTTCTGCCACCTCCACAGAGTGTGGGGGTTACAAAGCTGTCCAGCAAGTCAACTCCCATTGCATGTCTGGAAACTTCACCTTTCTCCACTGAGATAATGCGTCATAAATACTTCTTTCCCCCTTTCTAATGACTGCAACACTTTTGAACACTGCAACATGGTTGCCAGAAACACTTTGGAAGCCTTCTCTGGGTCCTGTGAACAGCTATTTCACCAAGGTGTGTCATCTGTGTGTTTTTGCTAACATTTTCCTGGTTTCTTGTGTTTCAGTTGCAGCTTGAGGACTTGATGCTCATTTTAATGTAAGGCCAAGAGAGTTCAGATTTCTAGATACTACAAGACAAAGAAGTACTTGGGGAGGTCATTTGTACATAACCATCCTGACTCACTCTGAGTCACACTGACACTCCAATGGGGATAGCATTGTCCTGGTCTGTCTGCTGCAGCTCAGTATGAAATCCTCCCCATTTTTTTGAGCAGTTTCCAGCCTCCTGTTCCTGCTCCCTGCTCTGTATCCATCTTCTCAGCCAGCAACAGACCCCACAACAGGAGTTCAGTGCATTAAGGCCCCTTGCCAAGTGTTCTGTGTGTCCAGCCATGGTCCTGCCCCAAGGTGCCTGCCAAGGCAACACAGAGCCTGCAGTTGCTGCCAGCAGTCACTTCCTGGCCAGGGCTGGTGTGCCCCAGCAGCTCCTGTAAGAAGGTACAGCACCAGGGAGGGCACTGCATATGCATGCTAAGCACAGCAGCTTTTTCTGGGACCCCATCTCAACTGTGTCCCCATGGGAGGCTGGTGAGATGTGCCATGGCTCTCTTCCTGATCCTCTGCTGGCCGCAGAAAGGCTTCCTGCATTAATGATAGGGGTGTTACTGCAGCGAGTTCGGTGCTGAACGAGCCCTGGGACTGAGGCATCACTCACCTCGTCCCTTCCATGTACTGGCTGCACCCAGGATCTGGCGTCCAGGGGCCGTCCTTGGAAATGAAGCTGTCACCACGGTCAGTGCAATCCCCCTGCAGATGTCACTGCTGCCACACAAATCCCCACCATGCAATGCTCCCCATGCCGGTTGCAGTAACAAGAGAATGTGACAAGGTAGCTTTGCACATTTCATCGATTTTTCTTGCCACTTCTCCCATACTCTAGATTGGAACAAGACTGAATAATTTCCAGCTCCTGGTGGCATACCACTCTCAATTCACTGCAGAGCTGACACATGTCTAGAATGGAGCAGGAGCTCTGGCACTGCTTGCCATGTCTAATGCTTTCTTCCTAAAGACCCTGCTGATAAGAGTAGTGGGTTATGATGCCAATTATTCAGTGCTCAGCCAGAGCTAGCAGCAGACCATAAGGTTTAGATGGCATTCTGGTTATTTTTCTGTGGCTGCTTAGGTTGTTTGTTGTTCAGTATTTTGTTTGTTTGTCTTCTCCCTGTGCTATTGGTGAAGTGACAGGGTAGTCCTTGGATCTTAGTCTTGAGCCATATGAAACACCGGGATGCAATCAGCCTTTAGCATGGGAAGCAGTGGAGGGCTAGTAGTTTCCTGCATTATCCCCCTTAGTCAATTCAGCAACTAGGACATAACTAGAAGTCTTTAGTGCTGGAGTTCATGCTTGTATTTGTAGTTCTGGCCCTACCTAGCTCTGTCCCTCCACTACAGCTTGTAGTGCTCTAACTTGGTTTCCTTACACTACAGATCCCTGTTTGTAAGGCTTTTTTTATCTCCGGTGCCCACTCACAACTGAAAACACTGTATTGAATGCTCTGCCTCCTTTTAAAGCAGTCAAACTTGTCTCTGCTGAGGAGATCCTTAGCCTCTCCATTTGCTTTCCTACTGTGCTGGGGCCTCTTAAAGCCACCTGAAACTAAATGAGGTGCAATATCTTCACTTTCTATGGGGCTATGCCAGAAATTATTGATAAAATGATCTTTTATAGTCCTTAGCTACACTGTAGAAAACACTCTAAAGTTTGGTACATGCCATTTCAGCTATGCAGTGGGGTGACAGGGACTTGAAATGTCCTGAGTGTGTTATAAAACAGATAACAGATTATAACAGCAGAACTAACCACAAAAATCCTGACCTCCTGTCATCCACTATTTTAATTTAATTACTTTTGCAATGTCTGAATGCCCCCTTGCATAGGTTCAGTTTTCAGTTTTAAATCACATAAAATCTAAAGGAGATGCCTAGAGTTCCTTTTCCCACTGTGTGCTGTTAAGTCGAATACACCATCCTTTTTGGCACAGAGAAAGGCAAGGCAGCGGAAGACAGAAAGCCTCTCCTGTGTTGAGAAGACAGCAACACCTTTTTTTCAAAGACAGAAGGACTGGAATTGATGGATAAATTTTCAAGCTTGTTCTTTAGCCCATTTTTTGACTTCCATTTGCTTGCTAGAAAGTAAATCCACAACAGATTTTCTCCACAGGCGTTTCTGATACTATCTGCACAGGGAGAGGAGGGCTGGTGTTATGGAGAGCACAGACTGAAGGCAGCACTTGTCTCTAGTTAACTCCCACCAAAATCACCAGTGTCCTCTGCTGCTTCCCACAGAGGGTTGTAATTAAATACCTGACTATTCCCAGCACGGGGACAGGCGAGGCTGGCATGAACCTGGCTAGATCCCAACAAGTCCCTGTGGCCCTTCTGAAGTGCACCCAGTGCTCTGGCACCTCCCTACTCTTGCAGGGAAAAGCTGGCAGCAGCTTCCTCCTGCGGGATGAGGGATGGGATCTCCCCCAGCCCGGCTGACCATGAAGGGGGAGTAAGGGGCAATGGGCAAGCAGCTGGCTGCTGCAGCCAGGCGTGTGGTAAATGGACAACTGGCTCAAAGGGTGTGCTCTGCCATGCAGGACAGTGGGGTTCCTGCAGGGGTGGAGGAAGCAACAAAAAAATGGTCATGATTCATCATAAAGCAGATTTGGCCTCTGCAAACCACCACAAGCAAGTGGAAAAGAAGTATGCAGGGATGCTCTTATTCCTGCAACTGACAACACCAAGTGGAGAGAGATCTCTCCCGTCTTTAGACAAAAAGAGAGACACCAAGAATCACAGGAAGAGACTGACTGACTGCCATGGGAGGTGGGACAAGGTCACTCTCTTCCAGCCCCATGCTGTTTTCAGGGGCACATCTTCCTGCAATAACATGAAGAAACAGGCATTTTTATAGAAACACAACACAGGTTTCTATTTTAATGAGAAAATAATTATATACTTGCATTGTAGGCCTCACAGTCACTATAAAACAGAAGCAGGATAACATTTAAGTGGTTAACATACAGAAAGCCAGGTATTGTTGAAACTGGTTGATAAGTCATGACAATGATGCTGCCTTTTGGTTGCCAAACATGTCAATACTACTCTATTTTCCCTCAGAAATGTCAGTACAGAGCAAGATGAAGCCCATATTGGCAGCTTTAAAAACAAATCGTTCAGAAAACCTGCACTGTAACCCCAAACTGATTATAATTACAAATGCTAATGCTTAACTATTTCTCAATACAGTTTCATTAAAATCAGTCTTTGCCACGGGAAAGGATCTGAGCGTTTCTTTTGTGGAGACAAAGTTAACTCTGCAATAGTGCTCTTTTGTTGCATTTGATATAGTAATATATAGATAGATATGTATTACTGCCGTATACTTATAAACACCTAAGCTCGGTAGCATGCAAATGAAATAACAGAGGCAAGTAAACTGCATCTCACTCTTGTTACTACAGCACTCAATGTGCTGTCGACTATAAGTGTCCATAATTTCTGGAAGAGAAAAAGTGTGCTGGGTGAAAAATCTGTCTGTCCTGGACTGAAATATTTTTGTTGGAGGGGCTGAAAGCAAATCCTTCTATCGCAGAGAACAATGTATGAAAAGATGTCTTATGATGGGTGATTATTGTTACTGGCTTCCAGTGAGAAAGCTGGGGGGAAAAACAGGCCTGTGACTAAGGAAATTAAAGATGCAAGTTCTGGGGAAGGCAGTCCAGGGCTGACCCAGCTTTGAGGAGCAAAGGCTGCGGGAAACTCTGATGAGTGTCAATTAATGCAAGATGACCACAACACAGAGGCCATCTCCTATTCTCAGAAATGTCCTTTTTCCTAGTCTCTCTTAAGCTCGCCCCAAAGGCCAGGAATCTTCTTGACACAGGTGTGTGGAGCTCACATCTGCAGCTACGTGACAAATGGTCTCGCTAGTGCTGCACTGGTGCTGGTGCTTTTCATTCCTACAGCTGTGCAGTAACAACCTGCCTGGAGACATGAATCACTCTTGATTACCACGCCTGGAAAACAGGCCCACCTCATAAGATATGTAATTCCTCCACAGGCGTGGAGCCTGCCCATGGTGCCTCTCCTTGAGATAAACTCACTGCCCTCATCACAGTGAACTGTTGGTTCAGCAGGTTTTCTTCAGTTCAGTAGCACTTATGGAGAAAATAGAAAGAACTGAGTCAATGGGTAAATATAAATGTATTTACTACATTTCCCTGAAAATAAGCCTTAAAATTACAAGTGTCTATGGACAGAAATCACATGCTGGAGGAGCTGAAGGGTGGTGGTGGTGGTGAATAATTTGGTTGCAAGCTCTCTATGTTTGTTTAAGAAAAGCACCAGAAGTATGTTCACAGTATCGGTACTCATTTTAAATGAGCTCACTGTTTCAGGATAAAACAGCACAGCAGGTCATGAAACCAAGGCAAGGCTTAGGGAGGACACAGTATCCTGGCTGATGATTTTTTAAAAAGATGTTGAAATAATAATTGATTATAAAAAAGAAAGAATATTTTTTAGAGAAATATGATTTGATGTCTTTTTTCCCATCACCTCCCAAACTTTTTGATTTCTAGTCCAGAAATTATGGTTCCCAGTTGTAAAATATTCCTATTGTATTGCTTGGTGATAAGAAAGAGTAAACCCGCAGCCTCTATACTACATACAAATACAAAGCACAAGAATAAATACCACATTTCTTTTCTTAATCGTCAGCTTACAAAACTGGTCAATACTTTGCAATTGTGACTCATGCAAATACCATGTTGGGTCAAATTTTAATATCACAAATACTGCATTAATTCAGTGCCTTATTTTTATATCCCCTTTCGGAAAAAAAAAAAAAATAGCACTCACCCCTATAGCTGGTAAACAGCTGTGGAGAAAATAATCAGTACACGCACTGCCATACACTTTATGGTATGCCAGCCTCATGCACTCACCCACACGCCCACACCCACACCCACCCACCCACACACACACACACACACATCCACACTAATCCTTCACTGCTGATCCCAAGCCTAAGCAATAACTAAAGGCTCTATGGTATGCTTGTAGCACTGAAAACACTGGCTGAACAGCTAAAATAATATTTTCTTCCCTTGTTTGCTCTTCCTTGCTCATTTGTTTCAACTTATTATGCCCTTTAGCTTTTTTGTTGCTCGGAAACATGAGGACTTCCACAAAGCACTCTACTTCAAAGGCTTTTTAAGTTGTATAAATATAGTTAAAGACATAACTATCTTTCTTCTTTATTTCCTACCTCTTTCTAGGCCAGAGTCTGGCTTAGTTCATTTATTGCCTCATTTAAAAATTAAATGTCCTTTATTTGTATCCCTTTCCCATTACCTTTCTACTTCAAATAATCCATCTTCAAAGATTTTACACATATGCCATTCTTTCCCACCCCACCATCAAAAAATAGTTGTCATCCGCTAAATACAGATTTTCTACTTAGAAACTTTGTTGCGTAAATATGCTCTGAGAACCTGGAGTTCAGGTGATATTGCAAGCATATAGGATCCTAAAGCTAAGGTAATCCATTTGGCTTAGCTCTCATCCCCATCTACTCCACTCCTAAATTGTGATGGCTTGTGTTTGCAACACAAGAACTGCTTGACTGAGTTTGCTGGATTGTACATTTGCAGTAATTGCCTCCCTGTTTGTTAGGTTTTTCTTGTTTTAAACAGATAAATCACTAGAAAGGGGAGCAGAACCCCCCACCCCCCCTTCAAAACAACCAACCCAATTCCAAATCCAACCCTTCAGTCTCCTCAAGGATATAGAACAGAGGGCAGTATCTTTGTGTTTTGTGGCTGGATAAGAGTACGCCGAATTAATGCCAATGGTCTTTGTGCAGCGGCTGTGGGAGGCAAAGGAACTGCAGGAGATTCTTACAGGAGCTGCTGGGTGGACCATGGTCCTGGGGGCAAGCAGGGCAATTCAGTCAGTGAGAAATACAAGTGTGAGCCCCAGCTGCAGACTCCTCCATGAATGACTTCCTGCCACATGTCTGCAGCCTATGAGGTCCATGGGCACAATCACCCTCTTGTGCCCACCCCCAAGAGCTCCCACCCCCTGCACCCTCTCCACTGCATTATTTCAGAGGGGAGATGGAGGGAAGAAGAAGGGGCTGTTTTCTAGATGTGTTTTTCCTGTAGTTTTAGGATTGCCAGGAGCTGGATCATTTCTGTGTCTATGTGCATTGAGTTTGTTGTGTATTTAATAAATACTAGACTAAAATGCTGCTGCTTTCATGGTGGGTTTTAGTGTTTGCTTTTTTTTTTCCTCTTTCTTCCTTTCTCTGTTTTTTGGTTCCGGCATGCCTGGTTGCTGTCTTCACACTGCAGTGTGGTTATTCATCCTCCTCTCGGTTGGCATAAATGCCAGCTTCCCAGCGCAACGCCAGAGCACTCTTCCTGCGATTCACCCTGGTTGCCTCGAGGACCTGGTCAGGAG
>VZTB01003127.1:0-11502 GCA_013397245.1 Thryothorus ludovicianus | reverse complement strand
CCCAGCTGGCCCTGCCCTCAGAGTATGCACACACTGTGCACCCAGGCAGGCAGAGACCAGCCAGGTGGGCAGGGACCAGCCATGCCAGCCCTCCCCACACGGTGCCAGTGCCACACTCTGTGCAGAAAAGGAAAACATGCGATGAAGGACTCACTGATGTGAGAGTGGGGGAATGGCACACAGGAGCAAAGCCACACCACAGGAGGACAGAAATGGTAGGAGTTTTCTGGCAGTATCCTACTATCTGACCTCTACCAGCCCAGCTGCAATTTCCCCATCGCAGGGTCTTGGCCCTGTCCCCAGGGCCAAGATTAGTTTAGTTTCAAACTAAAACAGCACACCTTCAGTACCAGGAGCCAGCAAGTACCCTGTAGGTTTGTCCAGAGGCTGCTCTGGAGCTGCACATGAAGTCCAGGAAGCAGACAGCTGCCTATTTCAGCACATCACCCCCTTGGGAGAGACTAGGCAGTGCCTGCCCCCAGTCCCCATCCCTGCCCCTGCTCGTGGTCATTGGGTTGCAGCTACTGCACCCTGTGATCGAAGTGCTCCTACAGTCAAAAATCACTCTATGCGCATGCAAAAGGAGATCTACACAAGGAAGGGTACGAGATGGGCCTGATACATTTATATGTATTTCATATACACACATCATACACACAGGTGTATGCAGACATTGTATATCCATTTGTACATATGCACACACATAAATAATTAACTAAAACTATAAGAAACAATTGCAAAAAACAATTAACTCATGATTTGAAAGTCAAAAAGAAAAGGAGACAACAGCAAAAGCCATTATTGTGACATGTCTGAGGTACTCCTCAGCAAATAATGCATGGCTATTGGTGTTTTATACACAGCAGAGGGAGATATAAAGAGGTCTGCTGGAATCTTCTTACAGAAGCGCATGACAATGTTATTTTCTGACCAACACCAAATAACAGCTCCATGAGGAAACGACAGAGCTAACAATGTCAACAGCCCTCAGCATGTTTTAACCATCTCTCCCAAAGAAGCAAACTTTGAAGCTTTTTACATCATTTAAAAAAGATCCCACAACAAATGCATGACTCTTCACTGAAGCAATGCTGGCCATCCCTCATCCCTAATGCTTCCTGCAGGGTGCTCTGCACACTCCCTGACTGTAGAAGAGTAGATGACCTTTTGAGATAGGGTGATAGTATTTTAGTCTTCTGTGACGAAAGTCACATGCAGTGAGGACTTAAGCCTTGGCTAGAATAAAAGTAAATAATTTGAGACTAAAGAAATTCTTCTTCTAGCTTGTGACAAGCTGTGGTTGGAAGAGTACACAGGTACTAGGCTCCTGTACAGGCAGTATCGGAAAATCTGCTCTGAACTGCCAGCTGAAATTTTGCCCACAATCATGCCTCCTCTTTTTGCAGAACAACCACCAGGAGGGACCAGGGCTGAGTGGTTTCTGTTTTTCCTAGCAGAGGGCAAATGTATTCATAAATCTAGAAAATCATTTAAAAAATAATAAAAGAAAGCAAAAAAAATCAGTAGAAAAAAATTTGTCTGAGACATCAGCCTGTAAGCTGTGTACTGGAGTTACTCCCACTCCAGAATGCCTGAACCAAGAAAACACAAACCAAACTCTACAATGGAGAAGCAAAACTAGGAGTGGGTATCAGTGCATCATTCAGCATAAATTTCAAACTAGAACTGCCACTATGTTTTTAAATCAGGTCTGTGGAATTTGGTCTGCAAAAATATGCCGTCTCAAAATTAAAATGGATTTTACATAGTTTAGAACAGTTTAAATCAGCAGCTTCTTTGCTTGACATCATAGTATTGTGAGGGTCTCTGGTGGTGGATTGCAATAGTCAGGTCACTTAAAAATTGAAGATTCCTGCTTTGGATCAGTCAGCTGTATTTGTCTTGTATTTGCCAGCTTGTATTTGTATTAAAAGATGGCAATAGAGTTTTTTCCACTTATCCCCAGTCTGCACACGTATCCCAAAATTTGTCTGCTTCTACAAATGCTGCTGGCTCTCCAAGCAAAACAGTATCCAGATTCATATCAGAGGTACCATGAGAGCATTGAATGTGGACTTGGACCTCGCAGGATAAGCAAGTCTGGCTCACTATTAACAGTAAATGGTAGAGCATATAAACTAAAGATCCTTTTGAATAGTTATTCCAGAATTATTCTTCTAATCTACTGAAAAGAGTGTTTGACCTAAAACAACCCTTGTTTTTACAAGGGTATGACAGTTTTAGACCCACTAGAGGAAACAGCAGCATAATTATAGCATACAACTGGAATGACTGAGTGGGGGATTGGGACTCCTCAATGGAGCATTGAATTCATGACCCAGGAAGCTGCTTGCCTAAAAATAGCCAACTATCTCCATTTTAAAATGTAGCTGGCCAGTATCAGGGCTGACTCTAGATCCATAATGAGTGCCACATCCTTGAGCTCTCCACAGCAAGTCAAAAATGCTATCTCAGTTCTTCAAAAGTACCCTCTCCTTGATGATGCCCTGCATCAGCTGAGTGGTGCAGACAGGGCCAGGCTTGGTGCTGAGGGCGTCCTAAGGCAGCCAGAGGCATAACTGCATGCAGCAGGAAGATCATGAAGCAGACACTTCACTTAAACTTAGGCTTCTTCAGCCTGTGAACTGTGCCCTAATGAAAAGGTTACATCAAGGAAAAAAGCAATGTTACATAAAAAGCCTTATTTGGCAGAGGTGATTTGAGTATCAGCTGTTGTAGAAGAGGGAGAACTTGGAGAGCAGAAGTAGATGTGAGAGAAAGACAAAAGATATGTAGGGCTGTAAGAACTGCTTTTCATTCCTCTGCAGAAATTTTTTTTTCTGGATCTTGTGGTTGCAGCTCCAAGCCTCACTAAGAATTGCAGAGGGCTCTTTCCTTGAAGATTTCATTTATCTTTTGAGGATTTTGTAGAAAAAAAAAATTGAAACAGCTGCCACTGTTAGGTGTATGAATATTTCTTCTATCCATCCTAGAGATGGAGACTAACCTATACTGAGTTTCCCTCCAACAGATTTAACAAATACATTACACAGCTTACAGCTTTAATAACTGCTCTCTTACAACAATAGAAAGATATATATGTGTATAAATACATATGTGCTTTAGCTCAAATAATATTCATCACAACTGAAGTAGTGGTGTTCTTTTGAGTAGTCAGGAAACTGCTAAATAGTACAAGAGAATTTTTGTTGAACAAAGTAATAGTAAAATCCATGTGGAAGTGAAACAGTTTTTCTGAGGTTTAATATTTAGCTGATTCTTCCCATCTGAATTTGGAAAAACTAAAAGAAAAAAATAACAGAAAATACAAAGGTCTGCATGTCTAAAATCTGTGAGAACTATGTGGTAAAGTTGCTGCAGAAAACACATTCATGGACCACAATGTGCATAATGAGATGGAAGCACAAAAGCAGGGATCAGGGTGCCTGCTCCTGCAGATATGAGTGTTCCTGCTCTGGAATGATAAACTAAATGCTTTAAATAAAACTGGAACTACTGAGAGAACATCTATTTATCCAGCATGAAAGTATTTTCCTTACTGTACCCACTTAATACTGTTTACTGAATACCCAGACTGTTAGTAAACACAGTGAGGAGCTAGGTATCAGAGATTAAAATGTGTTTACTTGAAACAAGACAGGGCAATATTAAATTGCTGCTTCTCAGTATTACAACATGAATGGTGTGCCCCATGCCATCAAATCAAGTACGTTCATCTTCTGTTTTGTAATACAGCAGCGTTTTCTAATGTTGCATAAATGTCTCCTTACTGCAGTTATGTGCTACAGCATGACTGATATTAAGGAAACTCAAGCTAATGTCCTGTACATTACATGAATATGTGTATAGCTGTAAGGCCAAAAGCAGAAGGTTTTGAGGATAAAAACATCCTGTATAGGGGCATGCACATAAGTCTCTTAAAACAGCACTGGGATGTGCTTTTAGTACAGGCTGTAGGAATTTGAGGGTGATGTAACACACCACCCTAATGAAGCAGGATGCAGTTGCTGTGGCAGCTGAACTTGTGCAGTTACTGTGCCTTGCTAGGGAGCTGTTTCTACTTTCCAGAGTGGAAAGCTGTGGTTGGAAGAATACACTAGGCTCCTGTACAGGCAGTGTCAGAAAATCAGCTCTGAACTGCCAGCTGAAATTATCAGCCACCATAACTTTGCTTATGGGAATGAGAATGCACTACTGCATTTATGCCAAGTGTAACCCCTAGACATTCATTCAGGAGCTGAAGACAGGATGGTGTTTTGCCAGCATGAGTATTTCTTTGCTCTCTTAATTTCTTTTGACTATGACTATTAACAAGCCAAAGAAGAGATGTCAGGATGACTATGTGGAAGCCCCTGCTCCCAAGCTAGTGCAAGCACAGCTGGGACAGCTATGGTGCTGCCAACAAAGATTAAAATGAAGCCATCTGCCTGCACCAGAGTGCATTTTGGAAGGCCCGGGTGAACAGGAGATACAGCTGTGAGGTTAATAGAGAACAGGGGCATATCATGCCTCGAGTCTTGCTGTTTATTATGAAACAATCTGCCTGGTTTCAGTTGAAGACTACCGGTGAGAATCTCATAGTTTCTTCAGTCTGAGGTTGAAAGTTGGGGAATAGCCAGAGAACATACTTTCACCTGCATGAGGAATTGCTGTGTCCTACTGTCTTTTTCCTTTCTAACCCCTTTCCCATTCATACACATTCTTCTCCAGCTCCTTACTCTATGCATCATTACACAAGGTGGACACAAAACTTCCCAGCAGAAGACCATGGCCTGGGCCTGTAAAAACTACACCAGAACTTCTGTCTCTAATGCAACATCAAACACTCTGATCACTACTTGCTGTTCATAAATCTTGACATAGATTATTGTGCAGATATTATGGAGGAGAAAAAGCACAACCTGTGTTTAAAACGAGGACTCTGAAAGCATGCTGCTCTTATACTGATTTAATTATCTATAAATACACAAAGATCAATCACTGGCTTGTATCCGTTTGATAAAACCTATTCTAAATATTTAATGAATAGGAAATGGCATAGACTTGTCTTTGCTTTACACTCCAGGTCAGAAAAAGTTCATGTACTTGTCTTGAGGTAGCTGATGTGGTCAAATATGTTATGGAATAGGAAAAAATAGAAGGCTCAGGTTTTTAAAAAAGTGCTGACATTGGACAAATGAGTACCTGTCATTTTCACAATCTCCAGAGAAAATTGCAAGCATTTGAAATATACACATTATGAAGCACCTCATTCTTAACAAACATTGCAAAGGTGTAGCTAATATCAACTACCTGCTCTTATTTTGCCTTTGGAAAAGTCCAACTTTGAGGGGATGAGGACTTTGCTTGCCAATTACTACTTTGCTAAAATAGAAGATGTCACTGTAAATACCCTTTATTTAGCAGATTTGGGTTTATTCCACCCTGAGAAAAATATTGATGCTAAATTGTGGGACTGTGATCAGACATCACATCATAACAGATAGGCACAAAGAAAGATTCACAAAATGAAATAGACTGAAGCCTTGCACTTGGATGTGACTCTTCCACCGATGAAAGGATGGTGTGCAGGTTTTTTACAAAATACTAGAGATTTTGACAGTATTACATACATTGTAATCAGAGACATAGGAAAGACACAAAAGTTTCATGCATCATCTAAAAATGCTTGGATTTCAGGTTTAGCTTTGCCAGCTAAATGATAAGAGGGATTAAGGGGAAGTTCTCACTTCTCACCTCAGGAAGGCTCCAGAGTACCAGGCAACAGCTCCCATCCCTTTAATTACAACCCTTCCCATGGTAGAAATTGTAACTAGAATCCAAGGGTTAGAAAACCAGCCACACAAATATTTGCTGGTGAGACATAAAAGGGAATATCACACACTCACATTTTTTTTATATGAAATGGCACTGGCACATACTATGAAAATGCTAACTGCAGCAACATGCACTTGGAAACACCATGCAAGAAGAAGCAAAAATAAAAAAGCACTTGAAAAGTACCTCAGAAGTAACCTTGCTAGACAGTAATTTACAGGTGTACTGGTAGAAAGGGAAAAGACCAGCATTAGTACATTGAACAAGCATGTTATAACTAGGAAACAAGAGCAAATTACAGAAATTCCAAGAACTGGCATATTCCAGAGTATAAGACTTCAAGCAACTTAGTATCATAAAAAATAAAAAGGGAAGATTAGCCAGTTTGATGTTATTTTAATGATGTTGCTTGGCCAGTCTCAGTCTTGTTTACCATCAGTGCTTGATCCGTTTCCTTGCTGCTGCTTTTTCTCTTTCACTCATCTGCTGAAACTGGTACCGCAACACATCCTCTGGAAGAAACTGCCCCTTTCCTGAGCAGCACAGCTCTTCCAAGATGTGCTTGATTTGCCCTCTCTTTTTGAAAGGCATAACCCACAAGCCTTGACCAGAGAGGCCACCTTGTAGCCACTAAAGTCACAGAAGCCAGACATGAAACATAAGGTGGTGATGCCTGAAGGAGAGACTACAGAGGGTAAATGTCCTACTGAAACCACCCTTCTGTCTTTTGTTGCGTCTTATGCAGGGCAAAAGTGGATCTCTATACATCAGTACTGCTGGTGTGCTCAGCACGAGAGGGAGCTCCCAGGGACATGAAACCTTTCCACAAATCTCTCCACTCCAGGGACTATGGCTGCTGTTCCAGGCACCCTGATTGCTTTCAGTACTTGTGGAAGTCTCTGGCTCTCCTCACTCACAAAGAGCAATGCTGAGCCACATTCAGGTCTCAGGGCATAATTCTCCAAGCAGCAGCTGTCTGTCTAATTGTCAGTTATGCTCCTTCTCCCACTGTATTGAATATATTTTTAAAAATAGTGCAGTGATTTGTTATTTTGTATCTTTAGTTACAGAAATCCTTTTTCCTGAGAATACTGTTCAAATGCTCTCTGCTAATAAATTAAAACTATTTGTTTTTTAAATAACAGTTGCTTAGCCTGGACTGTAAAATATTCTAAAACTGACAGTGGTACAAGTGCAGCATTTCTTATTAAAACTATCTTTCCCTAGTCAATGGCAGAGTTGTTTACCAAATGAGAGCAGAAAAAGACAGGAAGAAGAAACAAAACACTCCTGCTGATCTTAGGAAGTTGTCCCTGGGTTCTGCAGGACACAGACCTCTAATAGGATTTTGGGTGGGCAGCAGCAAAGAAAATCTTGTCTGGCTTTACACAGTGGGCTTACAGAAGAGGAGAGCAACAAGAAACCTCAACACTGTGGGACTTTGGTGTGAACTGGGACTTTACAAATGCACTGAAGCCTTGAAAATTCATGTCAGAAAAGGATCTATTCCACATGATGTCTGAGTGGCATCAATGCTCTAGCAGTGTGGTTTTGGGTGGTAACTGCTTGGGCAGCTTTAGCAGCAGTGGAGATCCGAGATGGCACCCAGAGCACAGCTCTGTGGTTAGACACTGCCCAGAGCACTGGCTAGCACTCTGGTCAGGACAACACTTCAAACTATAACAGAGACCAGGAAACTGTTCCCAGTCTGCTTTTCAGGGAGCACATGTGCAGCTCTGCAAGCACTTGAGAAACTGTGTTCAGGTAAATGAGCAGGATCTACGATTTCAGCCACAAGCCACCACTTCATGGGCTGGGCAGGTCACCTTCACTCTTCACAGGGGTAGAGGAATGGCACAGGGTGAGTACAAGCTGAGTGACACTCCTTTAGCAGAGCAACTGCTCTGAAGTTTCCAGCCACCAGGCTGACAGTCTTGTTGTGTGACTCTAGTGCTGGTTTGCACAGTGGGAGTTTTATACCCAGCTTTTCTTAATGTTCCTCTCAGCATCTGCAAAGGTCATGAGAGCTGTCCTGCAAGCCTCTGAGCACTTTCAAGGAGAGATGCTCTGGGGAGATGGCAGGAAACAGCACTCACCAGATCAGGTGGGGCCACCCTGTTTCACTGGGTGCTTTGGGGAGGGAGAGGAAACCAGAGAGCGGCTCCTTCCTAAGATGCAGCCCCAAGGTGCCACTGCCAGAATAAGACATGCTCCTGCACACTAGCTGGCTTTCTATCTGCTGTAGAAGTCTGCTGGACAATGCAACCTTGTTTTTCAGTGGCCTCAATAGAATAAGAAAGTTTCTGGTGTGCACTGGAAACTGATCTATCTGCATTTTAGCCAGCAAAAGGGCAACAGGACCCCTCCATAGTCCATTCCTTCTGATTTTTACCACCATTTGTTACTATGCAATTCTCACAAGCAGTGATTAAAAGCTGCCACACTAGTGCAGTATTCATGTCACAAACCTTCACTTACATCTATACGCCTAATGAGAACCTGCCTTTAATGAACATTACTAGAAAGCAGTCTGTTGGAGCATCCTTGGCAGTAGGGTCATTGTTCAGATATCTTTGGGAAATGTCTGGAGGACTTTGGCTGCTTCAGCAAACACTGTGTCTATTAAAGGAATCTGACATTGAATTTGTATCTTACTATCTTCAGCACTCATTGCACAGTAATAATGACTCTGGTTAGGAGACAGCTGTCCTTGGAAAAAAGAGCTTTTCCTGAATTTTGATACTTCCAGTTACAAAATCCATAGCTCTTCTTATTAGTGTCTCTAATAAAGAAGACCTTAATTTAGATAAACTTGAATACTGCGTGTGTGGAAGGTAGACAACAAACCCAGCAACAACATGTTGGCTGCTGAAGGATTCAAGTTAACAGTCCAGTTCTACAACAGGTGGTTTCTGGGGAAGTCACCAACTTACAGTGAAGAGTGAGCCCACTTGGACTGGACTTTGGGTGGGAGTCTAGAAACGCAGGTGTAAACACATGCTTGATCCACAAATTTCAAAGCATCACTGAAATAACCCATTGGAGGGTCTTGGTGATGTGATATGTGAATTAACAGAATCTGCCAATTACAGGGCAGCTACCCTCTGCTCTTATTATTAGTTAACATAATTAACTAAAATGAAATGTAGGTCACACATCCTTCCTCTCCACTGGCCTGCATCCTTCCATTTTGAACACCTGCCCCTTACAATGTGTTAAAATCCTCATCCACTTGCAAGGTGATTTGAACAGACTCTGGTAAAGTAACATTTTCCAGTGTCTCTTGGTTCTTGCAAGTCATGGTCTCTATCACAGAGAAAAAAGGGAGAAGGAGAACAACACTTACCGCAGTGTCATCCATCCTTTCTCGTCTCTTGGTTTTGTGTGTTTCATAATCCTCCATCAGGGTCTGCATCAGGTTCTTGGGTCGCTGGGCTCCAGCAGACTCCTCGGGTGGAGGGTCCAGCTGTGAGGCAGGGCCTTCTGTGGTGGGGGATGGAGGAGGCTTGATCTTCTCTATCTTCCCTGCAATTACATGAAAATTACTAAGCTGAGGACTCACAACTCATCTGTTTACCAAAGATGACAACTGGAGAAGCATTTTCAGCAGGTTTTGAATGAAGAAACAGCCTGGAATGAAGTCTGTGAAAAAAATCTATTAAATCAGGATGGTCATGGACTTTAAGAAAAAATCTCCCTCTTCCTGTAAGCCACTACATCAAAACACTAAAAAATCCTTTTACAAAACCACTGTTTACAAAAGGACCATGCACAAGACACCCAAAGAAGTTGTCTTGTTAAATACAGCTGCCTTCTCTTTTTCCAGTGCTTTTTATCCACTTTGTAAGCAAGAAAAACTTTGGGTTTGATCCCCAGTGCTGCTCTTCCCTGCAGCAGTTTTCTGCAGGTTGCACAGTGTGCTCCTGCAGCAGAGCAGGATCAGGTCTCTATCCTGTAAAGGGCCCTGATAGGGCCCTGGAGCTTCCTCCTGCCTGAAGGAAAGCCAGAGAGAACTAATTTTTCTCTCTGTCTGAGCCCATTGCACCCCATGGAAGGTCACTGTTTTGAGCACAGTGACCCCAAAGGCAGGTAAAAGCCACACCAGAACAAGAGACTGCAGCTATAAGCTGCAGGGCAGCTCACAGGTGGACAATCCATGCTTCTTTGGGAAGGACGGCCTGCCTTTTTCACCACCAGACGCTGACTAGGGGTGAACCACAAACCATGTCCTGTTGGAAAGAATGAGGATAACAGTAGAAGGTCATGGGAATGATATGTGGGGGTTCTCAGTTGTGACAGGAGAAAAATGCTGAACCAAAATTAGATTTCATTTTCCATGGGACCATCATCCACTCTTGAAAATAAGACACTCCAATGAATGTGAAAAAGAAATACCATAAAAGGAGAAAAATACCTACTGCAAACACCTTAAAAATAAGTGAAACAACCAGAAGGATCATGCTGATTTTCAGGAAACTTGTTGCTGAAACAAATGAAAACCCTAGCTGGTCCTTCAAAAAGCATCATGACAGCTGCAGCCACTAGAGAGCAGCCTTGAAGTCTCCTGTTAGAATCAACAGGATTTATTCTTGAAAGAGGAAATGAGCCAACATTGCAGAGGTATTTTTACAAGAACTCCCCTTGCCAGGCTTTTTTCATTTCTGATAAGTGTTGAAAACCCCAGCATGATTCGTTTCTCATTATAGGTTTAATTTTAGCTGGGCAGTGCAGCGATGGGGCTGAGAATCCATCCTCTTTATATCACCCTACCAGAGATAGAAGGGGGAGTTTCCATGGGCCAAGGTTCTTCTCTGGGTTGCATCAGGACTTGCTCCACAGATTAACATGCTACCAAAGCAGAGGCCAACAGTAGGTCCTGAGCTGCTCAGCTGCACCCATGTGTGACAGCTCAGACTGCTCAGCAGGAGAGAGTTGAAACTACTGTCATCCTGCCAATCAGGCCCAGAGGGTACAAGAGTGTGGTGAAAATGAAGGGCCTGATTAAGGGGCAGATATCTTGCTGTATTACCTCGTTCTTACACTAGTAATTGCCTTGGACAGATGCATGTAATGGAGGAAGAATGAGGCTTCTCAGATGTCTGCCCAACTTGCACCTTCTCAGGAGCTACAGACACACCACAGGATGCTTGAATCTACAGACAAGCCTGGCTCAAGAATGGCTGAAAAGAAAGATTTCCACTCCCCTTTGCCTGGAAAACAATGCAAATTGTAGATTTTGGGGACTTCCATTTAAGAAAGTGGATATCTTCAAGCAGTACTGTTTGCACTGGATGGAAGGCCCAACAATTTTTATATGCACAGAATCAAAAAAACATTAATGTTGGAAAAGATCTTCAAAGCCTTTGACTCCAGCTTTGTATTGCATGTATCTACAGATACATATTATTTATATACATATACATATAACATATACACAATATATGTACATATATTATACATACGTTTATTTATATGAAGGCTATAGCATCCCAAATCTACCTATACACATTAATTTTTACTTAAGAGATGCTGTTGAAATTTTTTTAAGACATCTGCATAGCAGAGAAAAATTTTCAAAATAAGACATTTCAGCAGGACAGATTGTTTTAGGAAACCAGTCTGTGCTGGAGTCAGAGGATTGCTGAGGTGTTGGGAAGGATGAAA
>VZTB01003126.1:556113-695637 GCA_013397245.1 Thryothorus ludovicianus | reverse complement strand
TTCTTGGCAGTGAGATCCCGGGTCCTGTAGGTGACTTGGGATTTCCCGTTGTCTATGATCTCCCTGAGGACAGGGATCTTGGCCAGCTTGTCAAAGCGGCTGTGGGAATAGGCTGGCTGCAGGAAGGTGATGAGGCTGCTGGCTGGAAGGGTGGGAGAGAAGGAATGTGAAGAGTGAATACATGAAGAATCACATCCCAAACACTCAGGGGGCCTCCCTGAACAGAGTTCCAGTCACCCACGAGTGTGAACTGTGCATGCAGTATCATTGCAGGGGCTGGAGACTTCCCCGCTTCCCATTTTTGCTCCCTGCTCATAACAGACAGGTGGGAAGCAGGGGGAAAGTGCTGGGGACATTAGCACAGTAACATCAAAGAGGTTCTGCTTTACACCAGCACGCAATGAACTGGAGCAGCACAGGAATGTGGCCAGCCCTTAATCTGTCCTGGAACTGGCAGAACCTAAACTTGTGATGGTCAAATATTTCTGTCAGCAGGGAATATGACCCTCTATGGATGCACTAAAGGATGCTCCAGTTTAGACCCAGGTGACTTCAGAACCAAGCAAGCTCTGCAACCCAGGGGTGCTCAGATATGCCCACTGTGCCTTACAGACCACGTCAGCCTGGACACAGGACACTCAAACACAAATGCCTTCACAAAGCCCTTCACCTTGTTCTTTGATGATGGTGATGTTGACAACCCTGCGCCCAATCTTTGCAATGCCGTTGGGCACCTCGATGGCCTCCACCTGCAGCTGCTTCTCATCATCATCATCGTCCCTGATGAAGAGTGGGACACGGACATCCACCAGCTCCACGGCCTCTTGGAACTCCACCATTCCCTGAGCATCTGGGGTAAAAAACAAGGGTGAGAGGTGGGAAATGAGCCCCTCTACCCAGCCAGGAGCCAGCACTGGGCTCTGCTCCCTACCTTGGTCTGAGGTCACAGTGTAATAACCCGGTGCAACCTTCAGGTCATTGAAAGCCTCGTGGGAAACGTGTTTTTCTACCACTTTGATGATGTCTGGCTTGGCTGAGTAAGGGGCAGTGAGCACTGTGTCCACGATGGTGTATTCCTGCCTGGAAGGGGGAAAGGAAAGGCAGGTGAGAGCTGGGACCAGGGTAACTCATCTCACACAGCAGCTGGGGGGCCAGTGTGGGGCACTCAGTCACCCCACATGTGTGAAAAAAGAGGGAGAAGCTGCAACAAAAGAGGCACAAATTCCTCTTACCTTTTCCCAGAATTGGGCTGTAACCTGGGGGAATAAAAAAAAAAAACCAACAACCCAAATCAGAGTGACTAACACCTTTGGAGAGACCAAGTGCTGTGTGAATCACAGCCCTATGCAGGTCTGAGCTGCAGCACTGCCCTGCGGGTGCCAACCCATCCCACAGAGCCCCAGCACAAGCTCCCTCCTGCCCTGGGTTTCCCAATGCAGCAAGGAACATGCCCACAGGGGAAATCACATCTGGATCAGGCTATGGGGAGGTGATACCACTCCCTGCTCAGCACTGGCATCCCCAAATTCCTCCCAGCCTGCACCAGGCACTCCTAAGTTTGCATCAGGCTGAAACTTTGGAAGCCAGTGGGAATTCTCCCCTTGAGCACCATTCGACCAGAATTTGTTCCTGCTGCTCCAAAGCCAGACTCAGCTGAGATCTCCTCCACAGCTGGGTGGGCTCTGCAGCCCTGGGTGGGTGAAGCACCACACCAGGCTGGTGTCACAGACCACGCTCCCTCCCAGCATCGCAGATTTCACACCCCAGCCCTCTGGTGCACCCCATCATCAGCAGTGCCCTGGGGGAACCCTGCCCTGCAGGAGTCTCTCCCCCACTGACTCACCTGAACTTGGTCTGCTGGACCTTGTGGCAGCCAGGAATGTGCTTGAAAACCTCGTTCAGCTGCAAGGAGCAAGAGGAACTTTCACAGAATATCCCTCACTGAGCAGGGACGTGCTCAGCGAGCAGGTGCTGCTGCCACAAAACACAGGAGCCCTCTGAGCACCCCAGGCCCTCCCTCCTCACCCTCCCACACCAGGTTTCTTCCCAGGACATGGAAAGAGGCTGCAAACTTGCAAAGTTGGAGCTTCAGATCACATGCCCCAAGGAATACCTGAAATCTCAACGAGATGCTTTGCTAATTATTACAATTGTGACCTTAAAAATTGTGCTTTCTCACAAAAGAAGAAAAGCTGATTCTTCCTTTTAATATCTGTGGATCCCCAGGGAAGGGGCACTGCCCAGCTCCCTGTGTGGCTGTCCCCAAGGCCACCCCGAGCCCCTCTGGTGCCCAGGCTCCTACGTTCTCCTCCACTTCCTTGCGCAGCTGCTCGCTCTCTCGGGTGTCGGGTTTCCCCAAGCTCTGCGTGAAAAGCCGGGCCAGCCTCAGCGACAGCCCGTAGGGAACTGCAAAGAGAAATTCCCAAATGGAACTTCTTGGTCAGGCAAATAACCCACCCAGGAGCTGGAAAGCACCTGGGGACACTCACTGAGGTCCTTGGGGTTGGTGGCGGCGGGGGAGGTGACGCCCTGCTTGTGCACATTGTTGTGGATTTTCCAGCGGACCGTGTCCCGACCCTTGAGGGAGCCGCTGCGCACCAGGGGCGTGTCCAGGTGGTCGGAGGACATGAGGCTGTGGCGGAGCATGTAGTGGTCCTCCTTAAAGCCAACGGTGCGACCTGCAGAGCCAGGGGCGGGGTAAGAGCCTGGGCACGCCGGGACAACGCCAACCATCAGCTGACCAATGCCAGAAATTCTGTTCTGGGGGATGTTTGGGGTTTACACCGTGCTAAGGGTGTTGGGATGTCAGGAGAGGAGTTGGGATGGAGGGAGCAAGGGGTGTTCATGGATGGGGAGAGCACGTCTCACCAGCTAAGCATTATAAGATAAGGGAGAGCCAGCAGTGGGATTTCCCAGCAGGGCATCCCAGGGTGTGGGACAGGGAAGAAA
Source organism: Thryothorus ludovicianus (assembly GCA_013397245.1). Taxonomy (NCBI): domain Eukaryota; kingdom Metazoa; phylum Chordata; class Aves; order Passeriformes; family Certhiidae; genus Thryothorus; species Thryothorus ludovicianus. Next base: position 692,688 of record VZTB01003126.1, on the reverse strand, counting down.
AGCAGACCAGCAGCTCCAGAACTCATTGGCTCAGGCTCTCTGCTCAAAGCCTTCTCCCTGATCCACCTCTCCAGCTCAGGGAGGAGGGATGCTCATCCCAGCACACCCCCAAACCCAAACCCAGGAAGGTGGTGCATCCCACAGAGCCCTCCCCTCCAGGGCCAGGGGCTGGTACCTCGTGCACAGCAGGGAAGCAGGGCCAGGCAAGCCTAGAAAACAAATGGCCAGAGACACAATCACCTTGTGGCCAAGGACAAAACCCCTCCAAGTCTCCATCAGGGAGGATCCACATCTACAGGGATGCATGGGCAGTGGGTGGATGGGGCTCTCAAGCTGATTTTAGCCTGATAGGGGAAATCTGGCTAAAATTTCACCAGCAGCTCATGTCAGTTACACCAGAGGCATTGGATACCACAGGGACATCCCCTGCCAAGCTGGCTGTGCTGGAGGCTGGGTGGATTCTGGAAATTTGTCATGTTTTTGGTCATATCTGGTTCTCTCCCTGGGCTGGGGAAGCCAGCTGACACACTCACCTTGCAGCAGGCACAGAACTTCCAGCAGAGCAGGAGCAGTAGCCCCAGGAGCAGGATGAGGAAGATGAGCAGTGGGATGAGCCAGAGGAAGCTCCCAGGTGGGCACTCTGCAAGTGACAGCAATGTCACTCCCAGGCATCAGCCCCCGTGGGGTGAGCAGGGAGGCAGGGACAGAGGGGAAAGGCTGCACCACAGCTCTCTGAGGGATGGAGCAGCCCAGTTAACCTTGGCAAAGCCTCACAATGAGAAATGATGTTCAGGGAGGGCTATCACACCTCTGCTCACACCCAGCCATACCAAAGGGCTGTGCAGCACCTTGCAGCAATCCCTGCCTACGGCAGCAGGGGAGAGGCTCTGATCTCCAAAGGTCTCTCTGAGGGTGCCACACTCCACCCCTTGCAGTTCATGTGAGACAGTGTCACCCACCCGTGTCACACAGCAAGGTGGGCAAGGAGGTGCTGCCTGCAGCTGACCCTGCCCAAGGGCACAGCAAAGGGACAAAGCAGGGATTGGAGGCACTGATCCAGACCCCAGGCTGGTCATTCCTTGCTCCCTGCTCACCTTTATTCTTCTGCACACGGACTGTGGTGTTGGGAAGGACACTGGGGTCTCCCTCCAGGGTGTAGTGGTAGGTGCAGTCATCATCCTCATCCTGGAAGGAGCAGTACTCACCAGCCTCCTCTGTGGGGAGGGGAAACATGGCTGGGAAGTCACCAGGGCCAGGAAAGGCTTGGGAAGCAGCTCTACATGCACACACACACAGAGCAGGGCACACAGGGCCCAGCTCTGCTTCTCCTGTTACCTTTCTTCAGCTCCTCCACCATCTGGATCTGGAGGTGGCACGAGCTGCAGTTCCCTTTCAGGCTGCCCGTCCCCCAGGTCTGGCAGCGCACGCAGTCCCGGATGCTCTCACACACAGCCTGGAAGCCCTGGGCAGAGGGGGGGTGGGATGGTCAGGGACACCCCCAGGAGCGAGGGAGGACACAGCCTCTGAAAGGGAGAGCTGGAGAGGCAGCTCCTCACCCCAGAGCCAGGGCAAGGTGCAGGTCAAAAAGAGAAGTCGCTGAGAACCAGCAGCTAATGAAGGATTAATAAGCCCAGTTGGCTCCAAAATCTCTTAGACCAACAGCCTGCATCTAGGCAGCAACTAGATATTCTCCAAGAGTTTCAGTGGCCTTTCCCAAACATGATCAAGCCAGCTTTCTCCATCCCCCACTGTGGGATTAGCCCAGGTTTGTCAATGGGGAAATCAAATGTGTTCAAGGCCAGGTTGGGTGGGGCCCTGGGCAACCCAATCTAGTTAGTGGAAAGTATCCCTGCGCATGGCAGGAGAGTTGGAATGGGATAAGTTTTAAGGTCCCTTCCAATCCAAACCAGTCTGATTCTATGAAATGAGTTTTTTCCTTGTCTTGAGGCAAATCAGAACAAACCAGAAGCTGAGCCTCAAACCTCTGCCCATCGTGAGGGTGCAATAAACACAGACTCTCAACAGTTGCTTCTGGTGAACAGGAGAGCAAAGAAAGCCTGTGGCTACAAAGCAACTCCCATGCCAGCCCCTTCCTGGCCAGAGTACAGATGAGACAAACCCTTGCTCAGGATTTTATTCCTGAGATGTGCCTTCATCTCTGCATTGCCTTTCTTCCCTGGAGGCTCTGTGTGGGAATAAGCCACAAACCCGGAGGGACTCACCAGGGAGTAGCTGATTTCACAGGTGGAGCTGGTGTACAGCGAGGCCATGTCACAGATGCACCTGCCACATTCACACCTGCCGTGGTTATTGCAAATGCCCTGGGAGAGAAGAGGTGACAACCTGAGAGCAGCACTGGGAGCCAGCAAGGCAGCTCAGTGACCCAGAGAGTCCAACTCTGGGGCAGCTCCCTGCAGCCATGCCTGGAGCAGGGAGGGGCAGAGGGCCTGGGCAGGGGTCTGAGGGCAGGACCTACCCCTCGGCTGTCGATGCAGGTGTCGTTGCTCGTGGGGCATTCACAGCCTGGGCCCTCCCAGCCGCTCTCACACACGCAGGCACCCCTGGAGCAGCGGCCACGATCTGGGGTGACAGCAGGGATTACCTGGGCTCTGGTGCTGTGCCATTGCCCCAGCCCTGCCTGTGGCTGCCCCGCTTTCTTTGGGGTGCACAGGGACTGCAAACAGACTCCACAGCATCCACCCTGCACGTCTGCCAGCGCACAGTCCCTGCAGCCCATCACTGGTCACTCAACCCCCCATGCCAGCACCACCAGGACACCCTGTCTGTGCCCCCACGCCCAGCACATCCCCCTGCTGTGGGCCCTGGGGGTGCTCTCACCGTTGCAGAGGAAGCCGGAGGTGCGCGGGCACTGCAGGACATCGAACTCGCAGAAGGAGCCGTCGAAGCGCAGGGTCTGGTCCTCGGAGTAGCACTGGCACTTCCCGCACAGGCACTCGCCCCGCCCCGAGCACGGCTCCACGTCCCCGGGCCGGATGCAGGCTTCGTTGTTGGGGGATGACGCCGGGGAGCAGTCGCAGGTGTCCCCTCTCCTGGGGACAGAGATGGTGCTGAGAGAGGCAGGAGGAGGGAGCAGCGCAGCAGGGTCCTGGGCAGGATGCCCGGGGCATGAACGTGTGTCACTGCGGGTCCCCGGACACAGCAGGGTCCCTGGCAGGGGTGTGGAGCTGGACACAGTCCTTACCAGCCTGGGTGACAGATACACTGTCCACAGACAAAGTTCCCATGGAAACTGCACTTGGGCGAGTCCAACTCTTGTTGCTGGAAGTGAAGAGAGAAGAGTCATTGCTGAATGGATCCATCTGCCCCCAAGAGCATTTCAGGAATCAGAAGGGCAGATCCACAGACAAAGTTTTGCCCTGAAGACCAAGCTCTGCCGTAGGACATCACACCCAGCTTGGAACAGGCAGTGATGGAGCTCTTGGCCAGGCTGAGGAGTCGAACAGGACCCAACATGCATCAGCCAACACATTCCCACCCCAGGCTGGCCAGGAGAAGGTGTCTGCATCACCCCACCTGTTCACAGGGACACACGTCGCAGACGACAGCAGCTGACACGGTGAGGCTGTCGCTCAGGGACGTGGGTTTCACATGGATGACTCCTTGCCGGTCCTTCTCTGGGAGGCTGCAGACGTGCTGCCCACCAATGTACTCCTGAGCCTTCACGTGCATGTGGAACTTGCTCTGGAGGAAGGGACACACTGCAGGGATGAGCCAGCTCTGCTGGACCACAGCCCAGCTGGACACAGAGAGCTCATCCCCTCACACGTGCCTTCCCTCCGCTGCCATCTGAGGACTTACCACTTTTCCACGGGTGATGTGGAAGGAGCCAGATTCTGTCTTTTCGAATACTGAGGAGGTGAACTCTGTCTTCAGGGCTTTGGGGGTGAAGTCAGCCCTGATGTCCATCTTGGAGCGGATGCGCTGGGCGGCAGAGGATAAACACAACGTTGATTTTCAGCAGTACCCTGTGACCACCCCGTGACCTGCTCCACTGGGGCCATGTCCTGCCTTCTGTCTGCTCTCCTGCCCAGGAGGTGCCCACCCTCTGCCCTCCCTGGGAGCCAGAGTGAAGCTCCAGAGAGCACCATTACCTCAAAGGCTGTGCGGAGCAACTCCACAATGTTGGAAGAGTCTTCCTGGAGCACCCCGATCTCGGAGATGGGGAAATACTTGTGCAGCTTCTGCAGAGAGACAGGAGCTGCCTGAGCCAAGGCCTTGGGAACACTCTTCTATCACAGGAGTGAGCTCTGCTTTGAGCAGGACTTGGACCAGAGATCTCTGAATGTCCCTTCTGACCTAAATTACTCTCCAGCTCTGTGACTCCACTGCTTTACAAGAAAGCAGAAGTCAACACAGGGAGACCTCTAGGACCCAGTAGTACACCCCGAGAGCTCCCACAACCTAGAGGATCCCTCCAACAGTGTGGCACCCTCCCAAGGACCAAGGTTTTGGTTTAGCACTTTGGGACAAGCGATGGGAGAACACTTTCTCCTCACAGCTGAGCTGAGGCAGAGGTCCTGGAGGAAAGGTAATCCCACGGGGCATCACTGCCGTGGTCTCCTCACCTCATAGTAGCTGTAGGAGTGGTTGGTGACAGCAAAGATGGGGATGATGTTGTGCTGGCCCAGGAGGCGCACGAGGGTGGGCACTGAAGGATAGTCCTGCTTGGTGTCGTACACGTAGGTGCCGTGGCTGTCCAGGTGACACTGCTCATCGTTCCTTGCCAGGATCCCTGCCAGGACGTTGGTACCGTCAGCTTCATAGTGAAAGGCAGACTCGGTGGAGAACACGAGCAGGCGAGTGCTGTCCTTTCTCCAGCCAATCTTATCCTGCAGCCAGGGAGGGGGAGAAGGAACCTTTATCTCTGTGCCTCCCACACCCCTGCACAGCACTTGCAGCCCTGGGAGAGCCAGCACTGACAGGAGCTGGAATACCCAAGGGACAGGGCACCACCTGCACCTGATAGCAAACACAACCAGCCACGTGTCCCCAGGAATCCCAGCACCCATCTGCACCCCCAAAGCACGGGGTGTCTCCCACCCAGCAGCTCAGTGCCAGGCACATGTGTGTACACAGGGGCAAGCCCATGCTTCCCTGGATGTGTCTGGAGCTGTGCTCATCCCTCAGCCAAGCAGCCAAGCCCAAGAGGGCTCCTTGCCAGGCAGCAGAGTTTCATCACCACAGGCATGGAGGGGGACAAAGCAAAAAGCACACACAGAGTGCCCAGCAATCAGCTCCTGTGCTGGGCATCAAACACCAGGCTTAGGGAAAATTGAGAAAGCAAAACAGCCTGTGAGTGGGTGGCTGGGAAGGCAAGAACCAGCTCTAGCTGAACTGGGGCTCCCTGGCTGGCCTGTCAGGAGTGTGTGGCTCTTCTGCTCATCAGTGGGCATCCACTCATTAAAAACACAGCCCTGGCCATCCTCACCTTGCAGACAGCTGTCTGCAGGATGGCATCAAAGCCACCCTCGGGGGCATCCAGGTTGCCGGAGATGCGCTCCTTGCGGAGCTCCTGGCTGAAGTAGTTGATGTTGCTGGTCAGGCGGATGACGTTCTTGAAGGAGAACGGGGAGTCGGCGTTGTGCCAGGGCTCACGCAGCCTGGGAGAGATGGAACCAGGGGTCTCGTGTGGGGCAGGAGCCAAGGGATGCTGGGGTGCAAGGAGAGGAAATGTGGGGAGAGTCCCTCAAGGGAAGTCACAGAGCTGAGCAGCTCAGCCACCAGCACTGAGGGGGAGAAGGGGTGAGGGCAGAGACAGAGGAGAGGACAAGATGTGCAGTCTGTTGTGGCAGAGCAGGAAAGGTCTGAAAGCAGAGGATGACACTGCTGGCACTGTCACAGTGCTACAGCAAGCCCTGAGGGATGGGGGGCCCAGGGAAGACACTGGCAGTGAAGGCAGAGAGATGGATGGAGACTCTTGCACTGCCAACACTGAAAGCCATGGAGAAACAGAGGGCACTTTCCACTCCCCCTAATCCCACCTCAGGGACCCACAAGGCTCACTCACTTTTCAGGTCTCATATCTGTTTGAGGGGATGAGACTTTGTCCACAAACTTGCCGAATCCAATGGTGTAATTGGAAGTCAGGGCTTGAAGGAAGTCCGCTGGGAGGAGAGGAAAAGAAGGGGGAAGCACATAAATGAAGAGATACCTGTGAGCTCCCTGCTCCAGGGAAAGAAGTCCTTTTGTGGGCATTTTCTCTGCTGGTCAGGTCTTAGCTAATATTCCCAAACTGTCATCTTTTAAGATCTTTGGGCTTTTATAGGGCAGAAATCTACACCCCCTTTGGCAGCCCCAAAACTGGAGCTCCTGCAATAGCACCCAGCAGGTGCAAGATGCCAAAGGCCCTGCACAGACCAGCTCTGAGGGGCTCCAGCTGGGCTGGAAGGGGAGAGCACGTGAGGATCCCTGCAGGACCAGAGGGCTGCTCAGAGCAGTGAAAATGAGAAGCTCTAATTAGAACAGACACCTCTCAGCCCATTTCCAGCTGCCTCCCACTCTCTGGTGCTGGCAGAGGACTCACAGCACAGGCAGGAGCTGCCTGCCTACACCAGCACAGGACCAGGCTCCCCTCCTCTCCCAGCTCTGCCCTCACCTAGGTTATGCCCCATGCTTTTGAGATTGTCCAGATCATCAGACATGGAGTAGGAGAAGTCCATGAGGATGTAGAGATCCACAGGGCTCTCCTTGGGCTGGAAGACATCCATGTCGAAGCTCATCTCCTCCCCGGCCCGCAGCCGCATGTACATGGCCTGGGGGGACACCTGGGTCCTCTGCAGGGACGTGTTGATGCTGGAATTCTGTGAAGGAGAGTGATGTGAAGGGGATGGACTCCATCTCCAACATGGGTGCAACGAGGAGGAGGCAAGGAGCGGGAAGATGTGTGGGAAGTACAAAGGCAGGATGAGCACACTCCCCTCCCTCACGTACTGTCCAGCAGCCTCCCCCACATCCACTCGTGTCCAGCCAGGCCCCTCCTCCAGAGGGATGTGAGCATTTTGCTTAAATCTGCTGTGCCCACAAAGTCACCCTAGGCTGGATCAGGACCAGTGGCCCGCAGGTCCACCAACAAGCAAAGTCATTGCTTCTGAGCAGACCCTACATAAATACCAATCTGGGCTTTGTATTTTTCCTGCTGAGGAGTCTAGAGAAGGATGAAGGACCCCTCAGGAGAGGCTGAGAATGAGCTGTGTCCCCAGCACACACCTTCAGTGTCCTCATCTCTCCCTGGGTGTACACGATGCTGGCCTCGCCGCAGCCGGAGCGCATCAGGTTCTCCCGCAGGTCACAGCGCGGCTCCTCAAAGCTCTGCCAGGCAGCAAGAACAGCATCAGAGGCACAGAAAGCACCAGATCCACTGAAAAATGGGGAGATACACAGGGCAGGATGCAGGGTTCTGTGCCCAGAGCATTACGAGCCTTTGGGAGCAGGAGTGGGGCAGAGAGATGGGGATGAGTCTCGCACAGAGCCACCAGCTGAAATGTGACCACCAGTGACTTACTGGGTTGTGTGGGGTGAAACTCTCCCTCCACCCCTTAAATGCACTGTTTCTGGTGCACTGACATTTTCTGATCAACCTCTGTATTGCTGCAATTCTGCCCTGGACTCCCCTCCCTCCCCATTTTCTGCACAAAAAGGAAATGCCCATTGCAGCCTTTCCCATCCAGAAGAGAAGCTGGATCCAAAAGCTGCCCCAGCTCTTGTGTCCCTCTCCCACTGAGGGTGGTGAGATCCCTCCACCAGCAGGGTGGGAAGTGGAGCCCCAGGCTGCCCTGCAAGGTCTCACCTCATCAGTGCAGAAGGAACAGTCCTTATCCACCCGGATGCACTCGGTGCAGCTCTTTGCCCGGGAAAGCACACAGCGATTGTCTGCCAGGAAAGATCAGGGCATCAGGGATGGGAAAACAAAGTGACCTGTGGGAGGGCACGAGAAAGGCTGATCCCATGGAGAGACAGAGGTTTTGCCTGGTGTCCTGGTTTAGGGCAGGGTTAGGACACTTGGTTAGTGGAAACTGGCTGCAAAACAGCAGCAGAGTAGCAAGGGAGGGCCCCAAAAAGCTGGGGAGATGGAAAACAGCAGGAAAAGCACACAGCAGGTGTTCTCCACGTGAGGACTGGTGTTTCTGGAGCCCAGGACAGGTACACACAGTCCCCAAGGGGAGGTGGCAGACTGGAATACCACAGCTCCACTCACTTTTGCTCCATTGGCAGAGGCCGGTGGCACAGAGCAGGGACAGCAGGAGCAGCCTGGCACATGCCCATGGTAGCACATTCATCCTCTTCCTCCTGAAACGATGGGATTCCTACATTGCAGAGAGCCAAGAGATGGAGAAGAGCCTGGATATGACCAGGCAGGTCCCACAGAGCCCCTTCCCAGCCCCGCCAGGGTGGGACAGCCCTCACATCCTGGGGAAGCCGAGGCTGGAAGCAATTGCTGAGCTCTGCAGGGCAGGGCAAAAATGCAAAACCCAGGATGGTTTGTCCTCAGCTCAGGCATCTGCAAAAGGCTAAAAATTCCCAGCAACGCCACCCCTGTCTGTGCATGGGTGGGCATTGCCCAGCTCATCATCAGGAGTTGGTGCAGGCAGTTCCAGCACAGGAGGCTCCGGGCCAGAGCCCAGCACCATCCACACACGTGAGCACTGGCAAGACATAGCTTTTCCTGGCAGGTTAGGGGGAAAAAAAAAAAAAACAAACAAAAAAAAGAAAACAAAGTGACTGTCCACATCTCTCCCCAAAAGCAACATTGACCCCTCCCTTCAGCTATTTCCTATCAGACTAAGAGTTTCCAGGATGGTCAAGCCAACAACAAAGAGAGGGTGAGGCCTTGGGAAATGCCAGGCTTGGAGTTTTGGGGCTGTTGAGTGAATCCATGGTTTTGAGAGCCTGGCAGGTCCCCTTTGTCCTGTCCAGGGCAGCAGAACCCTTTGATGGACACAGAAGTTCAAATTCTATACAGAGGGAACCATTCTCCCTGCACCACACGTGACTGGGAAAACTCAGTGCTGTCCAGAAGTCAGCATTTGAATGTGGTAAATAAAAGGCACAAAGCTGGAACTTGAGTTCTGCAGCTGCTGTGCCAGAGGCTCATCCTCACACCCAGCAGGGCAAGTGAGAGCAGTCAAGGAAAAATCAATTTTGTAAAGATATCATTAAAACATCTCCTTCCTGGTAGATGCAATTGTGAAATATAAAGCGTGAAAGAATTTTCTTATAGCTTCTTGCTGTGTCAGCCCTGACTCTAAAATGAAAAGAATGTGAAAACCACTTAAAACAGGGAAAGGAAATGGGAAAAGTTGTTGTGTGCAGTAGCAATGTCCAAGTTCCCTGGGGGACATCCAGCACACAGAGCAGTCACCTGGAGACTCAGCTACTCACAGCCTGGGCTGCAGGGAAACCCCTGGAAAAACCCAGCCTGGTCTCAACAGCACCAGATCACACTTGGCTCTGCAGCCAGTGGAGCTGAATGCAGCAATTGTTGTGACACAAGGCTCAACCAAGCCACACCAACCCCACAGGACATCTCCCGTGGTGGCTGCACTTGGCTCCGTGTGAGCCTCACTGGGTACACAGGCAGCAAGTGGCAGCACTTTGGTATCTGGTTCGTGCTGTCAGCTGTGCCCAGAGGGATTTGGCACAGTCATTAGAGCCCAGTGGCTCAAACAGGAGAGACACAGGAGCCTCAGGGCAGCATCTCTGCAGGGAAACCCCGGGGAGCTTTGCTGTTCCTCAGGACCTGCAGCCAAGGTGCTGCTTTGCCAATGGGCAGCTTTTCTTATGGGTAAAAGAGCTGACCAAGGGAACCCCTCTGCTTCCCTCCCTGCCACACTCACTGTCCCCAGCTGGGCCTTTTGCAGGTTTGGCTTTGGGTGGTCCCTGTCCCCCCAGTTCCAGCTGCAGCACTGGCTCTGAGGCCAACATTTCCTCACCCAGGACACACCTGTGGCCTCCTTCAGTGACAGTCCTCACACCAGCACTCACTGGCAAATGTGTCCCTTGCAAGTGACACAGGCAGATTTTGAAGCCAGGAAAATCCCTTTTTCTGCCCCAGCCCAGGACAGTGCTATGAGGACGTGGGGAGGTGCCAGTTAGGGGTGGAATGCAAGGGTAGGGGAAAAATCCTTAGAGACTGTGGAAGGAAAACGCAGTTGAAAATACCACCTGAGCACTCAGCAAATCCCATCTCCCATGGCATGGGCCACAAGGAAAGGATTGAGTATAAAACCAGATTGCTCAGCTCACAAGGACCTAATTCCTCTTCCTTTAACCACCAGTTAGGAAAAAAGTCACCAGTTAGGAAAAAAGGAATGGATGGACACACCCTGGGCCTCGGGCACATGAATTGCCATCGTGTCTTTTAAAGTGCTGAGATAAAAGGCCATAAAACCCTGCTCAACATTAACGTCCTGCTGCCCTGTGAGCCACCTACTTTCAAGGATTTTGCTGGACAGATGCCAGCGGGCCAGGCACAGGTGGCACAGAGCATGGCCACTGCAGGAATGCAGCCTGCAATATTTGTGCAAAAATATGGGAGCAGCCACCCCTTACTTTCAGAAGTGTCCTCTGGAAGGGAAAACTCCACTTGCACTTCAGGAAAGCTGCAGAATTTGGTTGGGTTTTCATGATGACAACAACAACAACAACAAAATCTGTTCAGTTGTGCAAAAACAAGGAGAAAAGCAGAGAAGCTCCTGGCTGCACATGAACTTCCACCACTTCCCAGATCTGCTCCAGCATTTCCCCTGGTCTCCTCTTGCTCCCACAGCCTTCACCCTGCCCCTCAGCACAGCCAGCAAAGCTGCTCCAGGAATTTGCCAAGAACCCCTGAGTCTGGAGAAGCTGGGGCTGGCAACCTCATGCCAAAAAATCCAGGCAATGCTCCAAACAAAGCAGTGGTGCAATGGGGCAGAGGACAGGGTTGGAATGGCAGATGGGGGAGAGGGAGCAAGGAGCAGGCTGTGATGAGCCACAAGGCAACAGCAGGAGCCTGGTCCCAGCTGCCACATGGGGGACACAGAGTGGGAAAGGGAGGGAGATGCTCAAGCAATGAGTTCCCAAGCACAGCCTTTCCTCTCTTGGGTGGGAATTGCTCTTTTCATGGCTGTAACCATGGGGGGCTGTGCAGGGGACTGACCCTGGTCCATGGCAGCAAGGATCATCCACGTGTGCTGAGGATGGGCTGTGCAGTCACAGCCCAGGGGATCAGAGACACAGCTCATTTTCTCTCCCCTGCACACGTGGTGGCACAGAGCTGCTGGGACCATGCTCCAAAACTTGGAAATTATCAAGCCAGACTCCCTCAAACCACCAAAAATTCAACCCACCAACCAAATAATCACTTACACACAAAATCATACAGGTCTTGTTTTGTTTACCTTCCCCATCCATTCCCCCTCTTTCCCCATGGGACACGCCACGTGAGTGTCTCCATATGTTGTGCTCAGCTCCCAGGTTGAGATCCAGACCCCAGGCACGGCAGGACCCAGCCCGGGCACCCACATGGAGCTGTTTTGTGGCCAACACCCCCCGTGCTGTGGTACCATCTCCTCCTGCTGCCCCCCGGGCTCGGGCAGGGGGGAACCCCAAGGAGCAGAGGCAGGAAGGGCAGGACCCTGCCTGGGGAGTGCCCAAATGCCAGCACAGCCCCGCAACCCTCCCGTTCCCTCCATGTGCTCTTCCTGCCACTTTCTCTGCTCCTTTTGGGGCACAAGACATTTTTTCCCTCTTTCCCCTCTGTGGGTGCTCCTCATCCCCCTTTTCCCCCACCAAACCCATGCCTGCCAGCCCCCTCACACCAGCCCTCCTGTCTCATCCCCTGTTCCATTTCAGACCCACCACTCTGCAAATACCCCAATACCTGCAGTTCAGCAAAGCCCACCCTGAGCCCCCCACTCTCCCCTGCCCTTTTCCTCGGAGAATCCCCCTTCCCTCGCTTCCCTCTTGCAGGGGCAGTTCTGGAAAACAACCCCGGTGGGCTCCGCGGGTGGGAGGCACCCACAGCCCGGCTGACCTCGCACTCTTTAACCCGTGGAAGCTTTCCCTCCGAGGCACAGCAGCCTTTCCCCCCGGAGCCGGGCTGAGGGACAGGGCAGCCCCTGACACCTCCAAGAGCTGTCCCCGACGGGCTCTGCTGTCCCACCCGCGGCATCCCCACCCAAATACCTGCGGACACAAACCCGGACCCGCGCAGTCCCCAAAGCCCTGCCCGGGCACCTGCGTTGCCTTCCCAGCCAGCCCGGAGGCACCGGACGGTGTCCGGCAGCAAAAAATCAGGGAAAACCAGCGGGAACAGGCGGGCAGGGGCTGAGCCCCGCGCTCCGTGTGCTGCCCACCTGCCCGCGCGTTAATTCACTGCCCCGTTCATCAACGCAGCAGAGTTCAAGCGAGCTGGACGCTGCAGAGCACAGATGAATTAATTCTACGAACCTCATTAGCGCTGGGTCTGACTCAGAGTCCAAATCCTCCGCCGCAGCCCGAATAACAGGCACCCACACACCAAGCCAAGAAATTCTTCCGAAGGCAGGGGGGGAACGTGCTGCTTCGCTGCTGCTGTTTGATTTCCAGCTTTGGGCTTTTCTTTCCTTTTTCTTTTTTTTTTTTTTTTTTCCCTCCTCTTTTTTNTTTTTTTTCTCCCTCCTCTCTATTCTGTGTCCCTTTTCTCTTTCCGGTTAAACGTCAAGTCCCGGTCCGGCGGGGAGCTCAGCCTGCCCGCGATCCCACATAACTCACTGCGGATCCACCAAATATCCACTTTGTTCTCACTCCCGAGGGGTTGGCAGGGAGGAAAGGTGGGAGCTGCGGTAAATGAGATCGGATCCCAGGTGAGGAGAAGTTTTATCGCAGCTGGGAGGGAGGAGGGGGTGACGCAGGGCTGGCATTCATCGCTCCCTCGCACACCTGGCCGGGCGGGCACAGCCCTCGGGACCATCCCACAGGAAAAGGGCAGAGCTGGGGCGAAGGCGCTGCCGTGGGCAGGGAGCCTGGAGGGGCTGCTCGGCTTCACCTGCCTGCTCAGGGCACAGCCGAGGGAGCTCCCCGATCTCTCCTGGCAGGGGTTTCTCGGGATTTCACCCGGGTACGACTGGGAGGTGTCGCCTTCAGAGCCCCGGTAACTCCTCGCTGAAATTTCAGGGGAATTCCTGCCCCGACACCCCGCAGATGCCGAGCCCAGCCTCGGTGCTCTGCGTGCAGAGAGGATGGATGTGCCTCCTGCTGTGTGCAGGACGTGGGCTCGGCAGACTCCTCACGGGCAGTAAATCTGCCTCAGGAGTCCGTGCAAGCCCCTGGAGCACCGTGAGTGAGACCCATCCGTGCCTGCATCCCACCACGGCCCAAGGCTGCAATGAGCAGCAATCCCTCAGCTGATTCCAATCCTTCTGCTGAGCTGGGTCCAAAACCCCTTCCCCAGCCCAAGGAGCAGCAGAGGAGGGTTTGGAGTCCAGGTGAGGTTGTTTTTCTATCCACAACACCCTTTTGCTTTAGAGTCTGGGGTTGGTCATGGCTCAGAACCACTCACACTTTCCACAGAGCAGAGTGCACACGTCCTGGAGTGCAAAGGCTGCATTTCAGCTCCCTGACAGATCCTCCCAAGGAAAACTGCATCCCCTGAGCTTCAACACAAACAATAGCAACAGCCAGATGAAAAAAATGGCACATTTCCTGCCTGGCTTGGACATTAAAATTATGAGCAGGGCAGTTTTGCCCTCCTCACTATCAATGAGGCTGCTGCTCACCAGAACTGATCAAAAGATGAGGAGCAGGATTCCTTTCACCACAAGAAATTAGGAGGCTCAAGTTAATATATGCAAACTGCCTTAGTCCCAGAATAAAGGAGGATGTGCTTGTGCCATTAAAAGGTGAAACAAACGGGAAACAGGCAGAGGTGCAGGGGAAAATGGACCAGGAGTTTAAATCTGGCATTTCCAAGTTTCCAAAAACACTATCTGGCAACGCCAGTCCTTTTGGAGATGTGATTTCTTAGATTTAAACAAAAGTTCTGAAAATGAAGGAGGTTTGCAGCTGTTTTTTTTTTTTAAACACATCAAGACAGTGACTGGGACATGAGACAAAATAAAGGCAGAGCAGGACCTGGCTGTCAATGCCTGTGTTTGAGCTGCTGGAGAGAGCAGAGTGCTCCCATGGAAGAGCTGAAGGCAGAGGGTCCTGCTCTGCCTCAGAAGCCACAGCTGCAGCAGATGTTGAGCATTGCAGATGAATTAAAACGCGGCTTGAGTTCCCAAGATGGGAGGGGAGCTTTTGCTGGTGCCCACAGACGTGTCTGGTCACCTCACCTGGCCCTCCCCACCTCCCACTGCTGCAATTTTCCTCTACAAGGTAAGAAATGCAGCCACTGCAGTTGAAAAAGCCAAATTAGGCTGCAAGCAAGAAGCATAGTAGTGAAAACTCCAGTTATTTTAGTGATGCATCCCTAACAGGAACCCTGAAACCAACCAGAAGAGCTCATGAGCACCCACCTCCCACCACAATATTGGGTGTCCTGATTTCCTGGATGTCCTCCTTTCTCCACCTGGGATGGAGAGTGTTTAAATTGCCTCCTGTAAAGGATTTCTGGTCTCACCTGCAGAGCCTGACACCCTCTGCCCCCTTCATCCCCAAAGCTGGAGCAGCAGGGAGGGATCAGCTCCCTTCAGTGTTTCCAGCTGTGAGGAGGAGCCCAGTTGCACCCTCTGGGTGCTGCCAGAGGAGCTCAAGATGCCAATTTTGCACCTAAGAGATCCCAAGCCCACGGGAGATGAGTTTTTCTCAGAGCTGTAAATGGGCTGCTTTTACACCTGCAGGGCTGATAAAGGCAGTTTTCCAATATTAAGGCAATTTTACCACTAAATTCTTAGGGCAAAAAAGCAGAGAGGAATTAGAAATTTTCTGTAAAGACTCATGAGAATATAAAAGGTTTTAATTTCATCTTGTATTTAAAAAATAATTTTAAAAAATGTTGTTTTGTGAGTTGTCTTTCAGGAAACTTCTCCAAATTACTTCACCAAAGAAGAACATCAGGTGAACCCAAGTTCTTGCCTTGGTTCCATACCTTGCTCTCCCTGCCTGCTGGGTCAGGCTTCTGCCACACAAATTTGCAGTTTTTAAGAACAGAGGACTGGGACTTCAGAGGCAGGGTCAGAGATTTCATTGCAGATGGCTCCACCACACCTCACAGCCACATTTCTGGAAAATCTCACATTAATAAATCAGTGATTTTCTGCTGTGGCAACATGGCCTAGAAACTTTTGCCCTAGGAGGAAAAACAAATAATTTTATAGCTGACATGAAATTATCGCTGTCTCTGCTGAGACTATCAGTCCAAGTGCCAATTACTGATAATTACAAGTGATTTCAGGGTTAATTATTTTCTTCTTTTTTTAATACCACGCCAGCTTGCAACAAAGCCTTTCTTCTTTCTGTCCTGCCACCACAGCATGCCTGGAGACAACTTTGGGACTTTATCTAGGTCTTTATTTCACAGTTACAGCCAAAATCTTGCTGCTGGAGCACATTCATCCCCTTAAATTCTGTAACAACACACATTACTCAAAGAAAAATAAACACTTAATGCTATCACTGCACTGTACACTGCAGTGACAATATCCTGCCATGTGGCTTCAATAAAAGGAATGTGTAATAATGTATTATTAACATGCACGTAATTTATTACACTAAATTATGATTAGTATAATTCCCTGTGCAATTAAATGTGCCAGATGAAATCCTGCCATATTCTCTCCCTCGGCCTTTCCCCCAAGGCAGCATTAACTACACGTACCCCCTGTTTTCCAGTGGATGCTCCTTGTCATGAACATGTTCCCAAAGGAAAATCTCTCTGATGAATATCCCTGATGAACATTTGCCTCTGGGACAGGCTGGCAGCGAGAGGGAAGTGGGACACAGAAACGAACCTGAGGAAACCATCAGTAAAGGATCCAGGATACAACCTCAGCCTGGTGCCTTCAGGATGCTGGCCTGGAACAGAGATGAGACAGAGCAAGAGGATAAAATAGATATTTATTAAAAGACCTCACTGGGGACACCTGGGCAGCACAAGAGCCCAGATGGACCACACCCAAGATGCCCCAAAATGGTCACAAAATGGACACCTGGCCATGAGGTCCCACACTCCTATAAGTTCTGGTTCATTGACATATCGGAATCAATTGTCCAACCATAGCTTCAGGTTATGAAGCTCCATCCTCCTTGCTTTTTTCTTCTCATTTCACTGTTGTTTTTGTTCTTGGGCCTGAAAGTTGTCCTTGGTCTCAAGCTAGAGAAGGAATTGTTTTGTCTCCCTTTGCAGTGAAGTGAACTTGGTAGCACCGAATATGAAACCTAAAACTACCAACTAAAACAGCCCAGAGTCTAGAAAATATAAAAGCAAAAACCTAAAGCATCAAGCCAGGGATAATCCTATAACCCATCCAGGGACAGCAGGGCCTTCCAGGGATACACCAGCACCTCTCCCAGCTGCCAGAGGCTGAGAACACACCGATGCCTTCTATGCAAAAAGGCAAAACCTTCCCATGAGAAATCCCAGAGCTCTGCTGTTTACTGGCAACACAGGGCACGAGCCCAGCCCCAGCCAAAGTCAAGCTTCAAATAAACAAAGACCAACTATTGGAAGTCATTGGTGTCCATGGTTCTCGCTTAGAACAAAAGGAAGGAAGTGGAATATAAACAGTCAGAGGAACAGCAGCACAGGGAAGGCTCAGAGGTGGAAAACTGCTCTGTAAAACCATGAAGGAATGTGCTGAGGAAAACGTTGCCCCCAAAGGGAAGAGGAGACTTTGGTGGAAATTTGCAGCCCTTTCAAGAGGTCTTGAGCCTCCACAGCAATTTATTTATCTGAACATTTAGCATTAGACAGTCTTGGGGAGCCCTGCTGAGAAGATCTGTGTCTCTCACTCCCTCTCTGGAGATATTCCAGAACTGTCTGAGCACAACCCTGTGCCAAGTGCTTCAGGAAATACCCTGCTCGAGTAGAGAGGCTGGGTCACTGCAGTCCCTTCCAGCCTCACCCATCCCGTCATTCCTTGCAGGTACCAACTCTGGGCTTTCCCAGGCTCACGCCATTCCCTGGGAATGAGCAGCTCATACCCTTTGATGACTCTCGAGTGGCTTCACAGGAGCTAACTTCTCCCCTGAAACAGAGAAGAGCTGGAAAGGAGCTTGTGCAGGTGTTGGCTGCAGCCACCACCTCCCTCACTGCTGGAGCTGTCATCAGCAAAGCCTTGGCATGGCCCAAAGCCTTGGCAAGGAAGACTCTTTCTTTCATTTTTTGTTCATCTCAGTGCATAACTCCCTTAAAACCAGACAGTGCAGCAGCAATCCAAGTAAAACATAGCTTCAGGTGCTCCCATTCCACGGTTTGAGGTGGGGCTGGCAAGGGCTGCCCTCCCCACCTGCTCCCTCGGCCCAGCAGCGCCCAGTGAGACAGAAAATAAAAGCCAGTCCTGAACACACAAAATCTTCCCACACCAGCATCAAAGGAGGGCAAATAGGAGAGAAAATCAACACCTCAGGGCATGGAGGTGGAAGAAAAGACTTCAGAAGGGAGAGGGAGAGCAGAACCAGCTCTGCCAAGGATGACTTCACTACTGCAGCTCTCCTGGCTCTGCTGAGGCAGACACAGGCTTGAATGTGGAGTTTCAGCTGAGACAAAGCTCCTCGAGCTGTGAGACACCCCTGCTTAGGAGGGAGATAGGCAGAGAGAAGCCCTGTGGTGATTAAGGAACAGGGATTATAATTCTTGGATTAAGGAAGGATGAAAATTGGACTGCTTTTACCCTCCTGGGTATGGTTAGGATCACTTTGGAAGGAGAGGTAAGAACGAGTATCTACAGATGTTAGAGGCACAAGTGCAGCCTGAGCAGTCACTGTTGCAGCAGCTTAAGGAACTTTTTCTCTGTGTCAGCTCTGAGTTTGCCTCAGGGCACAGCTGCAGTCCCTGAGGGCTTTGAGCACACAGGCTCTGACACACTCACAGGAACCCCCAGCAGGGCTCACACAGCCAGAGCTCCAAAGCAAACCTGTCCAAACTCCTGCTGAGGGCTTCAGGCCATGGTTCCCAGGCCAGGGAGAATCCCTTTCCCTCAGGACATCTCCCTTGTGTTCCCTCCAGCTTCTCTGGGACACTGATTGTCCAGTGCAAGTCACCAACCCGTCCAATCCCATTTTCAGAGCTGGGAAAAAGGCTTTTCCCTCAGAACTGCATTTTCCAACCTGAATATCAATTTATCACCTCCAATACAACATGCAAGACAAACAAGAGCAGTGAGTTATTGGCTGCAAGTCTGTTATGCAGGGGTTGGCATCCTCACTCCAGCTTTTTTTGGGGAAAAAACCCAAACCCAAATGATGCCTGTTTCAAGCTGCTTTCTGCACTGCAGACAGCAAACACTGATCCCTGGGAGCTCGGGAGGGAACTGCCAGAGCACAGCCCAGCCCTGCAGGTCTCTTGTGGGAGCTGTTACTGCAGGAGTCTGGAAACTGCTGCTCCAGGGATCTCGTGGCAACTTCTCACCCCTCATGCAGCAGCATCCAACCCCCCTGATCAGCGTTTTCCCCTCACTCCAGATGCTGGATGGTGTCACTCTGTCACTCAGTGTCACTCCCTGTCTGCCAGAGCAAAGCAGGAGCTGAACCATCACTTCTCAGCCCTGATCCTAAAATCCACAAGGTGATCCCAAGGTTTGGAATGACTGGGATGCTGCAGAGTGAGGAGGAAGAGGGCACATGGAAGGGGAAGGAGTGGGGTGCCAGGATGTGAGATATGAGATATTTAAACAGTGTTCAGTACCTTCTGTAGTGGGATTCAACCCCGAGAACTCCAGCATTGCCCTGCCAGGGGATTAACTGGTAAGAATGGTTAATGGATGTGGTCTCATCAGGCTCTCCCAGTTTGTGCCCACCCCCAGTGCCAGTGTCAGGGCAGGGCTGTTACTCCACAGCATGGGGTGGAGTTTAGGCACCTTTAAAAGGTGCAAAGGCTTGCAGGAGCCCAGCCAGCAGCCCAATGCAAAGCAAATTTATAGACATGTTTCCATCTATCATCATGACTTTCAATATTTTATTGCTTTAAAAAGAGCAATTCCACCATGCCCCCAGCTGGAGCCACATCAGGCCTCTGGCTTTTCTGCCATGAGCATTCCTGGATACACAGATGCTTATTTGTTGGTTTTTTTTAAGCTTAAATGACCACCAGGACAAAGTGTTAACACATTTTAAAATTACCTAAAACCAGGATGTCAACAAGCAGGATATCAACCTGTTATTTCTACCTTAAATCTCCATAAATGCAAGTCTTGAGATCAGGAGTGACACAAGCTACATAAAAATCTGGAAGGGAAAAAAAAAAAAAAGCAACCCCAAACCAGTGAATTCTCAGAAACTTCTACTTTTGCTGATCTGGCAACCATCTCTCCTATCACTGCTTATACACTAGGACAAAGAGGCTCTGGGTAGAAATGTAAAGAAATGCAGAAACATCAGTGACATCAGGATTTTGTTTTTTTTTTTAAAGACTTTTCAATTTTTATTCAACAAAATTTTCAACTGAAAATACTTTTTCACAACAGTGGAGCAAGCAGTAACTGCCATGTGTGCATTCACAGAACATCACGAGCTAAAACAAAGATGGACAACATCACAAACAGGATCAGACACTCTCTGCTTATCTGCTGTCCAACCTCATTCCGTGGCAATGGAAGTGTTTTCTGCACAGGTCCTTTGCAAGTGAGTTCACAAATCAAACCTCTACAGCTTGAGGGTTCTGCATAGAAATCTCCATCCCTGTGAGATGGTAACAGGATGTTCCAGCACAGTTTCCTCAAAGAGTTCCACAGTTTCACACGTGGTCACTAAGATCTACACAGAGAGCACAGGGTACAGGTGTCAGTGCTAGAACAAAGAGTGAGCCTGCACTCACTTTTAGTTTGCTTCAAGTCTCTGCTACACATCTGGACGTGGACACTGAGTGGTTGTCTCTGCTCCAACTCCCTCAGAACTGAGCTGACTCTGGAGCTGACTCTACACAGGCTGCAGGCAGCCCTGGAGCACCACCTGGAACACACAGGGGTAACACTGACAGTCCTTCACTGCTTGCCCTTTTAATTTATTTTCTTTTTTCCCCCTTAACCAAACTTGCAAGTAGGTAAGACCCCAATGCAGTAATTATTAAGCAAACTTTTACAAGCTGACTCCAGATACCACCTTCCTCCAGCACAACACAGGCAGCCTGGTTCTTCCCCCAGCAAGCAAAGGCAGAGGCATGGTGGGCAGAGGTCCATTCCTGTGGGCACACAGCTGGCATCCTGCTCCTGCCCCCAGCCTTCCAAAGGAGAACTGTGGGCTGCTTCAAAGAATCTTGTCATCTTTTACCAAGGGAGAAAGCCAGCCCTCCCTTTCAAGGACAATGGCTTCAGTGACAAACAAGTCCAGGACTCCAGGCCCAGCACAGCAGTCACTGCTTGGCCTTTTTCACAATGGTGCCCACAGCTGAGATCACCGTGGTTTTGGAGCCACTGGCACTGGTTGTCACTGTGACAACCCCTGGCAGTGTTGCAGTGGTGGTGAGGATGGTGGGCTGAGCTATCGTTGTCACGGGGATGGCAGAGTCCCACTTGCTCTTCCTCTTCTGGGCATCTGTGAATTTGATTCAACCAAGCACACAAGGATTAGAATTCCATCAGACATCACCAATCCCTTCTTAACACCCTGTCCTGTCAACTCTTAAAGTCCCACTGCTTGACTAGACAGCTTCCCCTCACATTAATGTCAGGATACACGGGTAGTAAATGGTGAGGAGCAAAAGCAGCTTTTCCCCTGGGGTACCAGGAGTTAGGGTACAACCCTGAATTCCAGCCAAAGGGGAGAAAGGATCACTCCCTGCCCCAAAGCAGATTTAATTTCAACAGAGCATATGTGTCTCACTTGCTCAGCTAAAGGCACAGGACACACTCATCAGCCTCCAGTGGCTTTTCTCCCTTCCCCTCAGTCTCCAAGGCAGGAAAATGATTTCCAGTGTTTCCAAATCTCAAAATCTATCAGTCCCAGGAATACTCTACAACCACAGACAGCAGCAGGTTTCTAGACCCACCAACAAGTCTCTTCACTGTCCCACCTGGCCCCAGTCTTTCATTCCAGAATGACAACCATGGAATACAGGGACTAGAGGAAAGCTGGTCCAACACCCCTCAAAAGAAACACCCCCTTGCATTATCTACAGGATCATTCAGGAGCCTTCAGAAATCAGCAAGCACTAATCCCAGCACTTAAGGGGTACAGTCACAGTTATTCTTTACCTCCCACTGTGGTGCTGGATGTTGTGGTGGTTGTGGAGGCAGCACTTGTTGTTGTACCTTTTTTAGTGCCAGTCACAAATTCGATCTGGGAAGGGAGAGACACATGGGAGAAAGGGGAGAAGATAAAAAACTCAACTGTTAAGATAGACAGCCTTTTTCTAACCCACAGCAACTTTCTGTTTTTAAAAAACAGCTTTAATGTGATGTAAGACATTGGACTGGCCTCTGAGCTGCCCATCATGTGGGAAGGAAGACAGAGACCTCAGGCCATGAGAATTAAGGATTAATTAAGCTGCAACCCAACTCCTAAGTCTGATACAATAAAAATGTGTTTGTCAAGTGGTACAAGCACAAGACTTGATACAGCTCAGACAGGACAGATCCTGGTCATTAAACACTGTACTTGTACAGTTAGAAGCTCTTACTCATTTTCCTTCAAGGAACATTCAAGTCCCTGCTTGCACAATTTATTGCGACTGCATCACGGCAGGAAACCTGGCAACAAGAGCTCCAACAGCACTGCAGCCTCAGATCCCCAGATCTGGGCAAGGGCATGATCAGATACCTGGGTTACTGTGCAAAAAACCAAAACAAGCAGCAAGACACAGCATGCACTGCACAAAAAATCCTCCATGTAGAGATGGAAGGAGCCTTCTGCAGCTTAGGTGGCAAATCTCTAACATTAGACACATTCTAATGCCAGCCACTGGCTTAAAGGAAACACAGGACAGGAATGAAACCTCTTCCAAAGCCTGTCTGTGTCCTTTTTGGGGCATATCTAAGAATAACTGGGCTTGTCACAAAATGCACAAAGTTAAAACAGGCCCAGCTTTTGTGGAAATTGGATGCAACAAGGCAATATCATGGAGAACAGAAAGCAGGTATTCACACTGAGACATGGTGAGGAAATGAAGCTTTAACTAGGCTAGGCACCAGGCAAAATGTCATAAATTAAGGAAAAAGCTGCTCTTTATTCATTATCTTGTCTTTATCTGACTTACTGCATGTCATTTTCAGAGCTCTGGCTTAAAAATGCTGACAAAACAGCAGGAAATCCAGTGAAATAAAAAACAAGCAGTTTTAGCACAGAAATAGTAAAGTAATAAAATGAAATTCATCAGGGAAAGAAACAAAAGTCCTGCACCTGCATCTCTTTAGGTTTTGAGTAGGTACCTTTGTGCGTTCCTTCTTGGCCTTCTCCAGTTTGTCCATCTCAATCTTCTGGGCTTTAGCTGAGGAAGAGCAGAAGATGTGAAGCACTAAGAACAGTAAAATTCCACAGTTCTCATTCACACAATTCCCATGATATGAAAAAAAGCAGATTCAAATTCTATATAGAAAAATCAAACTTCCATGAAAGCAACTGCTGCTTTTTAATCAAAGCATTGCAGCACTAATTTAATGATTCTAGAGATGAAAACATTGCAGAACCAATTTAAATTAAAAGCCTTTCCAAACTGATGAAACATCAGTAACATTCAGGCACATCCAACCAGAATGGAGTCATTAAAGAGCAGCATGTGATGACTTCTCATTTATACAGAAAGTGAAGACTCCAGTGCAGTTAATTAAGTACAAAACACAAAGACCTAAGCTAGGACAAAAAAAAGAGACTTCCTGGAATTACCTAGTGCCTCGTAATATGAATCCTCTGACCAGCCATGAGGATCAAACATGTCCTGAAAATAAAAAGAAATAAATCAGATTAGGGCTATTCCCACAGAAACACAAAAACCAGTGCAAAAATGTTTTATGTATTTCTGTTCCCTGATGATAATCAGAGGTGACAATGAGAATCATCACTGATTTCTTCCTGTATCCCAGTGACACAAAGACCCCATCAGACCTTCTTTAATGTGACTGTGTTCTGTTTGAATGAAGAGACAGCTTTGAAGCAAAAAGGATGCTGGGGTAAGTCAAGCATTTTTCTGCTACTCAGCTTCTCTCCCCCATCAAGGAGCTCCATTCAGACCTCCACACTTCAGCAGCTTTTGTGCAGAACCTTTGTAGCAAAGGCTAAGGCACTGAGGCTGCACAGAAGTGTTCACTGCAGAGGCTCAGACTGAGGTTGCCTTACAGGAGGCTCAGGAAAGCCTGAGGAGAGAATTTACACCTCTGTGTAACTTTCACCCACTCCTTCTCCAGCCACCTTTGTGCCCCTCACCTTTGGATAATTGGTACCCAGTTCATCAATGGAACAAAACTGGATCAGCTTTTCATAGATGCTGCAAAGGAAAGGCAAGAGGTCAGAACAGAACCAGGGAGGCAGAAGGGAACAGAAGAGTTTCAGATGTGTCAACAGAGAGAGGCTGTCACCTCTTCACACCACAAAGTGAAATGAGAACCTGGGAAGCTACACCTGCCATGATGGATGTGACATCCATTATCTACAGCATTTCCTATTCCCCAGAACATCTCCCAGCTCCCAGGACAGTCACATCTTCTCAAGTCCTTCATCCTTAGCCTTCACATTTAAAATCCAATCCACACACCAACTCCAGCTGCTGCTTTACCAAACACAAAGAGGAGTTTTACTGTTTCACTCACAAAATTGAGAAAGACAATTTGCAAGCAGCAATCCTTTCTGTTCAGGATCCTTCTGCTACAACTCCAACAAAAAATTCTTCAAATTGGCTCTGTGATGCTGTGGTCACATGAAAAGATGGGGGCTCACCTGGGATTGCGAAATTCCTTTTTCCTCTGGATGATGTAGTTCATATCCATGCCCTCTTTCACTTTCCTCTCATACAGCTTTTGAATTTTATCCTAAAGAAAAAAGATCATAGGGTGAGCCAGGATGAAAAGGAGCAGCACACCAGCTGACCACTGTACATGTGGAAAGAAGCCAGTGACCTTGAATGGAGCTGGGATTTCACCTTTACACCAGGGCCAGGCTGCTTAAGGGACACTTTTTGTTTGAATGTCTGAACTATCTTCATGAACTGTCTGACTGGTAAAGGAATTATCTTGGCATTTGCTGAAGGCTTTAGTGATTAAAGATCTGCATATAAGGCACAGACTCCTCCTTCCCAGTCTGTTGTTTCCCCTTACAGCCAAGACACAGAGAAGCCAATTCTGAAATCCAGAGGTTCTCCCACAACTCACAGCAACCACCAACACCCACCTGCAGCCTCAGGTGAGCAGCTGAGGGACAGCAGCTGGGCCACACTGCTTCCAGGGCAAAGCTCCTGCTCATGTGCTACCCAGGCAGGGCCAGAGCCAAGCTCTGCTGGAGAACTAAAGCCACTGTGATCATCAGGTATTGCTGGGGGTGCCCAGTGGCAGCCAAATGCTCTTGGGAACAATGTGCTCACAAATCCCTGCTTTGGTACCAGTCAGATGGAATCAGCTTCTCTTTGCACATCACCCACAAGGCACAAGCCCAAGCCAAAGGCAACTTAATTGACCCAGGCTGCAGATGTCAAGCACTGCTCTCTCCAAAAAGGCTAAAAAAATTTCAAATCAAACATGATTTTTTTCCTTCCTCAGCAAGGTGGATGAGAGTATCTGAAAGTATTTCTTTGCTAGTAGCAGAGGCAGGAGCTTTCAGACAGAACAGAGATTTAAGTGGTCCTGCTAAAATATCCTCAGTAATTCCCATCATCTTTTCTTTATGACAGAAATTTCTCCTGTACAAGAGGCACATAAAACAAGACCAGAGGCTGTGCCTTCAGTCTTTCAGGATGGAAGAAGCTGAGTCAATTTTCCTTTGTTGCTTCTGGATAAGTCACTTCATGTCTCCCTCCCTGGACAGTCAAACACAGAGCTGACTATTGTCTGAGGGCTTGCTGCAGCCTGAATAAAGGAGGATTGTTAAGAGCTGATATGAAACTCAACGACTTTAAAAACACTTTTATAAGACAAATTTTCATTAGGTTGTAACAAAATCAGCCAGAGGAAATGACACAATCTCCATGTCCAGCACACACATTGTGAGGTCTGAAGGAACAAACTGCAAAAAGGTGAATCTGAGGAGTAGAAAAGATTGATTAGGTGTTCCCTTTTATCCCCTCCCCATGGAGTAGCAATCAGGTTGCCCAAGTCCACAAATGGGCAACTACTCAGTCAACTTTATAGCAAGAAATCCTCCCTTTGGCAGAGTTTATCAGAGGAAAAATTTGACAAAAGAGCAAACCACCAGTGAAAAGCCAGAACATTTTGCATTTCTAAGGAACAATCCCATCTCCTCGCTCAAAGTGCTCTAAGATGTGGTTTGACCTGCCAAGAGAGGACAAGCTCCCCTTTGATGTAAAACACTAAACTGCTGTCAAAGGGGAAAAATTCTGCTTTATTCTGTCTGCCCTGTCAAGCTCTGAGCATTCCTCAGGTCTAACACACTCCAGTTCATTGATGTCAGAGCAGCAAAATCAACCTCCAGCCCTAGAGGAGGTTTGGGTGTGCCCAGGTATGGAGTGTGGAGAAGAAAGCATCACCTGCATGGTGAGTAACTCTGAATCACCACTGACTGTTAGGGGCTACTCTAGAGAGCAGTCCAGGAGTGATCCTTTACTTGCATCCCTGCTGGGCAGAAAACCAGAGTTCAAACTCAATTGTGTGTCAGGAGACAGTCTCTGCTCCTTCATTTATACTCCATGAGGAGAACACAGGTTATTGCAAACTTGGTCACTGCTGTTATTTGGGTGTGCACCAGAGAAAATGTGTTTGTGTTCTTTTGCTGCCTCTAAGCTACCAGCCTTCCCTCTAAATGTTTACCAACCAGAGACATGTAGGTGGAAAAGGAATCCAGGCATTGCTGCCTCGACTATTCCAGTTTAGGGGATTTTGGGCCCGTATAGAAAAACAATTTGTTCTTTGCTAGGGAGCTGAATTTGCTGAGGTAAGAGGAAAGCAGCCCTGACAGTAAACATTGCTTCTGTGTCACTGCTGGGATCAAGAGCTGTTTTAAAGCATAAGTAACCCCCAGAGGCTGGAAAACAGCTTTGATATCTCAACTAGAAGTGCTGTAAAGCCCCAAGCATTAACATGGTGCATTTACAAACTCAGTGTGGTAAAACCCAGCTTTAACACTGGAGCTTTGCCTTGTGCAAAATTACTGAGCAAGGTTCCTAAATATCCCCTGAACTCCAAGTCTTAAAAAACAAAAATATAAATGAAGTGGACTTATACCAACCTGCAATTGGTTAGAACATCTGCCAGGAGGCTCAGGAGGGATTTTGATCTCATCTGGAGACATATTCCTCACTCTCTCTGAAAAAGAAGCTGGAGAGAGCAAACTGGGATGAGTTCTGGCACTACTGACGGGAATTTCAGCCATACAAGTCATTAAATTTGTTTTATGTCTTTGTCAGCACTACTCCCTCTTTGGGAATCCAGGGCAAAGGTGATGAGAATGCTGACAGCTGGTACTTGTGGTGTTTTCAAGGTGCTGAGCAAGAAGCAAGTAAAGAACCAAAAGGTTGGGGCTTTAGAAGAGGGATGTGATGCTTGTTTTATTGATACCTGGACTCTTGGAGAGAGAATTGGACCATGCATATGGAGGAGCACAGGATCAATTTTGTGCAGTCTGGCTCTTTGCTATTTTGGGGGAGATAATCACTTGGTGACTATTTAGTTCAGGACATACCTGGATGAACCAAAATGGTTCAAGGAGGGAACAACACTCCTCAAGGCCATCAGGAGTTAACCACAAGAAATTACATTTCATCCTTAAGTTAACACTTCCTTAGCAGGTATTTTCATCTTTGCTTACAGAGACAGACTGTTGCTATAAAGAACAACTCGTCCTGCAGGACTGGGAACAGCCCAGTTCAGATTGCCAAATTTCCACAGCTGTTTGTACTGGGATATACCACTGCAGTACCTGATTGCCCTGTAAAGATCAGTTTACAGAGTTATCAGCAAAAGAAACAGCCACATTTCCCCCCATTGCTTGATACTTTCCCACTATTATGGGAAACCCAGGAAACTTTCTGGCCAAGCCTTGGATCAGAGATTTGTGCCCCATTGATGCAGCTGGGATTGTTTTCAAGCATAATTTGTCCAGGGAACACATCCCAGAGCTGCTCTGTAGTGGGTAAGAGACTTGAGAGCAGCACAGAAGTCACATCCACCAAGTTCTTCACATGTGCAGCTCCTCAGCCACACATTCCTCAGCAAAGCTGCCTGAGCTGCAGCTCCAGCACCCAGAGTTCAGCTCCTCTCAATAAAGGCCAGGAGGGCCCAAAGGCCAGGCAGGGCTGCTGGAACTCCAGAGAGCTGAGGCTACAGATAAACAACACCACACACAATCAGTGCTGCTACAGTTTCCATGTCCTTTGTAAAAATGTGAGGCACTGAGGACAATATCCTTTGGAGAGGAAAAGCTGGCAGGCCACCACTCATTCCACTCGAGCAAGATGTTGCTGAGGGTTAAATTCTTCAGCAGTTGCCAGTAACGAACAAAAAGTGTCCTTTGGCATTTACCAAGTGGGAGCCTTTATGGAAGGAGGAAAGCTTGCCAGAGTCCCCAAAGAAAGGCAGGCAAAGGGAGCTCCCTGACAACAAGGCACACATTTGTTACAGGTTACAGCTGCTGGTGGGGTGGGAAAGCCTCCGGGTTAATTAGAGGTTCAGGAAACCCAGAAAGACAGTGGCAAAGACACAGAAGTGTGGATAATAACATAGCACACAAGGCTTGCTGGGAAAGGTAAAAGCTGATTAATGGCTTAAGAGGTTCACAGCATCAGCAGTAACATTAAAAAAAAAACACCTATTAAATCCAGACCTTGTAAGGCAAAAAAAGCACCTGAAAAAAAGTTTTACAAATTAAAAAAAGAAAAATCAAGCCTAGCTCCACATTAGACATCTCACAGGTTCCCCTTGTCTTTGCAGATGAGCCACAGAGAAACAAAACGTTTATGGGAAGGGGAACTGTGTGCTCATATAAACTCAGGAACTCTGGGCAGGACTTCTGTTTGACCAGCAAAAAAAGTCAAAGTCATAGGGGTATCTTCAGCAATCCATTCAAAGCCCCCTTGAAAAATAAATCATTTTGGAGGCAAAGCAAGAGGTTCCAATGACACAATATATTTTGATGAATGACTGCAGACCTGGTGCTCATTTCCTCTTTTGTTTGAGCTTTGTGAAAGCAATCCTTCATCAACATTATGGGGGGAAGCATCTTTTAATGGTGTACAAGGAACTGGAGCTAAGGAATCTTTGCCTCCTGCAATCCCACCAGAGCTGGAGGCAGCTGAGCACTGCCAGAAGCAAGGCAGGACATGCACCTCACAAACTGAGCACAAACTTGCAGCATTGCTCAGTTATTTCATCACTTTGCAGCCAGACTGAGGTGCCACATCACTAGGAAGAAAAGGCTGAGTTTAAGGGTGAGTTTACAGTAAGGAAGTGTAAATTATCCATGCCCTCCAGCAGTCCTCAAACTTGCTCCCCAAACAGACAGAATGGCTGATTCCACAGCATCTCCCCACCAGCTCTTTCCCTAGAGGAAAGGGCAGCTGGGATTGTAATCCTGGCATTTGCATGAATGGCCACAAGCTCCTCTATAAAACATTTTGTGTTTTCCAAGTCCCAAGGGCACCTTTCTACCCTCTCTCCAGCAATAAGTGCAGATGAACAGCTCACAACGAGGTGTGTCCTCACAGGATACATCCAACTGCTCTGTGCATCCTGTTATTCCTGCCAAGATCAAAGTTTTACTCTGACATGACTCACAGGTAGTGACACTGGCTGCAGCCCCTAACCTGCCCTGTGATTTTGCAGGCTCACAGCCTAGAGGATCTCCAAGCGTGGACCTCAGGAAGTGGCTGTTGGCACAATTAATCACTCCAGGCACACCCAGATTCTGGCTCACAGTAAGTAAACATCTTCCCCAATCAGATTCTCAGTCCTCACAAAGAGCTAAGGCTGTGAAGCAGATCCCATGAGTCAGATGGGGGTTCAGGAAAGCAGAGGCCACTGAACCCCCATCCTGCTGCTCAAAGACACCGCTGCTGGTGTTTAGTCTGTGCATTCTCCTCCCACAAGCTGACCTAAACATCAAAACCTACATCAGCACAGGCAAGAGGTGTTTGTAGCTTTCTGTGCAGTCAGCACATGCACTGTGGTACAGGAGAGCCACTCCTCTGCTCCCAGGCCATAGCACAGGCAAATATCAGGGGGTACCTTGCAAAGACTCAGCATCTCAGCAGTCAGTGAAGGATATTTGCTCACCAGATCTTAGCGAGGCAGAAAACTAAATGGAAATGCTAATGTGGAAATGCTAAATGGAAATGGAAATTTAATGTGCTTCAGTTTGAGTTAGATGGACTGTGTGATCTCCACCCAACAGCAGGAGAGAAAGTGGCACAGTGCAAACTGGGAGCTCCACTTCCAGAAGGAAATGACTGCTCTCAGTCCAAAGGCTGTGCTGGAGACATTGTCAGAAGAGCACACAGGAATTTTGTTTCCTACAGATGGGTAGGAATGTTTTCCTAGTGCAGAGAAAACCATAAGGGCAGAGAGCACAGGAGCTGGCTGTACAGGACAGACTCAGTATGGATCATGGCTCTTGGACTAACACTGCTCCCAGGAAGGGTGAAGAACTCCTGTGCCTTTCTGGGGTCACTCACATGCTGTGTTTGAAGGGATTAGAGGCAGTTCAGGTGCCAGTTTGTTTCTAAAGGTCACACTGTACAAAAAAATAAACAACCAAGGAAAGGGTAATCAGAGTGACAAGGGTTTCCCCTGGAGACATGCAAACCGGTGGTGCCTGCTCTCTGAAACTGCATTCCCTGGCATTCCAGCCAAGGCTGCTTGGCACAAACCAGGGTGTGGGGGGTTCTGATTTCCTGGCACCAGAACAGCCAAATCAGAGGGAAGAACTGGAGACAACAACATGCCAGTGAGTCACCCATCCATGGAAGGACACCCGGTCCCTTTCTGCTCTGTGGGCTGAGAAATGCAGAGGGAGACCTGAAACTCAGCCCTACTTTCTGCACTCATGAACACTGACTTTGGGCTTAGCTATCCCAAGGGCTGGAGAGAACATTTCTGAGGATCCAAAAGGTAAACAACCATTCTGCAAAGAACTTCAGGGCCAAAAAACCCTACATCCTAAAAGTATTATTTTGCAAGGCTGTGGGAAACAGCAAATGCAGTGCTGTGGCAGCACCATGAACTCTCCAGAAAAAGCCCAAAAGGACAATGCTGATGTAGAGATCTATGAAAATAAGTTTCACACATATTTCCTTCTCAACCATGGGGCTGAATCCTTCCCTCTCATTCTGTGAGCCATTGATTATGGGATCATTACTTTGGCACAAGTCAGGACAACCATGCCCTTCCCAGCAGCTCATCCCTACTGTTTTCTTTGTGCCAACTCCAGTGCTCACCTAACACACACTGAGCACATCAGGGAATGAATCCAGCTGGAAGTCTCACAGGAGAAAAAAAACCAAAAAACAACAAAAAAAAAAACCAACCAAAAAAACCCCAAAAAACCCCACAAAAAACCAAAAAAAGAGCAGTGAAGATGGATCCCAGCTGGCTCCCACTGCCAGAGCTGCTCCAATGTTCTTGTGCATCCGAGGGAGGTAAAACACAAACACTGCTTTTGGCAGGAGCCTACATTTATTTAATACTTAAGCAACTGCACAATCACAGCCTTTAATAAAGGTGATGCTGAAAAATGTAGGGTTATCTTCTGAGAAGGGCAAGTCTGTGTGCTTTTAATGCAAAAAGAAGGTGTGGAAAAACTGTCCCAAGAGGACCTTGACTTCCATAGACTGAGAGACAGAACTTGAGGTGTCCAGATTGGAGCAAGTACATGCTTTGTGTCAGAAAATCTTTTTCCATTAAATAATTTTAACTGTGAAAGTCCAAGTTTCCAGAAAGGGCGTGGTTCTTAAGTCTCTTGCAACAGTTCCTTTTTAACTAGATAAGATATGGTCTAATGGAACAGACCTACAAAATGCAGCATGGCAAGAATGCTGACCTCCAATAACCTGGCTCTGCACAAAGCCAACCTGCACACTGCTGGTGGGAAAGGATATTAAAGGTAAGATTGCAGAGAACTCAACACAGGACTCAGACTCTCCAACACTGCTCACCCATGAGCTGTGACACTACCAAGTGCTCCCTGTGCTGCTTTTAAACCCATGTCCAAGTCTGGGCCACCGTGACACAAGGAAATCCAGTCTGGGCAGTCACTGGGGGAAAAGGGCACTCTAAATTCTCTGACAGAATTGTAACCTGAGCCTCACACCTTCACAAAGAAAGGACTTCCCACTACATTGCTTCACAGCTTCACCCATATGTAAAATATAGAGGAAAAGAGCATTTGGCTTCCAGACATTTTGCTGTATTTTTTACCCCAAATGCTGTTGTCTCATCCATGTTTCCAGGGTGCATTTTGAGGCAGGTGAGTAGATTGGAGAAAGATTTCTGTTGCATTTGATAATGAGATTGGTTGAAGCAGTTCCCTCTAAAGGCAGAAAATCCAATAAAGCAGCTGCAAAGTCTGGGCAGGCCAACTCAAAATGATGCATAAACCCCAGACTTCAGTGATGGCTGCTGTAGGAGTCAAAGCTGAGCACCCAAGTATTTACCATCTTAATTTACACTTATCACATTTTATGGCTGAAATATCAAACTGATTTGAGAGATGAAGTGACTTCCAAACTCATTGGTTTTTAAGGATATTATTACATGATACCACACAATTGCAGGAGCAATCTCAGGAACAGAGGATCAATTCAAGACAGTCAGAAATGCAATGTAAAATACAGTTTGTGTGCAGCTCCAAAGAGACCAAGCAGAGAATTGCATTTCAAGCTGACAACCCTGGACTTTCCAAATCTAATAAGGGTGCAACAAGTTTTAGTAACCATTAGAAAACACACAGTACTGGGTGAGCAGAGCAGCTGTAAATCTCTAAATAACTCACATTTAAATGGGAATATTTTTGGTAAGTTTTGGAAGACACAGAACAAAATCATCACTCCTGGTTCCACTGGCTCTGTCTAGACAAAGTTACACTATTGCTTTAAGGCTCATCTAGAAAAACACCAACACTGCCCTTACATACATGTTTTAAACATGAAGTTATTTTCATATTTTTAAGCATTAAATCCTTCTCACAGAAAAAAAGCTCACTGAAAATATTCAGGCAGTAATTGAAACTACAGCATTGCCAGGGCAGAGGGAAGATGCTTTTTACAAAGTGCGACTTAAAAGGTCTAGCTTGAAAAAAACCCTTGAATAAATACTTCTGAGTGAACTCACCAACTAGCTCCTGAGGATCTCTCTTCTCCACTTCTGAGAATTCCTGCAAAAAAAGAGGAAGAAGCAGATTTTAGTGAAGTTATTCCTCCAACCCAAAGAGCTATGCTGTTTATTCATTTAGAAGCTTACAATTTTGTTCTGAGACAAGAGAATAAAAATTAAGAATGGAACTCAGTTTATTAGATAAGAGGACAATGTCTGGACCATGGAAAGTCAACATCTAACAGGATGCTCCATTTCTTTGCAAAGCTAAATTTAATGAAAGATTTAAGGCTTTGTTTCACCAGGTCTTGGACACCAAACTCCTTTGGAATTCCACAGGAACTGCTGCACTCAAAGCCTTTCCTCAAAACAGACCAAAGCATAGATTCTTCCTTTTTGGTGACTGGCCCTGGCACCAACCAGGAGTCAGTGTTTTGGAGCACAGTCAGGTAAACAAGGCTGGATCCAGCCCACAGGAGACTCCTGCAGTCCTGGGAGTGCCAACCACAGCCCTGTGCCTCAGAGCACATCCCAGTGCTCCAAGCAGGACCAGCCTGGTGCTCCCCAGAGCAATGTGACAACAGCCCAGATGCTCCCAGAGCCAGAGCTCAGGGACTTCAGGCAGCTCTGATCAGCCTCTCCAGCCTCCCAGAGCTCTGCAGAGGTTTGCCAGATGTGTGTGTGATGCTAAATTCATCTCTGCCAATGAATTCATCACTGCCATCTCTGCTTTGGCTGACAAACCCTCTCCAAACCAAACTGCCAGGGAGTGTGGTGGTGATGCACATCCTGTGTTCCTGTTTTAGAAGGATGATCCCACTGCCAGTTCTCTGGCTGCTGCTTTCCAGGAGTGGCACAGCCAACCTGCTCTACCAGAGACTCAAAGGCAACCTCCACTGGCTTGGAGGTCTCCACACAGCTAATCCTTGCCTGGTTATAGAAATTAAGGACACTTCCTTTGCAGATGTTTGCAGCTGAGCAGGAGGCACAGTGTAGGGTAAGACACTCTTAAATATGGTTTCACCATGCTGAGACCAACACCCAAACATTTTGGTGCTCCTGGGAGATCCCAGGAGAGTCACAAGAGATACCAAGTTCAGCACAAATAAAGTTTCTGAAACAGCACCAGCTGTATCCCAACACTGCCCTCTCCCCCTGCCTCCCTCCCTAAGACCTTTTGTGACTCACTGGACTGTTCGTCCAAAATTCCTCAGAGCCTCCAAACACTGAAGCCATTCATTGAACCTGACACTGACAGAATGCTGCCTCCTTGCTGCTTGGTAACCACTCCTGACACCCTCCTTTTCTCCATTTCCAGTCAGGTGAGAGGTGCACAAGGTGAGCAGAGAGCAGTGAGGTTACCAAGCCAGATGTGGGAACAGCCTGTGCCAAACTCACTCTGAATATGACCCATTTTCAGAGAAGTCAAAGCCCTCTGGAAGCAGAAAAACAAATTCTTTGTGTGGCACTAACTGCTACAGGGCATTTTTTATAGCCATTCATGGAAGACACAAAAAAAAAAAAAGAAGAAAGCACTCTATTTCTGCATTAGTACACTTGGATCACAAAAATACAAGGCTAAAGCTATTTTAGAAAAAGAAAGAAGTACACAGAGGAACATGAATCTTTCCCTGGCCAGCTGGCCCCAGGCCCCTCTGAGATGGGCTGAAGTGTCACAGCTCCAACCCCTCTGAGACAAAGCCTTTGGTGTGTGCAGCAACAGATCTTCTCCCAGGGCCTCCAGCAGCACAGAGGGAGAAAAATTTCAACAGGAACATGACATTTCCAAGCAAAAGAATTATGCCAAAGCAGTAGTTCTCTTTGGTGAGAGCACAGGACAGGAATCCAGGGAATCCAGGCTGTGTTCTCCACAAACCTACATGGATGGGGAGTTCACAGGCTGAGCTTCAGGTCACCACTGGAGAAGTGGGAGCAATTCTGTGGTAACTGATGGGCTGTGAGGACAAACCCAGATGAACCTGGAGGCTGGAGAAGCTCACAGAGCTGCAGATACAAGGAAACATCTGTCCAGGCACATACAGTAACTCACAATCCATAAATACATGTGGTCAGGAGGTTGCTCATTCCCTTTCAGGGAGGAACTTGCTAGATGGGTAATTAAAACTATTTCTCATCTTCATGTGACACAACAGAAGTGAATGTTTGTTGAGGTGAAAGGAGGGAACTGCTTTAGCTCCAACCTTGACTAAACTGCATCCTGCACTCTCATCTCCTGAAAGTTTTCAGTGGAACTGAGAGGGAAGTGGAAGAGACAGGCTATGTCCCTGAGCACCTCTTATCCAGCACTGCATTTATTATTCCATTATGCTCCTCATCTCCTTCTGCCCACTTGCCCTCAAAGGCAAGAGAAATAATCCCCCAAAATACTGCCAAGCAGGCACTAAAACAACCCAGTGGCACAGCCAAATTCAGGGGCATTAGACAGGGGCTACATGGCCCCAAAGAGGCTGCCCTCTTATTTGGGCCACTAAAAGCCTTGCAAGGGGCTGTGCTGCATTTCTGACTTTTCCAGAAGCCCATTTTCAAGTCTCCTGTATGCCTGGAGTTAGCACCAAGCATAAGCACAGAGCTCTGAGGAAACATGAACTAATATGCTGGGAGAGAATCTGATGGCCAAACCCTCTCCAGTCATGTACCTTATATTAGACAAAGATCTCTGAAATGTCAGCTGTGTTAAACAATATGTTCTGTGAACTTCCAGAATCATCACTAAGTTTGCTTTTACCAGAATTTTCTTCTTTTATTTGCATCCTTTGAGTCTGTCCCATTTATAACAGGTTAAATGAAGCCATTCCCATCAGGCTCCACTGTTTTGGCCTGGCCCACACCTTCCCACCACAGCTGCTCCAGCAAGTCCAGTCCCTGTAGCCTCAGGCCAAGACATCAGAGAGCCCAGAGCTACCCCAAGCAGAATCAAACACGTTCAGCACTGCACTGCAGCCACACCTCAGTGCCCAGGGCATAGGAATTCTGCTTAGTGTTGAGTTCCTTCATACCTCCACCCACTGCTCCATCCTGAATGAGCTGGAGACATCAACACAGCTTTTCATTAACTCAGGCTGCTTCCAAACCTCTTAAATGCCTTCAAAAAACAAATGGATTACCAACTTCTCCTACAGTGCTTATTCATACTTGCTCAGTTTGCTGTTGAAAACTACGAGGCAAGCATCAACAACTTGAGCAAAGTTTGGCAGATGCAAGTTTTAAGGAGTCTTGTTCAAAGCTCTGAGTATCCTATTGAAGATCCAGAATATTCTAAAACCCTCCAGTGGAACAATCACACAAGACTGTTGTACACTCCCTTAGGCTAATTTAAGCTTGAGACACAGGATGAGTACAATGAACTGATTAGGAAAGACAGAATAAACCCCACAAATCTGCAGATCTAATCTAATACATTAAGTGGAATGAAATGGAGAATCACCAAGTGGAAAAATAAGGTATAATAAATACTGAAAAGTTGCTACCTTTTGGTTATGAAAGGGAAGAAATATTTATGCGTGGATGAGAGATTTCTAAAGGAATTCCAAATTAAACAATGGAAAAGTTGAAGGTAACTGAACTTTATATAGAGAAGTTACCTAAATCCACTTAGGCAAAGGTGATCTCTCTGTAGATTACATCACCAATACCCACTGTGTTATGTATCTCACATGGAGCACAAAATCAAGCAGGTGAGTGGTTCCAGCAGGAGGGATTTTATGTCAAATCTCCCTATCAGAGTAAACATATGAAATTATTAGAGATTTCAAGCATCCCAGAGCTAAAGCCATCACTTAAAGGGTTCATTTCCATTTTAACTGAGGCCTTTCAAAAAATAACAAGGTTGAGACTTTGCTAGTGGCACCCATAGCACAGAGTTTTCATAAACCAAACCCCTGAAAAGCTGGACAGAAGTAGCTCTAAATTCACTTATGAGTTTAAAAAAAAATAAAAATAAAAAACTAGTACTGTGCTTTATCATGAACTCAGCAAGTTGATTTTCTGGCTGTCATCTACTCTGCAGCCCTGATCTCACAAGGTCAACAGTTGAAGGGCCCAAAGCCAGACAGCCTCACTCACTGAAAGGAGTCAAGGGAGGCCACAGTGCCCCAGAGCCAAGCTGGAAGAAGACTGGAAACACAAAAAAAAAAAGCAGGAGGGAAACTCTTTTCCCCTGATCTGCAGATTAATAAAGANGCAAGTTGATTTTCTGGCTGTCATCTACTCTGCAGCCCTGATCTCACAAGGTCAACAGTTGAAGGGCCCAAAGCCAGACATCCTCACTCACTGAAAGGAGTCAAGGGAGGCCATGGTGCCCCAGAGCCAAGCTGGAAGAAGACTGGAAACACAAAAAAAAGCCGGAGGGAGACTCTTTTCCCCTGATCTGCAGATTAATAAAGAGCAGATTCTGAAGAGCACAAGCTGCTATGGACAAAATACTAAAAAACCTCAAACCACACCTTTTTCACAGATTTCTGTGCTTCCAAGAACAATTGTGCACATCAGCTTGCTGATGGCAGACAACACTTACTCTGTCACTAATCCTATTTGAGTATGGAAAGAGGTTTTTCATTTCTTCCACTTTCCCAAGACAAATGGTTTTTTCAAGCCCTGGACAAGATGACTCTGCCTGCAAGAGCCTGGCTCACGAGCACCCAGAGTGCTGGTTCAGTTTTCATGTTATCATCATCAAAGAGGAGCAAGATGAAGGCAGTGTGTGTGCACACACATCAGGGGAGTGCTGCATTTTGCCTGAAACTTTCACCTCACTGGGGTGAAACACAGACCATCTTTTCAGCCCAACAGTGTCTCCATCCAGTTACATAAAAAAAGAGTGTGCTCAGGCTCCATGGAAAATAAAAACAACCAAACACAATCCTCACAGCATGGAACAGAGAATAAAGGAAGGATGTAAAACAATATGAATCTGAGACTGATGAATTCCAGTTTGGACAGGCTTGCCAGAACAGCTTTATTTAATGGAAAGAATGGACTGACTTAAAACAATGCTCACTGAATCCTTGCTGAAACAAGGTCCATAAATCCAACACAATGCTCACATCCAACATAATCTGGCATTAACTGCTACCACAAGGTACAAATTCAGGCAATTCTTGCAGAAGCAGGTGCATGTCAGTGCAGGTGCACTTCAAACTACCAGGAGAAATGGTTCAAGAGGGAGGCAGAAGGTACAAAGCCAGATCCTGATGGCTTCAACTGTGATGCAAATTTTAAGAAATGGTAAAGCTGATGCCAGGTTTGCCACTGCTCAGTTGCATTCCCAGACTTGCAGCCAACCAAATCCTGCAGCTTCATTTTTCCACTAACTTCCAGGTAGTATCAAAAGCAACTAGCTCAGACAGTATCTCCCCCTTAACATTTTCTACTTTCTTTTTTTCAACAAATGCTCTTGTGTTGCAGAATTTCTTCTCTCCCTACTTCTGATTGCTTGCACATAATGCCAATTTAAACTGTCTGCCCCAAAATGTACAGACCAGTCACATCACTGTCAAGCAGTGTATTATTCTGAAGATATTGCAGAGAATTTTTCAGTGCAGTCCTTCCACCAGCAGCCAGGGGATCTGCTGCTGTAACAGCTGTTACAGTGGATTTCTTGAATCTGAGCAAGTGCCAGCCAACAAGTTTTCGTAATTTTCCCTCCTCTATACAATTCAGAATATCTCCTGTAGTCCTGACACACAAACAGCCTCACTTGGCTGAGCATGATGGAAAGAAACTATAATTTAGCAGAAAGTGTTAGAAGAGTTGTCTAAGCCAAAGCAAACAGGTGAAATGATGCAGGCAGCAGGAGAAAGGAGAGAGAAAGACAACCCCAACCCTTGCATTGTGATTTTTTTCCCCCTGCCCTTTCTTTTCTTTTTTTTAAAGGAACATGGTAGCAATTATGTTCTTGCTTTTCCTCTACAAAGATCAGAAGTGCTCATGGGAACAGAACACCAGAAACATCTCATTTAATATTAAAAGTGCATGACAACAACGATTTCATTTCTTGCTCCCAAGATCTGCCTGATGCTCGTGTGCACCCAGGCTGAAGGCAGCAGAGTGCACGTCAAGTGCATTTAGAGTCTGGGGAAGAGAAAGCCAGGCAACAGGAGTACAATGCTTTTATTCCTCCTCCCCCCACCCCTCTCTCTTTTTTTTTTTTTTTCTTGCATTGTGAGAGAGGAGAATCCCAAGAGAAAGCTTGAAACAAGCACATTTCCTACAGCCATATCCTGTTTGCCAGCTCTGCTACATAGTTTCAGGCAAAGTGCCCGGTTCAACATAAGAAATTGAACTAAGAAAAACCTGTGAAGGACCATGATCTGGATATCAAGAGAAGTCCAGCAGCTCAGAAATAAGCCAGAATAGAAAACAGCCCTGATACATCCACCCTTCAGTGACATTTATGTACAGGCTTTACAAATCTGTTTGGAGATACAGTCACAGACAGAAAGGGAAGCAAGAACAAATCACAGTCAACTCCTGAGACATTCCCTATCAGAATGTGTGTAGCTGACACTGCCTTCTATTTTTCCAGCTAAATTACATCTAAAAATACACATTCATTAATGAAATGGAAAAAAAAAAAACCAAGAAAAAACCACTGAAAAAATCCCAACCAAGATCTGGCAAAACATTTCAATGAGAAAGTGCTTTAGAAAGGAAGCATTCATAGCATAAAGCCTTTAAATAGCTTCTTTGAAACTTGACTCCATTCACCTGACATATGCTATCTCAGTATTTGACAAAGATTATTTGTTAGGAGTAATTTTCAGTCAAGGAACTGTGTGCCAGAACTTTTGCTTTCCATGTGGAGGCACAGTTAATAACACCTGCTTCCCAGTGGAGCCTGCTCCCAAAGCTACCTGCTTCCCTCCACAGCCCCAGCAGCACAACAGCTCCCAGCAGCCTGCCCCTGATCTGCACAGCCCAAAAATTCTGCTTTCACATCACTTTTGCTTCCCACAGTGAAATAGAAATTCACTGGTGAAGCACCAGCACGACAGGACAAAGCTGGAGGTGTCAAGCCACTCAGATGGTTTTATTTTTTGCAGCTTGTTGCAGGGCAGAATCAAGAAAAAGGTCAAGATGGGCCGTGAAAATTCTCTCACAGCAGCAAAGGAAAAGCTCACAAAATCAACTTCTTGCACAAACTTTCTCCTCTAGCACATAGTACTAAAAATTCTTCCTGGTTTGGAGTAGAGGCAAGGTGTAAGAGCAAGTACCCTCAGAGAATTTCACTCCTCCATGAATGGATCCCGTGGAGTTTCTCCAGATTTTTCTCCTTCTGCAGCCAGAACAGGACAACTGGAAGGAGCTATTTTCAGCTATTTGCTGGTATTTGAGGCAATGCTGACTGCTCAGCCTCTCACTCTGACATGCACAGACCTGCAGAGCCTATTTGAGAACAGCAGCCAGAAACAATCGCAGCTACAGAGCTGGACTTGAACAACTCAGACCTTTATCAGGCAAAATATGTGAGGGGAAACAGCTCCAGAAAGGACTTTTCTTCAAGTTTAAAGACAAACAGAACAAGGCTGGCTCTTCTTTGGAGGAAGGCAAGCCACACCTGTGTCAATAATCCGTGGTATTTAGTACTGCAGGGAGTGAAGAGTCTGCTGCAACATGTATGCCCGTCGGGGAGGAAGGAACAAGCATGTCCAGGGACATGTCTCATCTTCCAAACAGCTCCAGAGCTGGATGGAAGCCAGGAGCTCTCCAGGAGGTATTCCAGCTTCAGAGCCTGACAAGGCTGCGAGCTGTCTCCCTCTCAGACAGAGCTGGAGACAGGAGTACATGAGGCAAGGGGCAAAATAATCCCAGATGCCAAATGTTGTTTTGCTTCCTGCATGCAAAACAGCTTTGACTGCCTGTGATATTCTCTGGCAATAACCAACGTTCACCCAAATAAAATGGGAACCAGGTATCAGTTGGTTTCATCTCTGGGCACTCACAGTAGCAGTGCAGGGAACAGCATTTGCAGCTGAGTTACCCCTACTCCCCTCTAAACTCTGCAAAACTCTCTGGTTCTCCCTACAGAGCTCTGAAAAAACAAGGGAAAAACACAGAGAGTTGGAAGCACAGAGAGCATTTCACACAATTATATTAAAAGGAAGCTAAAACACGGAAAAAGAATCTGAGTGCTTATCACTGGCAGCTTCAGGCTGTGCTTCCAGGCAGAGGAATGAATGAGTGAGGAAATAAAGCACTGGAGTTCTGACCTTGACCTCGACCCTGGGAACTGCACAGTTCATGCTTTATAAGTGTTTACAGAGGTATGCTCACAACCATGCATAATGCAAGGACATATGAAGGGTAAAACTTTTCCCAAATATACCTTTCCCCTTCTTTGGGGCAAAATAATTATAGCTGAGATGAAAGTTAATGAGGAGGTTCAAGCATTTTTTGAGAACCTGGCTTGATGAATGTATGCTGAATTGAGAAAAATTAAAATGCTATCCAAGTAAGAGTTAATTTCAGGGATTACATTACTGCACACACACCCATTTACTGGTTCTCAGCACTTAGCACTTTTACTTTAAATCAAGATAATTTTGGTATTTAAACAAACAGGTTAATGGGTAGGCAAGATAAAAAGCCCACTGCAGTCAAAAGCCTCTAAGTATTAGTACACACCTACACATCATAACACAGTAGAATTACTTTACAGGTATGCTGGATCAATAAAAGCTAAACGTCATCAAGAGCTGATGATTATCAAGAGGAGGTACTTAGACATGCTTAGAGGCACAATATTCCTCTGGAAACTTGACAGCCTTCTGCTAGATCCCAGTTTGGCTGCCTCTCCATTCAACACCTCCAGGATGCAGAGGGGACCCTTAAAACAAAACCAAGAAAGGAAAACATCAAAGTAGCCACCTGTTCTGAAAAAACTGCTGCCATTCACCTGCCAAGGGAGTGGCAAATTTCTTTGGTAGCTTTCCTGCACTGGCTGCTCCTGATGCAACAATCAAGGCTCAGGAGTTAATGATTTCCCTCTGGGAAAGCTCCAGGAGCCAAGCTGCAGGGCTGGGCTCTAGCCTTGATCAACACTTGCAACCTGTTATTCATCCAGCCCTCCAATATGAAGCACAGATCCCCTCAGGTGAGGCTTGCAGCACAAGGTCAATATTTTAAGGTTCATTTTTCATTTTCTAGCAGGGCTGGGCCATTTAGTGAGCTCTGAGAGCTGGTATCTTGTTACTGCATCAAGGCTGTAACCAGAGCCAGCTGCTGGCCAGAGCCCCAGCTACCTGCACCCCGTTAACCCTGTCCTTCCAAAGCAGCCACATTTCACAGCCAGCCCCAAACTGCCTTCACTTTGTACCCAGGGCTCCATCAGCTGAGGAAAGGGCACAAAGAACTCACCCAGGCTGTGGGTTTCACTGTTTTAACATCATTGTTAAACAACAGATTTTGTAGCCTGTTTCTTTTCCCCTTCAAAGCAGGTGGTTTTGTTTCTAAAGTGCTTTTAAGGCAGATGCTTGTTTACAATTGGTGACTGCTCAGGGAGAAGTGGTTGTGGCCATTCACAAACCTGTCCTGTTCCAGAGCCTGAGCACGTCCATCCACATTTGATTTCTGGAAGAGCAGTTGGTTCTACCCAGATTTGAATCTCCAGTTTCCCATGAGTGCCTGAAGCACTTCCAAATGCAGTCACAGGATGGAATTGAATATATCTGAATATATCTGAACCTGCTGCTAAAGAGAAGGATTCTGCTTTTTGCTGCAAGCACAATGTGTTTTTTAATAACTCACAGATGCTCAGCAACATGAATTCCATGGGCCAGAAGCCTGCTCTGGAAAAATGCTGCCAGGTGACTGATGAGGCTTAAATATTCTTCCCCTCCTCCTGGCACACATTTTCCTCCAAACAGGTGTATAAAAACTTCTCTATCTCACAAAGAGCAGAGAGAGAGCAGCAGTTTGACATCACAATATTAGAACTTGGGAAGCTTATTGTGACTTGCTCCTTGGCAAAAAAAATAAGCCACAGGAAAGCTGCAGCCCCAAGCAGCACTTTGTATTGGCTTCCCCTCCAGTGAGGAACTAGGGCTGAGCACCCAGAGAGGTGCCTCTTCCTCAAAACCAACAAGGGCAGATTCCCTGGAATCAAGAGAAAAACCTGAGACAAATACAAAATAAATATCTTCCCAGTGGGGCATTTGAGGCAGGCTCCAAATTCCACTCTCTCCATTATTACTTTACCAAAGAATTTCTACATCATTCCCCACTTTCTGCCTCCTCTGATTCCACCCACAACTGACCCCAGCTGACCCTTCTGGAGGTTTTGTGTCTGGCACTATCCAAGTGCACAATTAGGCCAAATCACAGGATGCACCAGCAACAAGGGAACTGCTCCACACAACCCAGCTCCATTATTCAAAGCATAAACTCCAGGCAGTTCAGTCACAATATGTACAGAGGCAAAACACCAGCAAAAAAAAACCCAAAAAACTTCAGGGCTTGAAATTACTATAATTGACTGATGAATTGCAATTTTTTCTCATTCATGCTTTTTAAATTATTAACTTTCTGCCTCTAGTCAGATTAAGACCTTGGAAAAGCCATAACCATACNTCCATTATTCAAAGCATAAACTCCAGGCAGTTCAGTCACAATATGTACAGAGGCAAAACACCAGCAAAAAAAAAACCCAAAAAACTTCAGGGCTTGAAATTACTATAATTGACTGATGAATTGCATTTTTCTTTTCTTATTCATGCTTTTTAAATTATTCACTTTCTGCCTCTGGACAGATTCAGACCTTGGAAAAGCCCTAGCCATATATAAAAAGTGTGGGGAATCTATTTAAACATGTTTCCAGGTCTCTGATGTCTCCATGAAACTGAGCAGGCACAACTACAGCACTCTGCAAGTTCAAAACTAAATTAAGTTACCCAAAAATGTGAGCAAGTCATAATCAAGAGCCTCCCTTTTAGCTGCACTTTGGATTTACAGTAACTGCAACACTTGTTAGGTGTCACAGACATTGCAAGCTTGGAGCAGTGAGGATGGAGGAGAACACTGCCCCTTGGTGGAAAAAGGGGACAGGAAACATTTGCAACTGCTCCAAGTACAAATATTTCCGCAGGGATGTTCCATCTCTCCCCATCCCAAGTGAATTTCTTAACAGCATGGCTCCCACAGCCCAACCCCAGCACAGCACTGGGCTCCCTCCACACTCCCATCTGGCCCAGAGCCAGCAGGCTCTACAGCTATCATTTAATATTCAAAAAAAACCCAAAGGCCAAAGGAGACAATTCCCTTTTTCACCTCTGTTTGAAGACATCTGTTAAGGATGACATGGAAATCTGAAACTGCTGAGTTTCACACTCAGTTCAGCTTTGCCTCCTACTCTTCTCAAATCCTCACTTTTCATGCCACTCTGGGATGGCAGGAATTACATTTTACCTTTATTTTATTTCCTTTAATTCACATTTTCAGTTCTTGCAGAGTTACTATTGCACAGCCTACCAAGATACAAAATGCTTTTTACTTTCAAAACATTCATTATTTCTTTGCTTCCTCACTGAAGCTGAGATGCTGCTCTGTGGCCACGTGTGGCTCTTGTTCAGAAGCACAAAATGCACCTGGACAGCAGCACACAAAACTCACTGAAAGCAAGAGGCTTCTTAAACAAGCCAACATGAAATGTCAGTGATATAATAAAGCAGCAACCACACAATTCAGTGAGGTTTCTGTCATGTATGGTTACTCAGATAACAGCACCTACAGTCTAATTCTGTTCTTTCTGCCAGACCTATTCTCCACTGCCCTCAAGTCCTACAGCCCTTTTAGAGAAGACAGAAATGCACACACTTGCAATATGACCCTACTACACAACTTCAAAAACTTGATTTACACCAAATTTATCTTCTAAGAAAACCTCATATTTTTATTTCATAGCACACGTTTGAATCCAGCAGTTTTTACAGAAACATCTTGCATGTTTACCAGGGCAAAAATGTAGAGGTAGAAAAAGGATAAAAGTGAGAAATTCCCTTTTCCTTTCTTTCAAAAAAAAAAAAATTTCTTTCTTGCAACAAGCAAAGGAGACAATACATTCAATTTCCAAGTGACTGGGAGCCATTTCACACAGTGAGGTTTTACCAGCTGCAGTGCAGCTGCCAAGATTTCCAGCTGTGTACCACTGTAAATCCATAAGAATATTGTGGGAGCTGGAAGAAGGTGCTGCTATAAAACTAATTCAAATAGAATAGCTAAACACATC
The DNA here is from genome assembly GCA_013397245.1 of Thryothorus ludovicianus. Lineage (NCBI taxonomy): Eukaryota > Metazoa > Chordata > Aves > Passeriformes > Certhiidae > Thryothorus > Thryothorus ludovicianus. The sequence goes on along the minus strand of VZTB01003126.1, from coordinate 647,916 downwards.
CAATTGCCTTCATCTTAGCCTATCAAAGCCCTGAGGTAAATCAAATTCTCCCCAGAAATTTGCTTTGCAGCACAGTTCTCTGCTTGTAGCAGAGTTTAGGGACTGTCAGCATCCTTGAGGAAGCTGCTCAATAAAATAAATGCCCTTGCAATTTGTTTATCACTCAGCATTCCTGATGAACAGGACTGCTTCTACTGAACTAATGTAAAATATTTAAACACAGTCTATAGTTTCAAATGGATTTGGTCTTTTGGCCTCTAGCTTTTAGCCTGATCCATGTCCTGTGTGCTGTTAAACACCTGCTATTCAGCAAGGTGAAATCCCAAGATAAAGATGATTTCAACTATTTATGATAATAGCTATTATCTGGGGATCTTATTTCACTTTTAAAAATTATTTGTGACCTTTATTGCTTCATTCAGAAGGACAGAGCTGGAGAGAACTGAATTGATTGAACTTGGACAATTGATTGTCCAGATCAATCACCTTCCATGGCCTCTAAGAGCACAGGATCATTTATTCATTAAGTTGTTCTAAACGAAGAAATTATTCCAACTACCACGGCTCATACAGAATTCTGTACTGGATGCTGCATCCCCCACATCACTGCAAAACAGGTGAGATGCTGTCAGCAAACTTCAGATCTAAAGCACAACATGACCAAGCTCATGAAGGCTGACCTTCGTTGTGACTCAGCCTGTGACCTGTTCATGGCCTTTGGTCAGAAACACAGGTTAAAGCCACAAAAGGTGTGGATCTAACTACAGATCCCAAATGAACACCAAGCCATGCTGTTAAGACTTACTCCTCTTGTACTGAGATTCCCCACCACCACCAGACCACACTTTCAAATACCTTTAGGTCACCAGCCTCAGGTTTTTCAGTCTCTGAATCGTCATCTTCCTACAAGACAAGAATTTACAGGATTAAGCTTAAAGAGCAGGCCTGGCAAGTAACTGAACTTACAGCAAAGGGCATTCAGCAGCCCAGCAGCAGTCCAAGACCCTTTCCATGGAGGGCAGCTTTGTCCCACCCACTCAGAACCAGAAAACAAGTCCTACAGTCAGGGGAAGAAGTGTTTGGTGGGTTTTGGGGGTTTTTGTAGGCAAAAGCATCACTCAGTAGCAGTTGTCCCTACAAAACTCAAGCATGCTCTGGAATGCTCAGAATTTGACAAGGAGCAGCAGAACTGGAGTAAAAAACATTTTTCCTTTGATAATTCTGTCCCCTCCACTTGGCAGGTGGTGACTGAAGAGCCTCTGTTCAGCAGCACCCACAGAAAAAGCAGCATTTACAAGACCTGTGATAGTCCCAAGCATCAGCAACACACACAGGACACACAGCTGGCCTGCCACCAAGCCAAACATGCAGGTTTGGAGAGGGTCTGGCCTAGCAACAAGTTCCAGGGATCCAGCAGACACAACTTCCTTGCTGGTGCAGAGCTCTTGTGCCTTGCTTGCAGATGCTGTGACCCTCCACAGAAGGGAACACTGACAAATTTCTGGTTTTTTGACAAATTTCTCCATTTACAACCCCTTTACAACACTAACTAAACACAGCTGACCTTGGCAAGCACCTGCATCACACACAGGGCTTCCTTTGGACTGGAGACCTCACTGAAATAGAGTCTAGAAGTGCTGGACACAAAAAGAATCACTGAAGCAGTAAAAAAGCTTCCCTGCTTTGCTAAGGGAGACACCAGGGGCAACAGAACAGAACTTAAAGCAGGAACAAGAGACTGAGAAATTTCTTGGCTGCTACTTGGGCAGACAGATGGCAGAAAATAGTGTCTCCTAAGAGACTGATCTAACACACACAAAACAGATTTCAGTGGGGAGAAGATCTAGGAGCAGCCCTGCGTTTTTGGCTACGTGGTAGAAGAAAGAACTGGAACATGGAGAAAATAACACAGGGGTAAGAAAAGAGGTGACAATAAAGGAGATAAGAATTTTCCCTTTTCTCCTCCAAACTTATTGTTTCACTCCCCCAGACCCAGAGCAGAGCTACACATCTTTCTGTGTGATGCAGCTGCAGTCACAGACTGTGAGCTCCATGCCCTGGCCCCCCACACTGTGCTCATCTCAGAATGCAGGTGGTGTCACACGTGCCATGCACCTGGGACAGACAAAAGCCACCCACATGCAGACAGGACACTCACATCAAGGTGACCTGGTGCAGGGAGTGCATGGAGCTACACACAAAATAATAATTTAACACAGCACAGAAGTTTATTCTTTTTAGTCCAACAGCTGACAGTGTAGTCCTCTTAAAAGGTTCTTATATGTCAACTACGATTGAAAAATAGCTTTTATTTGGAGTGGCTGTAACAGCCTTTTTCCCATAAAAGAGTCCAACGACACCAACACAGTAATGAGCAACACGAGCTGGGCCAAGCTGCTGATGGGTTTCAGAGTAAATGCTTTCTACTTGAAAGTAAAGTGGAAAAGAGTTGATGGAAAGTGCTGAAACGCACACCAGGAGCCAGATATTCCGGGTTCCGTCACAGGTCGCTATTCGGGGTTTTCATTTGAAAGAGAAAAGCCTCTACAACCTGTGTAAGGGGTCGAGACCAGCCCCTGGAGTAGGGAGGTACTTACTGACTGCCTGCTGTTCTCGTCGTCCTCCTCTTCGTACCCTTCCTCGTCCCCATCCACTCGGGTAAAGTCATCTTCTCCGTACCCAACTGAGACCAGGCCTCCTTTCTCTCCTAAGGAGGAAGAGGAAAGGAAAACGGTGAGGAAAGGGGACGCGGCAGCGTGCGGGGCCTTCCCTTCCCATAGGTGAAAGGCCAGGCCGGCGCGGGCCGCGCGGGACAACCCCAGCGCCCCAGCCCGCCGCCTGTCCCGGCCTCTTGCCCGCCCTCACCCGTGGGCGCTCCCCCATCGCTCCCCGCCGTGCCGGCCTCGCTGTCCGACTCCGGGTCCGAGTCCTCGGCGTAAACCGCCAGCGAGGAGAGAACGCTGCGCTTGGCCGCCGCCATCTTCCGCCTGGGCCGCGGCTCACTTCCGGTGCGCGGTGATGTCGCGCGTGTCGCCGTCACCATGGCAACGGCGCCCTTCTTCCGCCCTCAGCGGGCTCCAGGAGCCCCGGGAGAACCAACAGCAGCCGGCGGGAAAACTGCTCGGGGAGAGCGCACGGCCGGAGGGAGAGACCCTCAGCGCGGCAGAGGTTGGGCTCCCCCTCGGGAAGTCTCCTCGGGGAAGGAGGGGGGTGAAAACTGCGCGGTCTGGCCCTTTCATGGAGGCTTTTGACGTCATTTTGTGGCGCCGCGGCAGCAGCTGCGGGGTCTGGCGTGAGCGCGGAGGGCCGGGAGGTGGGACAGGGGACATGAGGGTGGCGAGGACATGGGAAGGAAAGGGGGGCTGGGTGGGGAGGAGCCGCCTGTCCCTGAACCCTGCTCCATATCGGGTGCGGTTTGGTGAGCGCTGAGCTGCCCCCATCGCTTTGAGCCCCCTGTGCTGTGCCCCACGGAGGGGGGGCTGGCCCACAGTAAATAGATCGTGGCCCTCTCCAGTGAGCGGGTCTGGATAAGCACGCCTAAGAGACCCGAAAAATGGGGAGTGTGGCAGGGAAGGCCTGGGGGAGGCCGTGCAGGTGGCAGGGGGTCGGGGCAGGGGAGGGTGGCAGCGGCCGGGTCTGGCTCAGGTTCCTGTCGCCTTAGGATGAGCGGGAAGGCTCCCCCGGGCCTGGAGGGCAGGGTCCGGAAAACACTGCAGAAGGTCTTCGGGTTCGAGTCCTTCAAGACTTCCCTGCAGGAAAGTGCGACCATGGCTGTGGCGAGAGGTGAGGTTCGGCATGGGAGAGGTGTGGAACACGTCTGGGTGTCCATCTCCGTGTCGGGGTGACACTGCAGGAGTTGCTGTTGTGCCTGCTGTGAACAGACATCACCTGGGCTAAGCTGGAGTGCCCAGCCCTCCGTGCCCTCCTCTGCTCTGAGATGCTTTTGGTGGCCCAGCAGCACGTGCTTACACGAGCTCTGCATCTCCTCCTTTCCTTTGTTCTGTAACACCCGTCGTTCCATCGTGGAAATGAGAAATGGGAAAGTGCAGCATTGTTGGTGTCTTTTCTAGTTGTCTCCTTGCACCTGCTGGCGTGCTTGTAATCAGATGACATCAAACCTGTAAATATTCAGATGTTTTCAGAGTAAAACTGCCCTTGTGTTAAAGACAATACCAGTAGAGGACTTGATTTCTTGGCATAGCTGAGATCCTCAGAATCATGTGGCCATTATCAGAAACATTTTTGTGCTGATGTTGACACAGGCCCCAACAGCCAACGGGGGGTGGACAGGCAGCTCACACAAACGAGCTGCCAGCTCCCCCAGCAGCTCTCTCAGTGTGAATCAGAACAGTGCCCAGTTCAGTTTCCATCTGTCACCGCTCATTGTTGACACCAGACCTGTGAGAAGTGGGATTCTGTGGGCAAGGTGTCTCTCTACCTGTTAACCTAGTGTCACTGGCACCTTCCTGGCTTGGACTGGATCCTGGTTAGTGCAGGAACAGTCACTCACTGCAGGATATCATCAATGTCATTGAGATTTCCAACTCCTGTTTCATGTAAGGGGCCAATCTGGGATAAGCTTTAAGAGGATGTGGTGAAGTTCATGGGGCTGGTAATGTGGTAAGTGGAGGTCTGTAAAATGAGTGAAAGCAGTTTTTCTGGAGGAGATTCAGCATGAATGACTTCTCTTTATCTTGGTTTCTGTGTATCTTCTGCTACTTTTGTACAGCTGACTCTAAATGTTTACAAAGCAGTCTGAGGTTCTTTGAAGGAAACCACTGCTGGCATGCAAAGTGCTGCTGTGCTTGTAGAACCTAAACTGGAGTGTTTTTTGTTGCTGTGCCACCTGGTGCAGGCACACATGCTGCTTCTGCCCACCCCTCCAGCCTAACTCAACACCACTCAGAGGCCCTTGAGCTTTATTCTGTTGTTTTTGCAGGAGAGAAGGATGTCTTTGTGTGCATGCCCACAGGGGCAGGGAAATCCTTGTGCTACCAGCTTCCTGCAGTTCTGGCAGTGGGCATCACCATTGTCATTTCACCTCTGATTGCACTGATTCAGGTAACTGTCTGCTGTTAGCTGGGGAATAGCAGTCAGGGAAGGGGTTGGGAGACTCTGGAGGCACAGCAGCTGCCCACGAGTCTCTGCTGCTGACCTGCCTCTGGATTCTCCTGATGTCTCAGTGTGCCTTCTTTACCCTGGGATAGGTGAGGACAGCAGAGTATCTCTGGTATGATACTTGGCATTTCTCTAAAATGATGGTTTTGCCTTTAATAATAACCTGGAGGTTTTTATAACTGGGCCTTTCTCTATTTTCTCCAGACATAAGCAGCAAAGCAGAGTAACTCAAATACACCAAAAGATGGATCTTTCCCCAGAAAAAACCCTGCCACTTTACCTATAAAGTAATAACACCAGGAGTGATGAAGTTGCCTCTAAAGGCACAATTCATTCTTCATCAAAATGTCTTTTCCTTGTAGTCAATCTGTGATGGGAAGAAGCTGGTTTAGCAGAGCTGCTCCATGAGCACTTTCATCTGTGAGAAGTTTTGTCCTCTTATTTTGCCTCTTCTCCTGTGTCATCACCTGTTGGGAGAAACAATTCCCTGTAAGAGCAGCTGTAGCATTGCTTAGACTTGTGTAGACCATCAGCACTGAGTGACATCTGGTGGTTTAGGATTTGTTATTTGTGGAATTATTTAACTGCTTTACAGTCTCACTATAATCCATGTTAAGAACAAACAGCAGGCCTGGTGATACTTCTCAGAAAGATATTATAAAGAGTGAATTTGTTCCAAGTGTGAGGATTACTGGTTAAACTCCAGCATGGCCAATATTAGTGACATGGGGGTTAAGATATACCATTGATAAGAGAGTTACAAATAGGTTGAGATGGGTTTGATGAGTGTTAGGGGAAAGAGCTGGAGTAAACCTCCAGAATCTTCTCATCAAGCCCTGAGAAGGGCTGGCTGTGCCTGAAATGATCATGATGTATTTCAGTGTAGCCAAACTTCAGGAGTTCAGCCTGTGCAGTTCATTATGGGGAAGGCTGAGGGGTGGTTGTGAACAGGAAACAGAACAGACATTAAATCAATGACTGAAACCAGATATTGAGTAAAATAATAAGATACCTATTTTTCAGGACTCTTCATATCCTGAAATTCCAGGTTCTAATCAAGTAAAAGTGAGCAGGGGACAGGGAAGTGAATTTGTTTGGCCAGTGTTCATCTGGATGTGATGCCACATTTTCTTCTTGATTTTCATGACATGATTCTCATCCATGCTTCTGGTTCTACTGCAGTAGTGATTTACATGATCCTTGCACTTTGTCCTGTCTCAGTGGTGTTAGGACATCCTTCAGTAATTTTGGAGTGAACTGCTCCCTATTCTTGCAAGGTGGGAGTGTTCATTTTCCATCTGTGACAGCTCTGCAGTGTAAATGCTGAGACGTGTTCAGGTCACTTGTGCCTGTGATGAGTTGTTTTGTACAGATCCCTGCTGGTGTTCCCTGGCAGCAAAAAGATTGTCTTAAAGTGAATGGATGCACAAAAATGCAATTGAATGTAAGAGCTGGATGGAGCTCACAGGTGAAGAAAAAGGCTTTTAGAATTGAAGTTGTAAATACCAGTATTGTAGGTGTGTGTTGTCCTGGGATTGATCCTGGAGGTGGAAGCTGGGGCCTCACCTGGGTCTCCCTACTAATCTTTCTTGGTGCTGGTGTTTTTCTTTATTCCCATTTGATTTTCACTTCTATTTTGTACTTACTCTAGGATCAAGTGGATCACCTGCTGGCTCTGAAGATCAAAGCCTGCTCCCTGAACTCCAAGCTATCCGCCCAGGAGAAGAAAACCATCCTGGCTGACCTGGCAAGCGAGAAGCCTCAAGTAAAGCTCCTTTACATCACCCCAGAGATGGCAGCTGCCTCTTCCTTCCAGCCAACACTGAACTCCCTGGTGTCCAGAAACCTCCTGTCCTACCTGGTCATTGATGAAGCTCACTGTGTGTCCCAGTGGGGACACGACTTTCGCCCCGACTACCTGCGCCTGGGCTCCCTACGCGCCCGCATCCCCCACACCCCCTGCGTGGCCCTGACTGCCACTGCCACCAAGCAGGTCCAGGAGGACGTGGTGGCAGCACTCAAGCTCAAGCAGCCACTTTCCACCTTTAAGACTCCTTGTTTCAGGTCTAACTTGTTTTATGACGTGCAGTTCAAGGAGCTCCTGACTGATCCGTACGCCAACTTGAAGGATTTCTGTCTGAAGGCGCTTGAAGTGAAGGGTGCCACTGGGGTAGGTTTTACTTTTAGGGGAGAAAACTTAACTAGGGGACAAAATCTACTTTAATGGTCTCTGACCTTCTAGGGGTTGGTGGGGCCCTGACAGGTCTGTGCAGGAAAGGAGGGGGTCCCAGGAAGGAAAGTGGTTGTGTCCTCTAAAAGTGTACCTGTATGTTTTTTGGTTCCTCTAAAACAGGTGAAGGCTGTATTTCTGTCAGAGGTGCCCTCAGAAGGGGGTTAATCTAAGAGAAAATTGATTAGGAATACAAAACAAGCATTTCCACTTGGTTTGTCACATCCTCCCTGACCACTGTGTGTTTGTCCTGGGATCTTTTAGTGCAGTGAGGGTGAGCAGAGGCATTTGAAGTGTTGAACTTCCTGCTCTAACACTCATTCTCAAAACAACTCTTTGCAGCTCAGCTATAACCTCTGCACCTGGGTGTGCTTGTGAGATGCTTCTTGCCTTGTGTCTGCTAGGAGAGGGTGAGGGGCTGTATTGGCAGCTTTGTTTGACTCCAGGCAGTGTCCTGGCCTTTGTCTCCTGGCTCCCAGGTGTACTCTGGCTGTGGCATCGTGTACTGCAGGATGAGGGATGTGTGTGACCAGCTGGCCATTGAGCTGAGCTACCGAGGGCTGAAAGCCAAGGCCTACCATGCAGGTACTGCACTCTGCATCTCTCACTGCCTGGGAGAACTAAACTTTGCCATCTGGGTTGGGGCTACCTAGAAAAGAGCTTTCTAGGCATCTCTGCACTCTGAGTGATGCTCACACATCAGGTCTGTGAGGTAAGTGCAGGCCCTTCACCACAGTGACATTCCCTTGTCTCCAGAACTGTTGGGTTTGGTGGATCTTTGATGGCCTGAATATGACAGCTGCGTTTATCCTGGGTGGGGAGCTGGATTTTTTTCTTTGGAATAAAAACAGCTGCTGCTGACTTCTGCTTGGTCCCAGGCCAGTTTAAACACTGACAAAGAGAGGAGTATGTTCATCAGTTTTAGTGAGGGAGTTGGCCTGCAATGGGGGAATGGATGAGAAAGAAAATCCTCTTGTTTCTTTCCTTCTTGCTTTTTTGGGGGTTTTGTTTTGGTTTATTTTTGGTTTTGGGGTTTGTTTGGTTGGATTTTTTGTTGTTTGTGGGGTTTTTTTCTTCTTTTGGGGGGTGAGGTTTGTTTGTTTGGTTTGGTTTTTTGTGGTGGTGTTTACTCTCATCTCTTTTCTGTCCCAGGGCTCAAGGCAGCTGACAGGACTTCTGTCCAGAATGAATGGATGGAGGAGAAGATCCCTGTCATTGTTGCAACCATCAGTTTTGGAATGGGAGTAGACAAAGCAAATGTCAGGTGTGTGAGGGTGAATGTTGTGCACCATCCGAAACTGAAACCTGAGCAGGGGCAGGATCAGTCTCAGGCTCTGTTACCTAAAACACCTGACTCAACTGCCTGAGGAACACTTGCTTAAACCAACAAAACCTGTGCTGGAAGTTTTTTATTTTAGAAGCAAACCTGGGAGGGCTTTGTAAAAACATTAAACACAAGGCAGCAGAGTTCCTCTTCGCCAGTCATCAACAAAATCAAGAAAATTGGAGGAATGCTTTTCTGCTACACCCTCCAGGGTTTCAGAAGGAGCCATCTCAGTGCAGTCACAGCTGTCTCTTTCACTTCTCTTGGTACAATAGCTGCTGTTAAAAAGCAGTGGAAAGAAAATCTGCACCTAAAATAATTCATCCACCCTCTATTAAAATAGAACCTGCTTTTTTTGGAGATCTCTTGCAATGCAATTGGGAAAAAATAGCCCTTCACAAATGGCAATAACTATATAAAAATACAGCTCTGGTCCAAGGACAGAAACTTTGCACATGTTTTCCATTGCTGCTCCTCTGAGATTGCTGTCCCCATAAGGGCTCTATGTTAGAATTCCTGCTCTGTAATATGGCTGTGCTGAGTTATTATTGTGATCACTTACTAGAGGGATAATCAGGTGCAGTTCAGACACACCCACAACAGACCTGATCTCTGAAATCCACGTGCAGAAATTGCTCTGAATATTGTGAAAGAAGGGCAGAACATCACTGAGCCAATCCCTTCAGTTCACAACTGGGCCATCCCTCTGCCTGGGTCACTGTGCTGCCAGGAAACAGGATCCCATAGCTGTGACAATTTTACTCCTTGATGCATCTTTCCAAACAGAGAAGTGAGGAGTCTCCTAGGACATGAATTAATAATCTGCTAAAGCACTCTGCCCTGCCCAGTGATCATTAAAAAGGGCAGAGAGTAACTGAAATTCATAGGGCTGACTGAAAGTGAAACATAGCTGAAATGTAGCTTGTAATCTGGTTAGTTTACAAGGAATAGAGTTAAAATGTCTCTTTACAGGATTTTTAAAAAATAACTTAAAGAACATTATACCCAAGCCTAATTAACAAGGCACTGCTGCTTAGCCTTTGCTCTGTGTTGGCAGATTTCTGAGTATTCATGCATATGTTATCAAATAAGATCAGGTCTGACAACTTCTGGAGGTGACTCTTCTGGACAGAAGGGAAAACAGAGGTGGTGTCCCTTTTTTTTTTCTGATGGAATCTCCTCCTCTCTCTCCACTGTTAATTCAGTCCTGCTAAAAATTATTTATCAATTTCTTCAGCAAACTTCCTGATGAGGTTTAAATGTGCAGGGCTCTCGTGCTTCCTGCTTGGCCTGTTCCTGGGCTGTTTGTGTTTCAAGAAACACGTTTTCTTGCTTTTGTCATTTAATCTTTAGCTACACCCAGATGCATCATACCTGCCCTTGGGTCATGCTGGCTTTGAGGCAGACTTGAAAACATTGGCAGCATTACTGTGCTGTCCAATCCTCTCAAAACAGGTATAAGCTGAATTGCTGAACAGTCAGGTACAAGCAGGTTTAAAGCAGTCTTTCAGTGTTGCGTTGAAAACCTTCCTGCAGAGATTATATGAAATTTAGTAATGATTTTACAGTCATATTTGCTGGTTAGGAAGGTTGCCTTCATCTGAGAAGCACAGTGAGGTGGAATTTCCCATGGAGATTTTGGCTAAGTGTCTTTTAAAAATAAAGTATTTAAAATATCTTTTGTAGTGGTGCAGTTGTGTCCCACAAAATAAATACAACTTTTTTATTAATGCTATATTTTACGGTAAAATCTCCCAAACTCCTTAATTCAGTATCCTTATTCTCAGTCTTCATGGCTGCACTGTTGTATACATGTTTGGGATCCTCATGTGCTCATTCTTTTCCATCCATTTGGGGTGGCATCCTGCTCACATGCTGTCCAGGTGAATTTTTCTTGCTGCTTTCCATGTCTTGTGTGTTAAGAGGAGTAAAACTTCAGTGTGCAAATTCTCTTGCTGTGCTCCATCCTCTTTTATGTTTTGCTGTTGATGCTCACAGACACCACTCTGGTGTGTGCAGTGCTCTGAGAAACCTGCAGCCTCACGTTCCCTGTTTTACCACACACAGATTTGTTGCCCACTGGAATATTGCCAAGTCAATGGCTGGATATTACCAGGAGTCTGGCAGAGCTGGTAGAGATGGAAAACCATCGTGCTGCCGCCTCTATTACTCGAGGAGTGACCGGGATCAAGTCAGCTTCCTGATCAAGAAGGAGCTCTCCAACATCCAGGTGAGAGCTGCACAACAGTACCCACCTGCCTGGGTCTGGTTTGCCTGCAGCAACCTCTGAATATCAAAAGATGAAATGAAATTTTCTGAGTCTGGAGCTGTGTGGAGCTCCGTTTCAAGGGATAGCAGAAGGGAAGGAAACAGGGAAGGAAAAGGCTCTGTTAGAGAGGAATGGGTGAGCAGAGACAGGGAGGTGTCTCTAGCTGTTTGCCATGTAGCTCAGAAGGGTTGAATTTGATCAGTGCTAGAGTTACTCTATGTATATTTAAATTGAAGACTGCATTTTCTTGTCTCATCTACTTTCAGGAAAAAAAAGGCACCTTAAAAGAGTCTGACAAAGCTGTGATGGCAGCTTTTGATGCCATTGTGAACTTCTGCGAGGAGCTGGGGTGAGTGCATTTCTTTCAAACACCACTATTAATGCTGGGGAAAACACTGTTCTTCCAATAAACTGTTACAGCTGAGATCCTGCATGTGTCCCTGAGAAATCTCTCACTGCTCCCACCTCTGAGTTAGCTGAGATGTTGGTCTTGGAGTCTGACCAAATCAGGGGGATGTTTAACTTCTCTGGTGATACATTTTACAATATTCTGTCTTTGATGATGGGTTGACTTAGTTGCATTTGCTTTTGTTTTGACTCTCCTTCAGTCTTTCTTAAGGGGAAAAGAAGAGAGCCATAGGATGGAAACATTTAGATTTAATGTTTCTCATTTAATGTAAATCTCAGTGCCTGTGATTCTCACTGACCTTAGAAGGACCTGATGGTGCTTAGAATGTTTCAGAAACAGGCTCAAATTATGGATGTGCCCAATCTAAATGCAGACTAGCAACCACAACATGCCTTGTTCAGGTTTAGTTCATGCCTTGTATGCTGTAATTGTACTAATTGCCATTCTGTGCTGGATAAGACATCAAAGCTATAATTTTGCCAGGAAGAGAGCAGTGTATGTTCACTAACTGAAAATGGTCTTTGTGTGTCATGCTTGCAAGTTCCTAATTTGGTTTCAGTTTTCACATGTGACTCTAAGACAGCTTTTTCAGCATGAATATAACACATGCTGCTCTTCTGGTGCCTTGGTGAGGGTGTTCTCTCTTTTTCATGTTTGGCAAACAAATCCTGGGTTTATGGGATAGTCTTGCTTGTGCTGGAGTGTGGCACAACACTGAGCCCTGGGGCACTTGAAGGGGCACTTCTTTGCCCCAAGTCAAGGTGATGCTGTGAAGTAGCTGCTGGGAGGTTCCTTGTTCTGAGAATTTGATCCACTTGTTTGAGGAGCTCTGCTCTTTCTGGGGTGTGTTCCCAGCTCACAGATGGCTGTTGTGGCTGGGTTTTATACAATCATAGAATGGTTTGGGGTGGAAGAGACCTTAAAGATGACCTAGTTCAACCTCCTGCCATGGGGAGGGACACTAGAGACCTAAGCCAGGTTGCTCCAAGCCCCACCCAACTTCTGAGAGATGGGGCATCCATAACTTCTCTGGGCAACCTGTGCCAGTATCTCACCACCCTCAAAGTAATAATCTGAGTAAGGGAATATCACTGGCCTAATTAGAAATCACCCCTTCCAGACTTTTTTATCCCTTACTCAGCTTGGTTCATTTTTCCAACTGTATATCATGGGATGTTCATCCCAGAATCACACCTGCCTGGCTTCCCTGCTCATAACTCTACAGGAAAATGAGGTGCTGGGGAAAGCAAAGCCACGTTGCATTTCTTTTTTACATATTGAATTAATACAGTTCAACTCACTATCCAAACAGTGAAAGCAAACCTCAAACTCTGACCTTGCAAGGTTATAAATAAGAACAAATAAAGGCAGACTGTGTAATGGCAAACAAGTTTTCACATAGTGTATTTAGGCCTGAGTATGACAGGAGAGCAATGATCTAAGCTGCTTTTAGAGAGTGGGTTCAGACAAAGCTTTCAGAGTTTCCTATCACTCTTTTGCAAGGTGAAAAAAATCCTAACCCAGCAGCAGCAGAACCCAACTTTATCAGCTTTGGGTGGTGGCTGACCATTTGCCACCTCTAGTTGGTGGTTTTGCTTGAAAGATGAAAATCAGAGTTGAGTTTACTTTGGTATTTGGTGAACATTGCAGTTCTTGAATCCAGCCAGCCTCATGTATTGAGTTTCCTGTGGCCTGCAGAACAACTTGCTGGCACTGAGACATTGCTCCTGATGCAGGGAAGTTACATGGAGAGAAATAATCACCCAGGGATTGAGAAGAGAGTTTTCTGTGAACACAATCAACTCTAATCCAGGCTGGTTCTTGCTCAACTGTACCAAGTTCTGTGTCCTCACTCTGCTGTCTGTGAGCCACCTCATTTGTGCCTTGGAGATGTGCAGCACCCAAAGATAGCAGCAAATAAAATGAGAGCAATAAAAACAAGACAGAAGATGCCAATCACCACCAGCCCTCCAAGAGCCCAGTCACTTGTTGCAATCAGTCTCTTTAGGTCTTCCACATCTGAGGATGCCTCTTGCTCTAGTGACATGCTGGTTTCCACCCTGCTGGGGGCAGACAACAACAGGGTCAGGTGTTGTAGTCTCTCCATGCCCTCAGCCACAGCCCCAAAACCAGTGCAGGTATGCATGGTGTCTGTGCCTGCAGGCATCCCTCTCCAAAAGGAGGGTTATCCTTCACAGAAATGGGAGCATAAATACAGGAAATACAGCTGAGACTCAAATTTAACAATCAGATCTATAGAGATGTAAAGAGGAAAGGCTGCTCACTCTACAGCATTTTGGCAGTTGAGATTTATTTCAATCATAGCTTATCAGTATTTTAAATAATACAGTGTCTCTCCAGCATGTTCAATATGAACTCTTTGTCAGCTGTACAGTCTGTACATGAAAGACAAGTATTCAGTGGGAGAAATTCTTTGATGCCACTGGAAGGATCTCTAAAAGGGAGAGTTGTGGGCTTAAACTCTTGAGGACACAATAGAGATTAAAAACTTATTTAAAAACAAACAAGCAAAAAATCCCACCAAATCATAAGCAAAGATCATATACAACTCGTTTCTTCCATAGGGCTTAGAATAGTCCAATTATGTTAAAAAGGGTGTCCTGCTAATGGAGTTTGCTTTAGTAATGATTTCTGTTACTCTGCAATAGAAATATAAATTTTCCTCCCACAAGGAGGTCCAGTAATAATTTAAACTGAGGTCTCAGTGAGATCTACTCACTTGCTCTTTCACTGATACTTTGAATAATGACTTGGCTCTCAGCTTTCTAAAGAACATCCAGCATCTCTTTGTGAGCATCTTGTGGTTTTCCTAAAGCTTCCTTGCTTCTCAAGGGAAAGGATGGAATATTTCTCACACTTGCAAATGTGACTATGCAGACATAATACAGGAAGAGATATTAGTTATTTTTGAAAATCTGCTTGACTTGCTGCCTCTTATGTCTATATCCTGAATGCACTAAGAAAAAGAATTACTCCTGTAAAGTGTTTCATCCTCACCAGGCTGGATTTGACTCACAGCACAAAGCTCACACTTGCTGAAGTTTTTGTCTCTTTCTCAACAGCTGGATTTATTCAGTTCTTGGTTTGTTTTCTGGGTAGATGGCAGATCACTGTGCTCAGCCTTTAACCAACCAGCACTTGGGACATCCAAGCTGTTCTGGATTCCTTTGCCATCAAAAAGGAGGAAGCCTAGATATAAGTTCTGCAGACCCAAAGGCAGAAATCCCATGGGACTGCACACCCCAGGAAGTTCCTGTCTCTTTTGCTAACAGCAGTTCACCTACCAGAATAGGAGAGCTGTATGATATTTTAAAAATACCTGAAGCTGTTGTGGTTTGTAGTAGGTGTTTCCTCTGTTGCCTTCTCTTCACCCCTCCAAGAGATCTTGGCCTGTGGCAAGGGACCCCTTGGTGTACCTGGAGACTCCTAGAGGTAGCCTGGAAGTTTCCTCTTTGGGCTGCAGTAAATTATTAACAGCTGATTTTCCTGCAAAGGTGTGGCTAATCTAATCAGAGCAAAGGCATTGAACCCAACGAAGATGTCCTAATTCAGCTGTTCCTCAGACATTTCTTCCTCTTCATGGCTTTATCGACTCCTACAGCTGTTGCAGTGCTTGTAAAGGCCTCTGTGACCTCTGTCTGGGGCAGGCTACAGGACATGGTGGGGAGAAGAGGGCTGTGTTTCCAGGATCCTGACTGGATCTGTGCTGCAGGCTCCAGTAGGAGACTGGAGTGAGACTGTGAACAGGACTGCCCTGCAGTTCAAAATTCATTGTGACAGTTGAGGTGAATAAACCCATTCCAGAGCATTGCACTGCTGTGAGCTGTAATAAAACTCTCTATCACTTTCCTGACTGGAGAAGACCCAGAGGGATGGTGCTGGAGAGAGGAGGGATGGGAGGAGGAGTGTGGTGTGTGAGACTGCCTGTGTGCAAAAGGAAACTTGTATTTCACAAGCCAAACAGTCCAGAGGGATAATGTTACAGAAGAGAAGCCGTTCCATTAAGTCATCAGTAGAACTTCAACCACTTCTGCTGGAGGGGCTGGCCTTGCTGGCTCTTTGAGGTTCCTCAGGGAAAGAAAATATTTCAACACTTCTATCATCAGGACTGGAGTAACAGTATTCCTGTGCAGTTCCTCCTAGGCTTTCACAATATGAACAGCAGTTTTTGTGTTAGAAGCAGCCTTGCCTTATTCTGTGCTTTTCTGAATCTCCTTCTGCAGGCTGAAACAAGAGGATCCATCCTCACTGCTGCTCCCTGTATTTGAGTTCTGATTGAAGCCAAAACACAAAAGCTTGTGTGAGTGCTGAGCAGGGACCCAGGGAGCAGCAGGTTTGTAGTCAGCAGAAGCTGAAGAGCTGCAGGAAGCTGGGCACTTGCTGGCATCTTTGAGGCTAGCCTGAATGCATGCAAGGAGGCAGATCAGGCAAACAACTGGCACATCTGACTGCCTGCTCTAGGAATAGTCCAGCTGAGTGCAGTGGTACAAAACAGTCCAAAGCAGAACATTAGGCCTGTGAGGTCCAGCCAAATGTGTAGAAATCGGTCCCCTCTACATGGTAGCTGTTCCTCTGCTCCAGAAAGCCACCTGAATCCTTTAAGAGGATTGCCTATTTTTCTTTCCTTCCCTTTCTTTAACAGTGCTGTGTTTTTTCTGTTTCTAATTCAGGAACTTGCAGTGGCCGAGATAAGACAGGAGCCATTTCTCTTGCTCCTCTGCCTGGTATCTGTCAGTGGTTTAACTTGTACCACCACTGGGAAACATGCATTTGTGGCTTTTCCTGTTGAGATAAGGCCTGGCAGCTTGCTCCCAGTGACAGCAACCTGTCAGGCCTTGGCGTGTGTCCAGGCTGCCAAGCTTCCCCCTGCCTCAGCCCAGGCTGGCCCCGTGCTGCTGGCACAGCCCTCAGTGGGATGCTGTCAGTGTCTGCAGCTGGCACTGTCTAGCACAAGCCTGGAAAGAAAGTGAGCTCTGTTCTTCCCTGGGTCTCGTGACTTCATCTAGATACAAAAACATCTGTTGAGTCTGTCTCTGCAAAAGAGGTTCTGAGGCTCCTCATGTCACTTTTGATTGCCACTCGTTTGTGAGGGAAATGTCACTTATGTGACAGGGGTTTGGTGTGATGCACCTCTGAAAGTTTAAATTGATGCTGTGCTTCAGGTTGTTTTCCCCTAACATGCTGGTTGGCACTGAAAGCTTTGGGACAGCCTAATAAATTTTTAATCTTTTTTTTTTTTTTACACTTTGTTAGTCTCAGTGTAACTGTGCATGCAGTAGCTTGTGCTAGTGCAGTCTGCTCTTGGCAGTTTTCAAGTTGAGTCTCAAATATTTTTTTCTAAAGAACATGCTCATTTTCTGCTGGAAAAAATTTATTAATTTAAAGATAACACTGGTAGTTTCAGGAATTTTATTTTTCTTATAATTGCTAGACTGTTCACTATGTCTCTGGCTGCAGATATATTCCAATGTGCAGCAGTACAAAAATACCAAATCCCTAGATCTGGTTTATTGGCAAAAAATAAAGTGCATTAAATACATAAGCTGATGTAATATGCCTTTTACTAATACGGGTGCAGGCAACAGAGGAAATACATTTCTTTGCAGAGTTTTCTTTATTTTCTGTACCTTCTGAAGTGTAAAGAGTATTTTAAAGCACACTGTTAAAAACTTGATGATTCTGTTCTCCTGGCTTTGGTACTTACACTTAGCTGGGATACAGAGGCAGAAGATGACTTCTCTGTGTGCATGTAATTTTTTATCCCTTCTCACAAAGGTGATTGATCTCCCATTTGGGGTTGAAACACCACTAGTTCAGAGTTTAGTGCAGAATTGTTGCCTTCTTGTGCTGTGCCAGTTGTGGGAGTTGTGGCCTGTGCCACAGCCTTGTACATCCATAAATCCCTTTCGGAAGTTCACTGGAGTGCAAACCAAACATACACAGTGGCTGCAGCATGGAAAAGGGATTTATTTGCACTTGTTAACTCCAGCCCAACAGCCAGTTCTTGGCTCTGCTCTGTCACTGTGCCTGCTGTCAGCTGCTGCACACATACCCTGAAGTGATGGCTCCCATCATGTGTCACTCCTCTGAAATGCCTCTGTGCATGCTCATAAACACAGCCCTGGCATCGTGTTCATGTCTCCTAAAATAAACTGCTCACAGTGCAGGGAGTCAGGCACACAGATCCCCCAAGTAAGGATTGGGATTTGTTCATCTCCTGGAGCTCACATGCTCTGCAAGAACCATTCATCTGCAATAAGCAGAATTGTAGAACCACAGGGGGTGGAGAAGGAGCATGTGGAGCAGAAAATGATCAAAATAAGCCATAGGATTGGTGACTTTTTCCCTTTTGCCTTCATCTTTCTGTTCACAAAGAGTATTCCACACGATCTGGTTTTTCCTTTGGCAATTTCCCATCATTGTATCACCAATGAAAGGACACTGGGGGCAGTTGTTACCAGCTGCACTCAGAGCCTCAGCTGGCACATCTGGATCAGAAGGTCCACCATTGGTTATTTCCAGCAGATATCTCAGCTAAACGTGTCTCCTGCAGCAGGTTTGGCCTTGATCCATGATGTCCTGAGCCATTGGACCTCCCAGTGGTGTCAGTGGGTTTTGCTATGCCCAGTACCATCCTTCTGGTGAGGAGAGCAGGCAGTGCCTGGTGTGTGGCTGTGTGTGTGTCCTCTGCTTTGCTCCGTGGCTCTGTGTCCCAGAGGGGATCCTCAGCTGGCCCAGCTGCAGGGCTGTCTTTGGGAAAGCTGTCTCTTTTCTCAGCAATCTGTGTCCATGCCCTCCCACCCCATCCCAGCCCAGAAAGGGGAGACAGTGATGGCAAAGGAGCTTTACCTTTCTGGTCACAGAGAAAAGGCATTCCACGCTGTGATTTCTGGTCCTTTGAGTCATGTTAATTGATATTGTCATTGCCATTTTCAGTGGGCTAGTGTGGAAAGTCATTCCCAGAGCACTGAATCATGATGTCCGTGCATGTGTTCAGTAGCAGGTTGTGTCACTTCATGAATGGGCAGCTGGGCTGACTTGGCTCTTCCTGTGTCTGGGGTCAGGGTGTCCATCACAGCCACAGCAGCTGTAGCAGCAGCAACTGCAGGCAATGATCATGAGCACCAGCACAGTAACTGGGAAGAGAAACAAAGGATATTGCTTCATAGCACAGGAACAATCCCTGCAGAGTAACCCTGTCTCCTCCAAGTTGTTTGGTGAGCAGCAAAATGAGCAAAGCCTGGTTTCTTGAGAATTTTTTTTTACTCTATATCCCCATCTTTCTCCTCCTAAGTTCCTGTTCCTTTGTGTTGGTTTTCTATTTAATCATTACCAGGCATTTCAAGACCTTAAGAGCTACATTCCAAAGCACGTGAGGGTTTCTTTACCCACTCAATGGGTTATTGTTTGGGAGCTGACATGCAGTACCTAAGCACAGCTATGTGCCTGGAAAGGATGAAAATCCAGCTTTGGATTTGGTTACTCAAACTGGTATTTCTGAAGAGTGAGTTCAGCATGCTCTCTAAGCATGGAGACTCATGACTGAGTTCTGTATTTAGCTTGAAAAAATAAGATTATTTCAAATGCAGGAGTTTGTTTCACAGAACAGTGGGCTAACTGTCCCCTACTCTAGCCAAGATGGTTGGTGTTGGCAGGGATGTATTAGTTTATCTGGGGTAGAAAAGGATGACATGTTCCATCCTGCAGAACATGTAAGAGTGTGAGCATGCCTCTGTGTGTGCATGTGTTCCTTTAAAGCCTGGACCTGGTTTCCCAGGTAGCCAGACCTGTGGGGAACCAGCTGTAGGGATGAACCAAATAAAGCAGCAGGTGTTACTTTGTGAATTCCAGCCCAGGGAGGAGTGTCCAGCTGGATACACACCCTTCCCTTTGGCCAGGAGCAAGCCCTCTCTTTGGGAGGCAGGGCCTGTCTTCCTTCCTGCTTATTTTCCCATTGTATAAACAAACTTCATCCCCCTTGCTCCAGCAGTTCTCTGTTATTCCTTCCATGCCATCCCCACACAGAGCAGTAGGAGGGATCTTGCCATTACCAGAGGAGAATAAATAGGCTCAACTGAAGCATATTGGCTTCCACTGAGCCAATACAGGATTGACTCAGAGTCTCTCTTAACTGGCAGGGAGATGCTCTAATACCATTTGTCATAAACTATCTCCTATGCATCAAAACATTACAGCAGCTCTGGGTTGCTTAAAATATTGCTGATTTAACTAAAGTTTAAAATAGGAGCTTTGGGGAAAGCTGTATTGTTGCCTGTCATGCCCTGCAACCATGTAGAGGTACATGTTGGGTGTTAAAAAATTACCTAGAAATTAACCTGGGCTTTAGAGCACAGCCAGAAAACAACAGCCAACACCAGTAACCCACCTAACACAGCCTGTGAAGCAATTTGCCCCCATAGGAGAGTAGAGAAATTCTGACACCCCTTTGCCTCTACCCACAAACTCACCAATAAACAGAAGAACCACAGAAAAGCTGATAATCTCCACTGGCTCAGCCTTGGGCAGTTTCTGGAGCTTAAGAAGAAGCTTCTCACCAATGGTTTGAATTTCCTTCAGAAAGCTTTCAGAAGACATTCTGTCACAACCTCTCCAGGCTTTATGCTGCAGGAGAACCACACAGAGAATAAACCTTTTCACTGACTAATGCTAGGGAGCTGCCAGCCTTCTTATACAGCTGGTGATCACAAGGAAAACAAGTTTATCTGGTCTCAGTCCTTGTTCCCAGTAGCTAAGGTGGAGGACTATTAATTGTCTACGTGTTCTGGCACTGTTTTAATTTCAAAATCCAGCTTTGAGGGTGTTTTTGTCAACTGCATTGTTAAGCAAAGTCCAAACGGTGTTTTCTCCTACAAGGACACTTTTTCCAGCAGGCACTGAGTTAGACTGGACAGTGCCTGCCCTTGGCTCTCACCCAAACAAAGTACTTTTTTTTCCAGTTGTGCTAACTTGTCCTTTCAGAAACAAATGCAATTCTAATCCAACTTAAATTCTGAATGCTGAACTCCACTGTACATAGTCTTCAGTTGTTCTTACTGAGTAACACAAATTAAGACTCCCTTGAAGGCTTCTTGCACTTAGAGCTACAGAGCCCCCTTCAAATCAAAGGCATTTACCTCAACACCTCAATACAATAGCATTAATAATGTTTTATTAACCAATTTTACTGTATGTGATACTAAAAACTAAAGTCTTCATTCACTAGGGACAGCTGGATGCTTTTCAAGTTCTTACAGATGAATGCAATTTTATAAAGAAAGCTAAATTTAGGGTTTTTTTCTTTTAAGCCACAGAGCAATATATGAATTGAACAGTGTATTCCACCCATCACTGCTGATGATAAGCAAAGCAAAAGTCCTTGGATCTGTCAGGGAGATATCTGCCTTGTAGAGCTAATCCCTCTTGCCCTGCTCAGTAATCTTTCTTTATTCTCAGAGTGATCATCAGGAGCTATTGTTACTGAAAATATTATTTGTCTAGCTAAAGTTAAGTGCCTCAGTTTTGTCATCAATATTTGCTGTTCTTTTACCCCCTGAGCAAGATTTTGGGAGGCATTGCAACAAGCTAGCTGGCATGGATCTTCAAATTTTGCTTCAGTCAGGAACTGGATTTGGGTATTTTTGAGAAATATCCATAGTTTCACCTAAAACAAGTGTTTGGACAGGTCAACACTTGAATAAGTTAACTCTTACTTCATTATTCTATCAAAAATGTACTGTTTTGAGTGTGTTGTAACAGTCAACACTGGGTTTTGGGACTTGAACATTGCAATTTAATATCCTGATCTTGTTAATAACACAAAGCCAAGTGACCAAGACAGCACTTCCAGAACAAACCAGTTAGTTCCGTATTGCACATCTGGCTTGGTTACTCAAACAAATGGATGCTTGGAGTTCAGTTTTTCTAAACACACTGAGGACAGATAGACCTTGGCTGTTTCTTTGCATGCTGGGCTTAAGTACTACAGTGCCAAGTTAAATTAGTTTTGTATGTTTATGCAATTCAAAAAAGGTTTTCTTTGTTCTTTTAAATCCAAGCTAAGGAATAAAAATTGGAACCAGCTGGCTTCTTAGAAATGGGGGTGGATGGAAAATCTGCATCCACAGAAAGATCACTGTGCAACTTAGGAAGGAGGCAGAGCTGTGGTCTTTTGACCTGAAAAGGTCATTTTTGAGACTAGGGTTAAATACTTCTTTCCAGATGATTGCATACCCCAAGTGAGCTGCTCCAGAAACGGCTGCTTTATCCTCAGTGCTGCAGGATTCTTCGTCAGCAGGTTTTCAGTTTTGTTTCCATTCCAAGAGATGGTGGAGGAGGCAGAGGTGAAGTGATTTGTGTTTTCTGTTCTTTGCTCTAGAAGAAAAAAAATTCAAAAAATTAAATTTCTGGCTCTAACATTGTGAAAATGTTTGTTCCCTTTGGAGGTGTTTCTGCCTGTCCAGAATCCCTCCTCATAAGGAATTTCCTGTAAACTTCCATGCCATGCTTTGGGTTGCACCAGAAGCAACAGGTATAAGAGGTTTGTGAGGTTTGGTTGTACAGGGTAAAATTACTGCTCAGGATTGTAGAACTCCATGTGGATTAGCAAAGTGCTTAATTGACGATTATAAAGCCTGTCTCTGTAATGGACATTCCTCTCTGCCCATGGTACCTGATCTGGAGCTAAGTGAAGGAGTTTTTATTCCAAAACTTGCAAGGAATGTTGCTTGTTTACCTTGGTCTGAATTACATCAGGGCCAAAGTTTGATGGTGGTGGTGCACTCTTCAACTACTTATGAGGAAGCAAATGTTTTTCTGCTTGACTGCACTTTCTGCTGCTTCAAGGGCCCTCTGCTTTGGGATTTCTGCTTCTGCAGCAAGGCAAGAGGATGAAGAATAAAATCAGTCTTAAAGGAACCCTAAGCCAGTTAAATTCATGGACTTATGTATATTCCATTCTACTTGTGATGTAAAATCTTTGTTCAGGAGTAGTTTTGATGTGACCTTTTCCCAATTGATTTCAGTGGAACCAAGATTTTACCCATGAGATTAGCACAAGAGTAAGTATAGTGTGATTTAAACCAGTTGTCTTATGCATCTGCCTCATTTACAACACAAAGCTGATGACATCCATTATAATAACAGAGGGAGATGTGAGAATTAATTCCTTTTGTTTTATTATATTGTGTTCAAGTAAGCTTACAGTCACCAACAGTAGTAAAGGCCAGGTGGTGCAGGATATTCAGTTGAAGCAGTAACTGTGATGATTATTATTAAAACAGAGAAGTCTTAAGAGGTTTGAAACTTAAGGTTGTAGGCCTTAACTGACAGTTTTTAACGGCCTGGAATGCAGTTTTAGAGCCTGGAGGAGCCACTCGAGTTAGTACCTCAGAAATTCTCAGGGGTTTGGAGCAAACATCACTGTCTGCCAGTGTTTTCCTCAATTGTGAATTTCTTTTTCCTCATCACTGTCCTTCCTCAAAACTTCATCCACTGAGGATGGGAACCCTCAAAGCAGAGGAGACTTGGCTGTAGGGCAGCAGAGCTGATGGAACTCATCCATGTTATGGAAAAAAAATCCTGAATGACCACAGTGCAATGTGGTCTTCATCACACATTGTCAGACTGATGTCAGGACATTCTGCTCCACAGCTGTAGTTAGAGCTCACATCAATTGAAAATCAGATGAGGAGAGGCAGGGTAAAAATCCCACATAGAAAAGAAAGTAACACAATGTCTTGTGATGGGCAGTTGGTGACTGAAATTCATGGTTTTGACTTAAGAAATAACTCATCTAATCAGTGATGCCAGGGGAATTAGATCTTCAAACCTTTCTGCCCTCCTCTAAAGTTGCAAGGCCCAGCAGGGGGAGGGAATAAAGCAAATCATTTCATTTGGGTTTATTTGGTTTTGATGAAAAAAAAGGCCCATTCTGCCATGTGCCATGAGTTATTAGCCTTGGTTGAAAGGACAGAGCACAAAAATTATGCAGGGGAATGGCAAACAGCTGCAGGTGTGCTGCTCAGGATTACATGACCCTCTAAAACCAAAGTGCATGTCTGTGTTTAAGACTTAAATAGATTTGGATTCCCAGAAAGCACTAATGCAGATTCATCTTGCTGTGCCCACTGAAGAAAGCTGTGAAAATTGCCATAATAGCACTGAAATTATCTTTCTGAGTTGTTTTAATGGACTTGTGCCATGCTGAAGCACTCAAAGAAGTTGGCTGCTCAGCCCTTTGGAGAATAAAGCCATTAAAAAGCCTCAATCTAGACATTCAAGAGAAAAGCCTCCATCAAGGTTCCTTTTGGCTGTGAACTGGCTGCATATGGAGGCTTCTTGTTCCAAGAAAAAGAGCTTTAGGATGACCATGTACAGTGGGATCTGATCCCTGTGTCTGTGTGAAGCTGGTGAGGCTGCTGTGAGTCTTTTGGAATTGCTGTACATTGATCAGGGTTTTTTTGGTCTGTCCTGATCTGTGTGTGGACACAGCTGCCTCCAAAGGTGAGCTGTAGGGAGTGGGTGAGCTGAAATTTACTGCTGAGAATGGGACATTTGTTTACACATAGCCCTGGGGGTATTTGAGCAGCCTTTTTTAGTGCAAAGGCACAAATTTAAGTTTGTGGTTTAGCCCCAGGACTGGAAGTTAGTAAATACACACAGTCTCCCTGGCCTGCCAGTGGTGCTTCCTGGCTGTGTGACTTTGGGTAAGCCATCACAGCCCACTGCTGGGTGACTTCATCTCTGCAAGGCAGTGGAACATGGAACCACATCACAGCTTTGTTTGTTAATTGTTCTGTGTCCAAGTTTCCAGCATGTTTGGGAATCTTTAGATAGAAAGGCAACAAGTCCCTGGTTTTGCTGCAGTTACAAACTGAACTGGTCATTGTTTTGCTCAGTACTTCTTACACTTTGTTCACTGAGCCTGTTCAGGATGGATGTAGATGAAAGTGTGGGTTCCACTCTTGTTTCCTCCTAACCCAACCATGCTCCTTGTATTGTTCTTGCCATGATCGTGATCCTTTGGTTTTACTGTGCAAGGTTTTTTTTACTGTGCAAGGTTTTATTGTGCTTGCACAGGTTTCTTGCTCTAGTAACCTAAAAGGGTGATAAAGCTTTGGAGGGGGGAGTTTTGAGGGGAACAAGAAGCTGCCAATGCCTCAAATCCTAATGCAGCAAGTCCCAGTGACAGTGAGTTAGATTTCCTCCACTGCCCACAGCAAGAGTGCTCCAGAGACCTTACAAAGCAGAACCTTCCTGAGAATGCCTGGGGCAACGTTCTCATTGCAAGCTTGGCTTTTCCTTAAGACTGTGGCTCTGAAGAAGCAAATGTTGTATTGTTCTTACTCAGACCAGTCCAGTAAGTTGGTTGAAATTTGACCTGTACAGGGATGGGAAGTCAATATGGATTGTGGGGGCTTATCTGGTGGGAAATCTTACAAGGCAAGCCCAACCTCATGGAAGGAGGGTGCTGAGCAGCCAAAGGGGAGGGAATGCTTTTTATTCTGGTCTAAAACTCTAAAATAAGCTCTGACTGTACTTGGCCAATATTTAAAGAACATGAAGGCTTGGCCAGTTTCAAAACGTACCAGCTTTGTTCTTGGTCCCTGAAATGTCCTCCTGATTTTATATGGATAAGGTCTGGAGTGCTTCCTGTTCTCAAACAATGCTGGGTTGCTAGGTGTGCCTACAGTGTGGATGCATTTTGGCATAACATGTCATAATTCCTGCATGATTGTTTATTGTTCTATGCTTTTAGTGTACTGCTGAGATGAAAAAGCCCATAGAAATGCAGTTGTATTATCAGTGCATGGTTTTCCCTCATCATTGTTAATGCAGTGTTTGCTGCCATGACTGTAGTTGACCAGCCATGTGAATCTTAACTATAGTTCAGACAAGCCCATTTTTCCTAAAACAGGAGTGCACAGAGCCAGACAGACCTATAATTCATTCCCAAGCAGATGAAAATAGTTTCCAGTATCAAGAGAATTCAGCCCTTTAACAGCACACACCCAAACTGGTAAATTGTAGCTCAATGCCATGGGAGAGAAGCTGGGACTCTGTCAGTTGGTTTGGAAGAGAGGGCCACACATTCCTGAGATTTTAAAGCTGCCCTGCCTGGGTCACCCTTTGGCTGGAATACCCTATCATCTCCACCACCCACTATTTGGAGATGGGTTTTGAGGCAGCACTGTAAATGTGCCTTCTCTTCCCTACAACCTAATATTAGACTAATATAAAAAGGCACTGAATTCCCAGTTTCAGTAGCAGAGGTACCCACTGGGGCACTGAGCTGTGAGTCTTTACACCTCTGCAGAGCACCCTGGTTTTCTCCAGTCCATCCCACGAACACGTCCACAAAACCCCATGAGATAATTCCTCACTACTAAATGAGTAGTGAGAAATTTTTTAAGTGGGGAAACCAAAACACTGAGCCATCCAATGAAAGGAAAAGGTCAATTTTAAAAATAAACCTGTAGCTCTTCTACAAGAGAACTTTTTTTAGGGTTGGTGATGCTTGAATCTAGCCTGAAAGTCTATTCTAATATTAGCAAAATATCCATTTCCCAGGAAGCTGACTGAGAGGTAGCTGTGTGCCTATGAAAGCCTTTTTAGTGACTTCACAAACATAGTGGGATCTATCAGTAGTTGGTGTTTGTGATCCATTGTCTGCAGGCCCTGAGAGTGCTGGCAACTCCTCCACCTTTTACCAGCCACCTCTGTGCCCTGTCCTTGATCTCATATCTACAAGTCTCATAAATTACATGCATTTTTGAGTTTTATGAAATACCCTGGACTAATCTTAGTAAAGCTGCTGCTGGAACTCCAACCCAAAATCTGCAGCACCAGCTGTCTCAGGAGGAATTGTTTGGAACCTCATCAGCTGTGGCTGCATGGGGCGCTGGGGAGAGCCTGCATGGAGGTGTGGGGTGGGTGCTGCTCTCTCCCAGCCCCTCACAGTCCCTGCTGTCCAGTGAGTGCCTCTGGCCACTGAAGGCTCTGTGATAGGGGGCTGTCAAACAGAGAGGAGCTGCTCTATCAAACTTGGATTATTTTGTACCTATATTCCCACAGCCACTGTTGGTTGCAGTCAGGCTGAGGCCTGTGCACTGTGACAGCTCTAACACAAGCCATGTCCTGCTGCTTTTATCCAGACATGTGTTTCACATTGCTGTACCTCTCCCCCCACACATGAACAGCACGGCTGCAGCTGGACAAGCCCCCAGCCAAACCCATTAAGATTTTCTTTTGGCCAGAAAAACTTGGCATGTTTCTCTACCTCGTTCCCTCCCCTGCCCTTCTCCCCTCATCCCCTCACTCCTCCCTCCTTTCCCCCCCCCATTTTTTCACATGCTTTATTTAAGAAACTATCTTAACTGCAACAACCAACCTACAGAGACTCTCCATTAGCAGGGTGGAAACTTCCCTCCATCCCTTGAGCCTTAGGGCCAGGCTGGAGGCGTGTGGGTCTGAACTACTACATCTCCTCACTCAGGCAGTTCCAATTCCATGTTTGTACAACTCCTAGGTCCACAAAGACCTGCCTTCCATTCCTCGTTAATGGAAATGGAGAGAAGTGGAAATACCTGATCCTTAACATTCCTCCCCACAGGCATGTATAGGATTGAGAAGACCTTTCTGTGAGAATTGGCTTTCTGCTCTTGTTTGTAAACAGCTGACTGTCCATGCAGCCTCCTGGCAGAGCCTGAGGGGTCCCAGCTCAGCAGCTTCCAAACACAGGAGCCAGCTTCAGAGGGCAGAAAATGGGGATTTATATGGCCAGTCCCATTACAGCCCCTCTTCCTGTACCCAGCAGCAAAACAGAGACGGGAGCACAGGCGGTGGGACACCTCTGTAAAACCAAAGCTTGGACACAAGGGCCTGAAAGTCTTTTGCCACCTAAATGATTCTGTGTTGTATAATTTCATGTATTTAGGTGATCCTTTTACTCTTCCTTCCCTTCTCACTGCATTCAGACTTGACTGTCTGGTTACTGTGAACCATGAGCTGTGTATGTGCATGAACGTGCCTCTCCGAGCAGTGGTTTCTCATCTGCTTTGAACACTAAAACCTCATCCGTGCCTGACACACTGGCTGAATTACTCTTTTTTTAAAATGTTCTCATTAGAAACCGTGTAAAATCTTTCCGTTTATTTCTATTGGACACAGATGCTTAACTTGCACAGCGTGCTAGTTCCCCCGACCAGGGTTTGTTTTCTAAACTCTCAGCTCCAGGATTTGGGGGATAAAACTTGGCTGCAGCTGGGACCCGTCGGGTTCCGTGTGCCGGCTCGGCGCTAAAGGCACGCACAGCCTCGGACCCAGCTGCCTCGTCCACATCGCCTATTTCTGTATCAGGTCACCAGCTTATCGGGACATACATTCTGTAAGAGCACGGAAACCCGAGCAGCCGCCTTTGTCACCGGCGCAGGAGTTGCAGAGTCCCCGCTCGGGCTCGGAGCTCCTTTTGTTACAGCGCGGCTGCGGCGCCGCTCTCCGCAATCCCATTAAAATCTTTCCTCCTGCCACCTTCTCTCGTCGGTGTCCCTGGCAAGCAAATTCAGCTTCCCAAGCTCTGCTCCACGGCTGAGCGAGCAGGGGGAGCTGCCCAGGCTCCAGCCCCTCGCTCAGCAGCGCTTGACCGAACAGCAAGCAGCGATAGCTCAGCCTTACCCCGACCGCCAGCTCTTCTCTTGTTTTCCTTTCCGTCTTCTTCTGAAACTTTCACGTCATCTCTCCCCTCATCCTGGCTTGCGGCTTCGCTGCTGCTCGCTCGGCTCCTCTCTGCTCCGCTGCTGACAGCCAGCTGTTGTCCCTGCCTTTTTTTTTCTTTTTTTTTTTTTTTTTGTTGCCGGTTGTCCTGGAGATGCGAAGTTTCGTGTTACATGTGTGCCAAAGAGGGAGGGAAGGGAGGGAGAGGAGGCTTCGGTGCCAGCTCCCCGGGGCGCCCCAGGGCCGCCACTTGTTGCTGGCTTCCCTCCGTCCATCTCCTTCCAGAGAGTTTCTTCTTTTTACCTTTGAAGAATCGATTCCCTGCAGCTGCGATAGTTCGAGGCATTTTTAAACCAAGTAACTTTTCTTTATGCTTGTGGCTCCCCGGGGGGAAGGAGCTTTTCTCTTGTGTTCATTGAAGGGGCAGGGCAAGAACTCACAGGGACAGTGCAGCACTGTAAGAGAGACCTGCCACGGACAGAGCCATGAATTTGATGCTGGGATGGGGAATTTGCTCCATGCCCTTGGCCATTTACTCTCTTGATGCTGAGCTTTTCACGTCTTGTGTTCTGGGGACAGCTGACTGTCACGGTCTTGTCTCAGAGGGTGAAGCTGAAAGGACACAGTCCTTCAGAGAGGTGCAAAATTAGAAGTTCTCATCAACCTCATGACTTGCTCTTCTATTTGATAAAGCTCATTAAAGTGGCTTTTGCTTAACAACTGCATAACTAATTTGTCCTCGTATGATTTTTATCTTTTTAACCCTTTCAATTCACATTATTCCAAGACTTGCTGAGTCGTTTATTTCAGGGGAAGTTTCTGATGAGGCTCTGTACCCTTTGGCTTATACAAGGGAGTGCTTTTTATTGTTTTTTTTTGGGAGAGGCAGAGCTTCTTGTGGGATATGTGACTTTGCTTCTCTGTCTGTCCATCTGCTTCTCCTACTTGCAGGGATAGGGCTCCACTTTTATGTGCTGTATAAAAACAAGGACTACTGAAACCACACAGGTGCAGGCAGCTTTGTGGTCAGTTTAGCACTTTCCTGAAATGTATTGCCACAGACAAAA
Organism: Thryothorus ludovicianus; assembly: GCA_013397245.1. Lineage (NCBI taxonomy): Eukaryota > Metazoa > Chordata > Aves > Passeriformes > Certhiidae > Thryothorus > Thryothorus ludovicianus. The sequence goes on along the minus strand of VZTB01003126.1, from coordinate 618,768 downwards.
AGGTATTGAAAAACCTCATTGTTATTTGCTCTTCATCCCATTTTTGAATGTCAAATGGGGGAGGGGGGGTGGAATGTCTGAAATGACATAATGATTTTGTTTAGACATTTTAGAGACCAATGGTCAGCTCATACATACTCTTTTTGAGGGGTGAGGGGAGACAAATAATACAGTTGCATATTTAAAAGATTAAATAATTTCAGGACATATATAATAATACAAATTACCATTAATTTATGTAAATCATCTCCATCTTGTGGGCATTAGTCAGGTGTTAGTGTGACTGGGGAAGCTTTCCCCTCACATGATAATGCATAACTAAGTATGTTTTAGGAGCTCTTGTGTTAAGGATTAATCCAGTGATTAACCCCAGCATCCCTGTTGGTAACTTTGGGTTTTGCCTTTTGACCTTAATTATGGGCTTGCAATTTTAGTTTTGCAACTGAATTTCCGTTATGGCCCAACTCCTGAACACCGTTGGCTAAAGTGGGGCTGTGGCCCCAGTCTGGGTAATTCTTCAGGAAGAAAAAGGCAATTACAGGAGGCTGGGTGGAAAAGGGCTTGGCTTTACAAGCCTGATGGGTTAGAAACTGGAACTCTAAATTCCAGTGAGCTCACAGCTGATCTCTGCTTCCACCAAAGCCCTCCCCTGGGGCATCTAAAGGACAGAGATGTGTGTGGCTGTCCCTCCCCAGCCTGGTGAGAGGCTGTGTGGTTGGGGAGAGGGCTCATCCCTCACTGAATGCCTCAGTTAACTGCAGCACACATCAGTGCGTGCGAGGGGAAGAGACACGGACTCATGAGAATGGCTGCCTGTTTTCTTTTGGGGAAACAAAAAGCTGACTTGCAGCTCGCTGACATTTCTATAGTCACGTTGCACTGGCAAGCCAGGCAGCACCAGTAGTTCTTTTGGAGAGGCAGGACAAGGGGATCGAGTGTGTTGCCCCCATCGTGGTCCCCCCACCCTTGCCCTCCATGTGAAAGGGGCTCTTTGAGTGCAGGAGCAGAGTGAGTCAGTGTGGCTCTGCAGGGGGATAGAAAGGCAGCTTTGTCAGAGCCCTCTCCAGGCTTTGGTGCCCTGCACAGTGCACCCTTACCTGGGCACTGCCAGCTCCCTGGCACTCCAGCACACTCAGGTCACTGCTGGGGGACAGGAACGTGCCATGGGAAGGAGGGAGCAGCCACTGCAGCCCCTTGCAGGGTTTGTTTGTGATGCTTTGGTAAAAATGCAGTTCTGTTCCCCCCCAGACACACACAGACACAAGTGAAGAAGCAAACAGTGTTTGTTAGATCTCTAGCAAGTTCTGACGTGCCTTAAAGGGTTTAGAATAAGAGTAAATGAGGTGCTCACTCTCTTACTTTTCCCTTCTGTGACCCACTTTTTGCAGATGAAGTTGGTAAGCCTGCTAGGGCACACCTTGGTAGAGAAGAAAAGTTTCCCCCTTGTTCTTCCTTGTAGTAAAATAATTTTCTTCTGAAATAACTTTTGTTCCCACTTGGCTGCAGGATTTGATCTCTAAATGCCCAATGAAGTGAATATTTTAATATATTTATTATCAGCATTTTGACTTACTCACAACCAGCCACCTCTGCTGTGTTAATTTTAAAAAGCTCCTCTAAATTCTGCTTTCTTTAAAAAAAGGGAGAAAGTAACTGCCTGATCATTCTTTGGCAAAATCAGTATATTCCCTGGTTTTAGTTAGGGAGTTTTTTAGAGGAGAAATTACTTACTGCCTGTATTGCTAGCGAGCATATTGTCACCAAATCTGTTTTATGTACCCCAAAACACTGATGCCTGCCAAAAATCTTTTGAAATTTCTGGAAGAATCTAATCATCTTCACATGGCTGGTTTGCTAATCCTGGTAAACTGGTTGTGCAATCCTGTGTGAGCAAATGGACTGGTTTTCATGCATGTAGGACTCTACCCAAACTTTGGATACTGATCTGTGAGCCCATCAAGATCCAGGCTGAATGGTGCTCACTCTGGACTCTATTTCTGGGACTTGCTTTACATTCCTGTGTCTTCAAATATATATTTCTTCACCTTCAAATCACAAATAATAAATCTATAAGCTCTTGAATGTGAGATATACTCTGAGGTGTAGTGATCAACAGGGCCTCTTTACCTACAGCCATCCTGAAAGGACATGGAATATATTTAGCCAATGATATAGAATTAATAACTGTTTATTAACTGCTCCTTGTGCAGATCTCAAAGATCTGAAAAATTTTAGCAGAAGAGATTAACACTGATGTTGTTTTACATATGGGGAAGTGGAAGCAGAGAGATTTGAAGAAGGGTGCCAGGAACAGAGCCCAAATTCTGCTCCAGGGATTAAGCCCTGTGATTCCTGCTGAAATAGACATTCTCTCTGAAAAAATAAGACTCAAATCTTTACCTAAAGACATCCTGCATTTGGAGGGTGGAGTTTTTGTGGATAGAAGTGATGACCAGATGATTTTGCCTTGCGTTTCTAAGCTGTCGCCACGCTGCCATAGCAAAGTACTTCGGTGATGTCACCCCAGCTTGCAACAAGTGCTGTGACTTCTGCAAGAACCCAGAGGCTGTGAAAAGGCAACTGGAGGCACTGGAAGGCTGCAGCAACAGCTGGAGCAAAACCTGCATCAGGCCCTCAGGATCCTCCTGGGATAGCTACGACCCAGAGCTGTACGAGGGCGGGAGGAGAGGCTGCAGAGGCTTCAGCAGGTCTGTACCAGAAAGGTTACACTCATCTCACAGGAGCTATCAGAGAAAAGAGTATCCAGCTGCAGGCTCAGACACTCCTATTTTCAGCACATGTTTCTGTATGCATGGTATTTTCGTGTAGCTTTCTGGCAGCAGCAGCTGGAATTTCATTTTCCACACACTTTGGCAGCCTCGTTCACATTCATGTCCCAGAGAACCAAAAGCTGTTTTGTTTTTGAATTGCCCTGCACAATGTAATTGGCTCAAGAAACTAGCCTGAAATTTTTGAAAGCAGCAAGTGGGCTCAGCCTGTTCATAGTCACAAGGATGAAAAATGTTTAAAATTGAGACCAAGATGACATGGTCCAGAGTTCATTCCTGATTTAACACAACTGTCTGTGGGCCAGCAGGCCAGGGGCCCAGGACAGGACTTAATCACCACAGAGGATGTTATGAAGTGCCAGTGTCAAATTCTTCTTCAGATTGCTGCATTTTCCTATCAGGTTGACAGCAAAAGGAAGATGTGCAGTGGGAAATATGAATTCTGTAAAATGCTTGGCAGGTGGAGGTGACAACTTCTGTTTCCCCTTGTTCCCTGGCAGAGTTGCAGCGATTGTGCAGCTGTGTCAGGATGAAGTTTCCCTGCTGGCACTGCCCATGAAGCTGTGCCAGGATACACAGTGCTGTAGGCTGGCCAGGCCCTCTGCTTTACCTTAAAAAGCTTGAGATTGGTACCTTTGTTCTTTGGCCAAGTCCAGCTGAGTCAGAGGAAACCAGGCATGTGACCTAAGCTTGTGTTTGGTCTCAGTACCTTAGAAGCCACAGCCAATGTAGTTGTACAGAACAGTGTTTGCCACTTGGTTTATTGAACCTTTCCATGATCTGATTGTAGTTTTGCCTTGGAAATTGTAATAATCAGGAGCTCTAAAGCTCAGATTTGTGGTACCTGTAAGTTTGGCAGCTGTTGGAGGCAGTACCAGTAGCCCTCCTGGGCTACATCTGGTGAGGATCAGCTGCTGCATTTCAGTGTATTGGAGATGGGGATTTAACTTTTTCCAGCAGCCTGTGAGGCTGAGGAATGGATGTTGTGCCCTTTCTTCCACCTCTACTCTAGGGCAGGAGGGACTGACAGATGGGGTAATGACATGAGGCAGTGACTCCTGAACCCCCTGGGAGGATCTGGCACAGCTTCTGCAATGGAGCCCTCCATTCTCAGGGTGCTGGTTACGTGCTCTTAGATCATTCCATGCCCACTAGTTTATGGCATTAACAAATGCTGTGAATTTTTGGAGGACACTCATTTCTGTGCTGGTTGTGGAATGGCAGAGAAACTCAAAGAGAAGACAGAAAGGATGTGGGGTGGCTTCCCAAACTTGTCCCCCAGTTAATGCTGCAGCTACAGAAATGCTTGTTCCTCTTGCTCTCCTGCCTTATGCAGCTATGATGAAGAGGGCAGTGGGAATTGGGATGAGGACAACGAGGAGCGTCGGAAACGGGAGTGGGACAACTTCTACAAGAAACAGATGAGTCTGCGCAAGGTGAGTGGGGCTCAGCTTTCAAGGGGTGCACAGAGGGTTTGCTGTGAGCTTGTCTGGCAGCCATAAAGGCTTCCTGGCACTGATGACAGTAAATTATTTCATCTTGGTGTTGCTTGTTGTCTTTCACTTCTTGTGCCTCTGCTTTTGCTGTGTTCTCCATATTCTGGGCCTGTCCCATAATAGGAAGAAATGCAGCTTATTCATGTGCTGGGTTCCCTGCAGTGCTAAGCAAGAGGATCCTGTTGGTTTTAATGCCCATGGTAGTAGTCAAAACAGATTTTCCCATTCAGCTTCTCTTAAATATTCCTATAGCAGAGGTGAACTTTTGGCTTTGATTCTCATTCTTTGTCATCTTGGCCCTGTTTTGGCACTTATCCAATTCCTTTATAACTTCAGCTTGAATTTTCCCTGGAGCAGGGATATAAAACATGTCTTTTGTGCTTCTAGGTCTGCATGTGTGTAGTAGGAATGGAAATGTTTGACTGATCTTTGTTTTCTTCCAGGGCAAAGAACCAGAAAAGGAAGATTTTGTTCCTCCAAGTAAATATCTTCTTTGATTTATAATGGGTTTTCTTTGGGAGAAGAAAGTCTTGTGTTTTGCAGCTGCATGCAATTTGTACAGCATCACCACTGGAGGTATCAGTCCCTAGGCACAGAGGTCAAGCTTTTGGCTGTGAAAACTTGGCTGGAGGAGATGAACAACAGCTTAGCTTTGGTTGGGGTGAAGATATGGAATGCATCTTTCTGAGCAACATTTCCAAATAAGCAAGAGAGAAGGAAAACTCTGTCTAACCTGTCTTTGTAGAGTTGGCTATTTTTGCAGTGGTTATGCAGTACTAATAACAATAACAATAATAATAATAATAATAATAATAATAATAATAGTGATATAAGGAAACTGCTGAAAACCTTTACTGTTGGTAACTGTGCTGCCTGGCACCCTGATGCAAAAGAACACTTAATAGGTCAAGTTATTCTAAAAAAATTAATCCAGCCTGATTTTTTTAGTTGATGTTGTGGGCAGCAGAAAAGATTTGAGTTTCCTGAGAGCCTTAAAGAAAGGTTTTCTAAGGTGGGGTGATTTTGGAAAGCTACTAGTCCTAAATTCCAAAGTAGATGTTCTCAATCAGAGAAAACATTCTCACTTTGGTTTCTGCCTACTCTTTTGGAGTGTGTAGCTTCTCCAGGTAGAAAGGGTGACCACAGTGTTCCTTGGGGTGACAATGCAGGGAGGAGAAAGCCAGGCAGTCCTGGACCTGCACCTCCCTGTGACAGCTGAGATGTTCTCCATCAGCCTAGCCCTGCCATGGCTCCTTTCCCAAATTCCTCTCCTGTGGTAGGTGCAGACTGTCCCCTGAAGGATGCTGCCAGCAGGAGGATTTCCAAGCTCACTGTGAAGGTGAGTGATGTTACAAAGAGCAGCAAGGCTTGTCTTTACTCCTTCAGGGGTAGAAGTTCAAGGGGCACTTCTGTAGAGCATGTCTGAGCATCCCATGTTTCCCAGGGCCGGGAACACTGCTTGAAGATGCTGGAAGAAGCTTTGAGCAACAACCAAAAAACTCCTGCAGCAGAAGGAAAATGGTATGAGGAAAAAGAGGTGCATACTGAGTCCCTTAACACAGGGCCTGCTCTTCCCTGAGCACAGTTACCATTCTCAGGGGATGCTTTTTTGAGTTATTTTGTCCAAGGATGTAGTTTCACTTGCAGCATCATTCTGGCAGTAGTGTTTTTCAGACGTGAGGGTTCCTGTGGCTGATTTATCAGCTGAACCCAGGAGCAGCAGTTCTTCCCTATCCCACAAGATGGGGACAGTGTACTTCTCAAACGGAGCTGTGGGCAGGAATCTTGATTTAAAACCCTTTTCATCACCCTTTCCATTCTCAATCTACTCACCACTATGTCCCTTAGGACTTAACTGGAAGTTATCACTTATTCTTGCACCGGAGGGAGCGAATTTTGTAATTTCTGGGAGATACTTAAGCATTAGTGTTCCATTTGCAGATGCAGAAGTGTCAGGAATCACCCCAGCCTGTGTTTCAGGTCAGACCCTGGTGCCTGTGCAGTGGAAATGGAATATGAGGCTTTCCAGAACAGCAAAATGGCAAATTCCTACAAGGCAGCTGTGCTAAAGAAGGTAGGGACAAACATCTGCTACTCCCTGGCACGTGGGAGCTCCAGGGCAAATAGGGCAGAGTTTGTGTGGGAAAGGTGAAGGACAGGCTCTGCTTTGCCTTGGGTATCTTACAAATCTTCCTTCTTGATTTTGTTTCAAAGAGGGCCCAGAATCACCTCAGGTTCACATTTTTATTGCCTTTACAGGCTCTGAAAACCTACACAGCAGTGCAAGCTTATCCAGATGTGTTCTAGGATACAGGGATTTGGGAATTCCTCAGGCTGCTGCTGACACTGGAGAAGCCTTGGTTTAGGTTCTCTGGCTGCCATCATTCTCTCTGAAGATGTTTCTGTTCTTGAGGCAGGTGCCTCTCCAGGGCAGATATTTGTTGTGTTACTTTGGTTTTTAGTATGTACAAAGGCAGGAATACATAAAGATTTTTGGCCATTAGAGAATATTTCTGTTCTCTTTTCAGGTGGCAGAAATCAATAAAGCCTCCAAACAAGGGGAATTGTTCACAGTCTTTGGGTCTAGAACAAGTGGTAACAGCAATTTGGAAACAAAATCTGTGTCTCTAGCAGAAGAGGACTTTGTCCCTGCATCCCAGGTTCCCTCGGTGAGTACTGGCAGGACAGCCAGGAGGGAATGGTGTGTTTTGTGTGTCTGCCTTTCTATAAATTTATTTTGTGTCCTTTCTGTGTATATTTCTATATATTCTTTCTGTGTATATTTCTATTCAACTGTATATTTCTGTTGTAATTGCTTTTTCCTGTCTATCACAGGCGAATATAATCTGTGCAGGCCACATCTTAGATAAGTTCTTTCTCATCTTGCTCTATCCAAGGACGCTGCCTTGTTTTCTTATTGCTGGCCTAAAACTTCCACCTAATCCACTTCCCTCATGCCTCTGTTGATGGGTGTGATGATCAGTCACATTTAGAGCCTCCCCCAGCTTACAGCTGCCCACATTGATGTATTGTATGCAGAAATTTATCTGATTTCATGGTGCTGCACACAGGGATCTCACACCCAAAATTTCTTCTTCTTCCCTTCTCCCCAGTTCAAACCCAAGCGTGTGGGAGCAGGATTTCCAAAGAAATCCAGCTTGTTCCAGACAGCTTCAGAACTGCTGAAGATCCAGGAGGAGAATGATGCAAAGCCTGTCAAAACAGACTGTCCAAGTGGGCAAGACAATAGCAGCTGCAGTCAGGACCTGAACACCAGAACCCCTGTTCTCCAGAGGGAAGAAACTGCAACCAAAGCAGTGGGTGAGAGTGCAGGGGTAGAACTACACCCAGAAAAGAAGGGGCAGCAACCCAGTCCAAACACAAAAGCTGCCCTCCCTGCAGGGGAGAGCCCTGCTAAGAAGTCCAAACGTAGCAAGAAGCAGCAAATGCTCGCAGAAGCAGCTAAAAAGGAGTCACAGGATATTTCCAAATTCTTCTCCCTCGCCAAAGGTGGCTCTGAAGCCAAAAACTGCAGCATAGCAAAGGGAGATGGATGTTCTGCAAGCACACTACCTCAGGTTTCTTTTCAAAGCATGTGTCAAGAGAAACCAGCACCTCAGGAAAACAAAGATGGCTTTGGAGATCTGTCTGGGCAGTTCCAGGCAGAAAATAAAGAACTGAGAGAAACAGAAGTGACACTGGCTGAGAGAGGGGAGAATTCTAAGACCCAGCAGGCTGCTGAATCTGAATTCCTTGAGGAAGAAGAAATGGATGTGAAGTCCAGGTAAAATCTCTACTTTTCTGCTCTCTGTGTTGTCCAGAGCCCCACCAGCTTTGTCCTGGAAACCTGTATGAGGTCTCTGGGTGAGTGAGGGAGGCTCTTGCTTTACCATGCAGTTTCATGGCCATTGACAGTGAATACAGAAATATTTTCACTGTGGAATGATTACAATTGGCCTTCTCTCCACTCTTCCCACTAGTGTTGCTGAAAATCTTGCAGAAACTGAGCTCCCTGTTGGGGGAGGTGACAGTGGGAAGCGGCCAGGATCAGATGAGGTAAGGCTTCAATGAAAGCTGATTTCCTCTATTTTTTCTGTGCCAAATTTCTCTCTGGGAGTGACACTCCTGCTCTGAGAGTGCCATTTATCTGGGGAGGGCTCAGCTGCAGTTGCAGCAGAAAGAACTCCAGTTGTGTTGCATTCCTGGTGTTTCCCTGCTGCTCTCTGGGCTGTGCCAGCACCTTGGGCTGCACTGGAGAGTTTCCCCTCCACTGCTTTGTTCTCTCCTCTGTGCAGCTCATGTGACTGTGCCCTTGCTGGTGACTTGCCTGGAATGAGTGTTTCCACCCCCTGAGATCTGTCACTAACTATAATTAGGGAGCTGCTTTCTCAAGGCAAGGGCACAACCACAGGTCAGAGACACAGGGGAGCATTGGGAAGTGACCCCTGCTCACAGCCTGCCTTGCCATTCAGCCTCTGCTTCTGCTTTTGGCAGCTGAGACTGCCTGGCAGCCAGCTGTGTCTGCCTCTCTTTCAAACTGATCAGGAGTGTGGCTCTCCTGATGTGGCTGCTTCTTCCTGAGGGGTGTATTCTCAGCAGACATCCTGGGAAATCTTTCCAGTCAGTTTACCTCTGTAGCTGCCCCAGTAGGAGCACAAGTATTCTTTACTTGGGGTATTCTTTAAAGGGTTTTTTTCCAAAGTCCCTTTTTATGGAAAATAATGTCTGCACAGCAAGTTAAAAGGAGATTCCTACTTGGTATTCACTGGAAGGAGCAGCTGCAGGATGCTGCAAAGATTTGTGTTCTTGGAAGGGCAATGCTGCCACAGGAATTGGTAGGTTTGGTTTTCTTCTGTCCTCTCTCCAGGATGTGGAAAGTCCTGCAAAAAAACGGCTCCGGACAGTGGCAAAATCTTCAATTCTGACCCAGCCAGAGGGCAAAAATGTTGGTTCAACAAAGAAGAAGGTGACTTTTGACTCAAACTTAGCACAGTGTGATAAAGAAGGGAGCAGCAAGACCATAGAGCCAGTGACCAAAGGCATGTCCCTCAAAGAGACTGCAGACATCGTTGTCAAGTATTTGACCCCGTTCTACAAAGGGGGCAAATTTGCTTCCAAGGTAGGGTATAGCTCAAGGCTCTCTTTAGCAGAAGGAGAATTCATCTCTCCAGGGATGTGGGGCTCTGAGAAGGGGGAGATGATCTGGATCCCACCTTTTATTTCCAAGTTATGTTTTGGTGTGTGTTGTTTTAGTGACTCCTGGTGCAGCAACTCCCCTCTCCCTCAAAAGGGTTGGTGTGTGTTGGTTCCATGCTTCCTTGTGATTGTTCATATTTTCACATTAAACCCTGGCACGTTTTTAACTCCCACTTGTGCAGTAGCAATTTACCTCTCTCAGTGCTGGTGTAGTTTCCATGCTGTGCCCTGCAAGGCAGGATGTGTGCCTGGGCTTCTCCAGCTCTGCAGGGCCAGCTCTGTGTGTTCAGTCTAGGAATGATCAGTGCTAAGGGCAAGACAAGCATGGAAACAGACTGGTGATGTAGCTGGTGTCTGCTTTCTGCTCTTTGTCTTCCCCAATGCTGCAGGATCTCTTCAAGGGCTTTGCCAGGCACTTGTCTCACTTGCTGACCCAGGAGCAGAGCCCTGCCCGCAAGACAGGTGTGTCTGGGGTTTTTCAGAGGGTTCATGGCTTTAGAAGGGGCAGATGTCTGAAGTATCAACTCAAAAGATGGTGTTTCCTCTCTTGCAGTGAAGGAGGAAGCACAGAGACTCATCAAGGAGTTTTTCAAAACGAGGCTCAGGTGTGAGAGTGAGGCAGACTGGGAGGAGCTGCAGAGCTTGGGGAGCTGATCCCTGCTGCTTGTTGGCTCTCCCTTCCTGCAGCAGCACCAGGGGATGTGGAAGAACTCAGCCATGGAGGGTGTTATGGGACTGCAGAAATGAGATTTGTTTTTCGTTTCCCGACTGCATTTTTGCTCACTTCTGTCCTTAGTGACACACATTCCCAGGGAACCAGTTTTTGTGAACTCATGGTGAGTTTCCCCAATAAGTGGGGTGCTGAAACCCTCAAGGACCAAGAGGTGTGAAGTTGTACCTGCTGTGTTTTTTAGGGGCTGCTGCCTTGGATGTTCTGCAGTCTCCAGTCTCTGCTACCTGCAGCAGTCTGGGCAGGGCTCAGACTTTTCCAGCTGGGACTCTGCTTTGGGATGGCACCTTGCTTTCTAAATGGCTCCTCCCCTTGGTCCTCCTCTCCCCCTCTCTTATTTCAGTGTCACCAATATGCTACAAGTTCTCATGCTTTGCTCAGGGCTGCCAGTGACCAACTCAGTGTTTGAGTTCCTGGATGGAATATTTTCGTTTGAAGGGCAGGAGAGAAGCATTTTATAATTACCATGGAGGTAGTGCTTGCTTTCTAAAGGAGGAGAAACTCAGATTCTTTTTCTTTTAATGTGAACTTCTTTAACTTTATCCAGTTCTGTCTGCCCTTTAGCTGGTGATACTCTTTCAGTATTAACCTCTGCAACACTTCCAGCCTGTGTTTGTAATCCCTAAAGCCATATTTGCTCCCTGTGCCTCACCAAAAGTCTGCAGTACAGGGGCAGTGCTGCTGTTACAGCTGGGTAAGGTTCTGCTGTGACCCTCAAATTGACACTGTGGTACCTCTGCTGCTATGTTTATATGGAATTTGAACCTGATTCCCTGGTACAAGTCTTTCCTGTTGAATTTTTGTTGGGTTCTGCCTCTGTTGTGTACCTGCAAGGGCTGGTGGCCTCAGGCTCTGGTGCTGCCAGAGGAATGTGCAGCCTCACAGACTGCCCAGGGGTTTGGATCACTCCACAGATGTATTTTTTTAAATATTCTGAAGGGTATATGCAGAACTGACAATAAAGCAATGTTACAACTGCTGTGGATTGTTCCTGGAAGCTTTTCCTTACCACTCAGTCCCACGGACAGGTCAGAGGTGCATTAAGCAGCACTCAAAGGGAAGCACCTGCCAGGGAAGATGCTGTGGTTCCCACTGGCATCAGCTCACCAGCAAAAATCTAACTGTGCATCACTGAGCACCCTCAGATCCTCCCCCTTCCCTGCCAACAGTGACAATGTTTTCCTCAAGCTTTCTCCATTATCTGCTGTGAAGTTTTCCCAGGTTAGATGCAAGATCTGTTATATCATACCTTCAGAACGTCTCTGTGATTATTTTATTGCAATTTCCTAAAGGGCAGTTAGTCCTCAGGTCATTAGGAGAGCTGTGGTAATAAAAATAAATATTTTTGTACAGTCCAAAACACTTCAGTATAATACAAGTTCTGTTTGAAGATGCTTCCTCCATGGGCATGGAGCCATCATTGAATTCTGACAGCTGCATGGCCATGACTGACTTCTTTATAGTAGAGGGAAGCATATGCATATAATTATGCCAGTGAGAAATTAATTAACAATAAACTTCCTTACCATTGCAGCTCAATCTGTGCCCCAGCCTATGTGTTAATCATATGATTAACACTGATTTGCTTTTCAATTAGGATGCTTTTTACAAACTCCTGCTTCACAAATCCTGCTACAGGACCTCTGCATATCAATTCAGAAACAAATCTGGCTCCTGGAAAACACCAGCAGCACATGCAGGCATTGCACAGCCTCAGCTGGGCATTGGGACACACAAATCTCCAGCAAGCACCAGGCTTTGCTCATAATTAATTCAAAACAGAGAGGAGGAGTTGCACTGTGCAAAGCTTGAGGGCAAGTGCTTGCTTTGGGTCAGCTGCTCTTTGTTGGAACGGGTTGTGGTGTGGAGAGGCCCTTGGGGTTTGTTTAGCCACAGCAAGGGTTGTTTCAAGGAAGTGCTTGAGGATTGAATGGCAGGGCACGAGGGTCACGGTCACTCCATCAACAAACACTGTGGTGGCGTTCTTAGAAAGCAGCTGGCTGAGGTCATGGGTGTCTTCTGGAAGAGTTCTCTCCCAAAGACAGGTCAGGGAGCACTGATGAAGTTCAGAGAAGGGGAAACAGTGCTGTTTTCCTTGGCCATCCTCCTCCTTTTGGGCTCTAGGAGTGCAGCTCTATTTTATCCAGGATGACAACAATCGTGTGGTACAGTTCTTTGGCCTGTCAAAACACAAACCAGCATCAATCACTCTTTGCCCCAGAAAGAGCTGCTTCCCCTAATTAAATATCCCCATAATTAAATATCAGCCATGTGCTGTGTCCAAGCTGTACTTTGGAGCCTGGAAATGCAACATTCCCCACTTTGGGACAGGGGAGAGGAGCAGCAGCACTGTCCCTTAGCAGAGGCTCAGCTGGGCAAGGGAGGGCACTTTGGGATGTGTCAGAAGAAGCTGCAGGTGCAGGCTGATCTCACCTGTGACAGTTCCACCCACATGGCCCTGGGGCTGCCAGGGGAGCCATAGCTGAGCTCCAGGCCGGGGAGGCCCCCGTTGGAGAGGGGCCTCAGGGTGCGCATCCTCTGCAGCTCCTTCAGGGGGATGGCCTGGGACACCTCCTGCAAAAGGGAAAAGCCACTCTCAGGAGCAGTCCCTACAAGTGAAACCACCTGATTCTCACCACAAGTGTCTTGGTTTAAGGCAAATTTGGGAGAGAAAAAAAAAAAAAATGAACTTTTGGATGGAGTCCCTCTAGAAAAACAAATCTGAACCACCTCAGACATTCCACTGCGTCTCCTTCACTCTCAGATCCAGTTATAAAGGTACAACACTTATTTCTGAGCTAAACAGACGAATGGGGATACAATTTTAACATCAACCCAGGACAACAAGTCACCTCAAGAGTCTGTGGAAAGCTGAGGGAAGATCTGAGGCACAGGGTGATGTGTGCAGGGCACAGGGCAGGCTCCAGCTGCCCAGCACAGCCCTGGAGCTCCCACAGGACTGGGACAAACAGGAATGGGTTGTACATTTGGTTTTACTGTGGATTGTGCTTGTTAGCATGAGGACTGGACTGGCAGTAATGCCTGTTCTACACTCTCCTGCTTTGGGCCAGTGCTGTTGTCAGAATCTTTTGCCCAGCCTCTCCCTGCACAAGTTCTTCCAAAATCACAGGTAATACCTGACAGACATCAGGGGGATTGTCTGGCGTACCTGGGTGGTGCCATGCACCACAATGATCTCCTCCTTGTTCACCCCAAAGAAACAGGGCACAGGGACCATGTCATCACTGATTCTCTCCACGAGAAAGATCGTGTAGCCGAAGAAAGGCAATTTCATCACGTGCTCTAGAAGAGAGCAAAAAGTGGCCTGAGGGCAGCAGCTTTCAGCTAGCAATTTACTGCACCAGCCTGGTGTGGTCAAAGTTGCCAGTGTTTCCAATTTTCTACATTAAGAAGTAATATTGACAACTTCTGCCTCCCTCCCTGGCTTTTGAGACTCAATTCTCGGCAGCCTGAGTGGGTGTCTTTTCTGACCTGAAAACAGACATGCAGCCAGAATATCAATTAAAACACAGCTTATACAGATCTCTGAAAATCCAATGCAGACTCCTACAAGAGATGAAACTTCTACCATAATCACCCTGCTTGGGAAGATCTAATCCACAGTGGGGAGCTGTCAGGGAGCTCCATTCTCATGGCCCGTTCCAGGCTCTGAGAATCATCAACAACCTCATGAATTGTCCCAAAAGTGCTTTCAGAGCAGCTTCCAGAAACTGAAACAGCATAGAAACTGAAGCAGATGTGGATGTCTCCTCACCTAAGAACTGGATTTTTGCATGCAGTGGCTGGAGGGGCTGCCTTGTTCTCAGCAGTGTGGCCATGTGGCTGTGCAGAGCCTTGGGGCTGATGGAGGCCTGCAGGGTCCTTGGAATGTATTCCTTCAGCTCATCCCTGTGCCAAAAAACAGATTCTAATTCACCCCCTGCCAGCTAAAATCAAACATCAGCCAGGGGCTTAGGAGGAAGGAGGAGGTGGGGCAACAATTTCCCATCATATATCTGGGAGCAAGGATGAAGGCAGAGAGGAATAGCACGATGGGGGGATGCCTGCATTGGGTGAGGTGAAAGAAACCACCAGAGACAGAGAGACCACCCCTGTCCACAGAGAATTCAGCTGTGCACCACTGACCAGTGCATGGAGAGAAATCCCTCCTGCCTGGAGACAGCAAGAGCTCTTCAGGGACCAGCAGGGCTGTGCCATTCCCTGCTGCTGGTGCTTTAAGGGAATCTGAGAGAGGCATTACCTCAACTCCAAGTCAAAGTGCATAAGGGAAGGAAGGAGTGGCAAAGTACAGCTTGGAACTCTTGGACTGAAGGTTTCTAGTACTCAGGGACAATTTTGTTCCCACTGGGCATCTCACTACAGACTTCAGGTGTCCAAGGTTGAAACCTCTGACACTTGTGAGAGAGAGAGCAAAGGAGGATTCATCCAAATCATGAGCTCATGTCCTTCCTTCTTGGTGTTACAAATCCATGGCAATCAAATGAAATGACCATAGCACCCTCATGACCTTTCTCCAGAACTAGATAATTCTTAATTATTCAGATAAGAGTTCCAGGTACCTGCCCCTAACCCCTGTGGTGCTTATGGCCATCACTGAGAGATCCCCTCTGCCACAGACATACCTGGAGGGAACAGAGTTCTGGGGATCCACTTTGGCCCAGTGCTGGAGCATTGCCAAAAGGCCCACCTGCATCTCCATTTCTTCACTCTGGACCATCAGGATCCTCCCACTCAGGTAATCCCACAGCACCTGAGGGACAGCACAGCAAAGAGGCCTTTTTTAAACCTGCCAGAGGGCACAGGCAAGTCTGGACAGTGCCAGGCAGTGCCAGGCTTGCACATCCTGCCTTGCTGATAATGCAGAACAAAGGCTCTCTGAGCTCAGAAGAGCCTGGGGAGCTGCACAATGTGTG
Organism: Thryothorus ludovicianus; assembly: GCA_013397245.1. Lineage (NCBI taxonomy): Eukaryota > Metazoa > Chordata > Aves > Passeriformes > Certhiidae > Thryothorus > Thryothorus ludovicianus. The sequence continues at coordinate 603,623 of VZTB01003126.1, read as the reverse complement.
GAACAGCTCTGCTTCAGGCTAAGGCCATAGGCATAGAGCCTTCCTGGCATCCAGAGCTTCAGTGTTTAGTCACTCCCAGAAACAGCACACAAAGCCTATCAGCCAAAGCCCTCCTGCTTTTCCAGCCATTGGGACATTCCTGCTGGCTGGGACACTCTATCTGTCCCTGCTGGGGAGGGTCCTGCTCTTGCTTACCTGTCCATAATGGACATCTGTGTAAATTTGGTTGTCAAAGTGCAGAGGTGTCCTCCAGATGAGCCTGCGTAAGCTCACAGTGACCAGCTTGTCCTCCAGCAGGTAATCATGGAGATATTCCTCCAGCTTTATTGGCCTCACCATTTTACCTACATGACACAGAGAGAAGGTCATCCATCCCTCTCGGTGGAGAGGCTGGGACAGGAGCCTTCCTGCACATCTCAGTTCCACCCTGCCCTGAGACTCCAGCCACCAGCCATTCCAAAGGGACACAGAGCCACCCCTTTCAGGAACAAGCCCCTGAGAAGGATCAATCCTTAACCCTAATACAGAGGGAAACTGCTTAAGAGCCAACAAAGGTGGAGGAGCTATTCCAAGCAGGAGCTGTGATGCTCCCTGTTGCAGAGCCTGCTGGAAGAGAGAAGCTCCTTGCTGGTCTCTACTTGCCGAGGTTTTTGTTGTCACTCCTGATAGCAAAGAGAACAAAGTCCTGTATCTCTTGCTGTTCACCTATTCCCATCTGCTCACAGATCTCCTGCAAGAGCTCCTTGGCCACCTGAAGGAAGAAAAGAAGGAAATGAATCCTGTGACCAGGCAAGCCCAAGGGCAGGTAGACACATTATTTCTTGTCAGATAAGGGATTTCCCTGGTGTGGCTCAGACCAACAAAGGAATTCAGAGCTGGACACTCACAGTGAATGTCCTGATCCTGGTGAGGTAGTCCATGCCTCCAGGCATCAGCACCACCAGCCGGCGGGCACCGTGTCCCTTCTGCAAAGGACAATGTTCAGGCAGCAGGACATGCAGGACATCCCATCAGCCCTACGTGTGTTTCCCCCTCCCCTTCCTCATCCCTGCCTTGCACTGCTTGCCCACAGCCCCTGCTTCTTCCCTGCCCACCCCATGGCACTGTATTTCCCAAGCTCCTTCCATCCACACGCTCCATTTCCTCTCCTGGAACACCAGCTGTGCCTGTCACACTGCACATGGTACCTCTAACAAAGCCTCTGCCCTCTCCCCCTTGCCAGCATCCATCCCCTTCCCTGCCCCTCCATACCAGCAGTGCCTCCATCTCCACGGGGAACGGGAGGTGCCGACGGCCCCCGTACAGGAAGTTTTTGCGCAGGTTGCTCTGGCAGATCTTGGCTATATCTGCAGGGAAAGGAGAAAGCTCCATGTGCTGAGCCAAACAGAGAACTAAACATGGTGTTCTGTGGTGTTGGATCATCCTGGCTGGGTTGAGTTTAACCCCTGCTCACTGCTAAGGGAGCAAAGAGATGACCTCACCTCTCACCCGGCCCAGGACACATCCAAACCATGGCAGTGTCCAGGACAGAGGAATGACAGGATGGGAGGATGAGATCTGGAATATTTGCTTTACAGGACAGAAACAGGCTTACCGTGGTGGGCGCTGGATGGGTCACTGCTGGCCAGCTGCAGGAACTTGGTGGCATAGGGCATCAGGATTTTGGAAGGCAGGAAGTACCCAGTGAGCAGGTTTAGGAGCAGCCAGCCCCGCAGCTCGCTCTGCCTGCGGATCAGAAAGGACTGTGGGCTGCTCACCCGGCGACAATTCCTGCTCTGAGCAGCTCAAAGTGAGCTTGTGCCCTTCTGAACACCTCTGGCAGCTGGTAGAAAAGGAGGTGTCAGCCCTTGGTCAGAGGTTTCTTGTGCTGAGCAAGAGATTGATTCAGTTATTCCAACAGCAGGCAATAAAGGGAATAATCAAGGCCACTCCGATGCCACTGCTGCCACCTCACAGGGCAGCGTGGGGGCAAGCCAGTCTGTGACTGGAGTTTATAAATTCCCCAAGGCTGGGAGAAGGAAATCAGGGCTCTGAGCAGCACAGCTGGGAGCCACCAGGAATGTTTACTGGTGCCCAGATGGATCAGCAGCCAGAAATATAAGGGAAAATATCCACTGAAGTGAAAATGCCAGACCCAGTGACTGGCAAAACTTCCTGAGTGCTCAGCAGGAGCTTCAGCACTGGAGCAGCTGGGGACACCCCATCCTGAGGGGACACCCTCTCCCCTGGCCCTGGTGTCCCTGCAGCAGATAGTTCCTCTCCAGCTGTGCACACACAGGAGCTGGCAGTGCTGGTACTCACTGCTGAGGGTTGTGGGTGACCTGTTTGATGACCTGGCAGTAGATCTCATCATGCAAATTCTCCTTCTCCTTGCACAGCTGCATCCAGAAAGGGAAAACAGCATCAGAGAGGGGACAAGAGCATCAGAGATGTCCCTTCCTTTCCCAGCTTCAGAACTCTGCCAGTTTGGCTTAAAGTCTCTGGTCTCCTTAGGCTCAAAGAAGGAGAGAGGAGAGGCAAGTTGTGCTCTCATCCAGAGATATCCAGGGAAATAATTTACATGCAACCCCTCCCCACAGTCTGTTTCAGCTCCCTTCCTCATGTAGGAGGTGCCATTATGGCTCTCCCTGCTCTTTTCCTTCCCAGCAAGGTCTTGGCCCTCCATTCCCACTGGTGATTCTGCACCTTTCCCAGGGGAGGCTCACAAACCTGAAGGATTTCATAGATGCATTGGACCTCAGTCTGGTGCCTGTGTTTTGGCTGATCTCCCATGAACCTCATCAGTGCTGCAAGGCAAAGCCTGGCCTTTAGTCTGAGCAGGGGTGGTCCTGCCATAGGGCTGGCAGTGGGCAAAGAAATGTCTTGGAAACTTCTCTGCTGTTACAAGGCTCACACTGGACATGTGGAGTCAGCCCAAAGCCCAGGCAGAGTGTTCTGGGACACTGCACTCAAGGCAAAGTCCCTTTTCCTGGAAGCTTCCAGCAAGCACATAGAGGGTTATGAACAGCAGAAATGCCTCACAAGGAGCCCTTCCACTCCCACTGAGCCCACAATGTCTGCGTGTGCCCACCCCACTCCCCCCCTCCAGTGCTGTGTCCCAGCAGGTCCTTACTCTGGAAGTTCTTTGTAGCCAGCTCGTTCAGCTCACTGTCAGAGTACCTGAGCAGAGACGCCTGGATTGGCACCTGCAGGGCAAAGCACAGGGATCACCCAGGGCTGTGGGTTACACAGAGCTGTGCTCTGCAGGCTGTGCCCCATCCTTGGGCTCCCAGGATCCCACAGGTAGCCCTGAAGGGCAGGGGACACCTACACCTGTCCAGAGACTGCAGCCAAGGATCTGTTCCTTGGTCATGGGGGCAAAGCCAGAGGCAGTGCTGGAGCTGGGATTGTGGCAGGGCTGGAGCTGGGATTGTGGCTGTGCTGGAGCTGGGATTGTGGCAGTGCTGGAGCTGGGATTGTGGCAGTGCTGGAGCTGGGATTGTGGCAGTGCTGGAGCTGGGATTGTGGCTGTGGGCAGGGGCAGAGGCTGAGCTCACCTTGGTGTGCCGCACCAGGTCAGTCACACTCTTCTTCTCAGCAGACGTCCCTTTTGGGCCCTGCCTAGACAGAGGAAAGGGAACATGCAGTCCAAGAAATATCCCCAGAAACAGCCTGGTGTGGGGCAGGCTGCCCAGGTCCTGTTTGGGAAGGAGCAGAGCCTACTCACATGGACTGAGCCTCTCGGAAGTAGGTGGTGGCGAAGTCAATCATGGTGTAATGGTCACCAGCAGGGACCAACATGGTGCTGGTGGCTTCTTGTGTCAGGCTGAGTTCAGAACTCTGCAGAAACACCACCAAACCCTCCCTAAAACATCAGCTGAGGAACTGCAGTGTGTATTCCCAGCTGCTAGGCCTCATCTGTGTGTGGTGCCTCCCCTCTGTCACTGTGATGGATTTGAGTGTCTCATCTGCAAAGACTAAGCACTCATCATCTCCCCTCTGCCCTCAGAGGTCACACACTGCCAGGGCCATGGACCCACCCTGCCAGAGCCCAGCCATGTCCATTGGGAGTGCCTCCCCAAGGGCTGCTCACCTCCCTGCTGGTGTTCCTGCTCTCTGGGGAAGCTTTCATGCTCTTCTGCTGCTCCCTCCGTCTGTCCATGCTGGTGCTGAGGTAGTCAGGGGCAGGAGCCAGCTGCACCAGGCTGGTGGGGAAGAGACCACAGCGGCCACCGGTGGAGCCAAACTGCCACCCTGGAAAAGCAGCAGAGCAAGAGTCAGGAGCCAGGGCAGCTGCCAAGAGAAACGAGCTCTAAAGCTCTCTGTTGGTAAACGAGAGCATCAGACTCACCAGGTTTACCTGCACCCTAAGGAAACATATAAAATATATTCCTATAACTGAGGCAGCTGGGACAAGGCTTGCCTGGCAGAGCTGGAGGCTGATGATGCCAGCCCACCCTGTATTCCTCTGGTTCTGGGCACCATGGATCCAGCAGGCCCTTGATCCTGGTCCTGCCAATCCCAACACCCTTTCTCACCTGGCTCCACGCCCTGCATGGGCAGCAGCTCAATAAGATCACCCTTCTTGAAGCTGAGCAGGCTCTTGTCATCCACAACGTAACTGCGCAGAGCCACGACATAGTTGGTGTCCTGGGGAAAAGGCCAAGGCTGGGTCAGATCTCATAGAAGGGATCATATCATCCCATGGACTCTCTGGGAAACCACCTTCATTCCCTGCTGCACTCCAGATGCTGCCTCACCTGCCTGAGCTCCTGCATGAAGAGTTCCACCATGGCCTTGATGCACGGAGCCTTCGGAGAGTGCAGGATGAGCTGCTCTGACTTCAGGGAGAACTCCAGGGAATGGCTGCCCTTCATCTCCACTGACAGCACATCTGCAAAGCTGGGAACACAAGCCAGCGTGCTCAGGCTCCTTCTGCCAGAGCTTGAGACGCAGAACTTGGGGATGGAAGCCCATTCCAAGGGCTGGGAATGGAGACATGCCTCAACATTCTCCATGTTGGCCTTCCACCCTGAGGAGCTCCCTGTGATGACACACGGAGCTGATTCACCCCCAGCACTCACTTGTTGTAAGTAAAGCTCAAGGGAGGAAGGAAAAGGAGAAGCCAGACTCATTAAAAGGAGGGTCAGTGAGTCACAGCTGGCCTAGGATAATCCTTCAGAGTACAGCACAACTCAGAATTTTCAGCTCCCCCACTCAGTTTGCCTCCAGACACAAACTGTCCTCCTGCAGCAGCCAGGGCCCTTCTGCTCACCTGTAGCTGCGTAGGATCTTGAGGTGCTCAGGGTGGTATCCTGATGCTTTCTCCACCTTCAGCAGCCTCATGCCCCAGTGAGAAACACCCAAGATCTGCACATCACTTCCCTCTTCACCCTGCAAGGGAAGTGCAGCAGAGAGAACTGAAGGCCCCATCCCACCTGCACAGATGGCACACAGGAGGTGTGAAACCCTGCAAGGGATGGCAGGTACAGAATCACTGCAGTGTGGCCTGGCAGGGGGACAGGAAGAGTGAACTGGAGCCACAGTAAAGCAAGCCCAGGGTCTGGTGAGAGAATTTAGACTCACCTGAACTGGGAAAAGGCGGGAGAAATAGTTGGCCCAGTTGTCCCGAGCAGCCACTACAATCCTCTTCTTTATCCCGTCCTCCAGAATGGACTGGGCACTGTTGCCAACTCGGAACTCCACTAGCAAGGTTACAAAACAGTTACTTGCTCAGAAAGACAAAGGTGGTCAAGTGTTCCTCTTCCCAGGGATTCATTCCCAGCAGTCCCTCTGTGTTCACAGCACAGCAAACCATGTGCAGAGGGGAAGGACACTTGCACATACCAGTCTACTACTGGTTTCCATCCCTTTCTCCATGAAGATTATACCAGAGATGACAGGAAGATCATGTCAGAGATGACAGTTGGAATTTGAAACAAATCAAAATCCTGTCCTTGGGCTTCAGTTTCCTCTCCCCACAATAAACATTTCAGAACTAAGTTTTTCTGGCTCACAGAAATTTCTGGGCCATTTGGAATAAACAAAGATTCCTACAAATATGCTCCCCTGCTGCAGTGACAAACATTTCTCCTCTGCCCAAAGTACTGACTGCAAGGCTTTGGGGCCAGTTTCTCATTCCAGACCAGAAGCTGGGGTGGGCACAGAGGGGAGGGGGTGATGGGGCTGTGAATTACTCAGCAGATCTTTCATCTTGCGCTTCTCCTCCCTGGAGATCCGAAGGCTGGACTCGGAGAAGGTGTCACGGATGATCTGCAGAGGAAGGGGACAGAGAGGCTGCCATTGCAAAGGCCACACCTGGCTGTGTTGGAGCATCTGAGGCTGTTAAACTGAGTCTCAGAGAGGAGTGAACAGGGACTGGACTGGGTGGATCTGGAGAAGGGAGTTTCACTGCTCAGGATGGAGAAGTGAAGGTAACTTATGCAATGTAATTATGGAGTGTTTTATCCCCGGAGAAACAACTGGCCTTGAGCCACACTCCAGTGCTTACCTGTTCACACAGCAAGTTCAGGCAGTAAGGGTGGCTGAAATTTTCTTTGGGGTAAAACACCTGCAAGAGGAGGGTAATAGCGGTGTTACAGATATTGCAGAAGCAGCTCCCCAGGGATGTTTTGCAATCCATATGCCCTGCTGCCAGGGAGGAGTGAGTTCATCTCCAGGGACAGGCAGAGGGACACTGTGAATATAAACAGAAGGACCAGGAGTGAAAGATCAAAACCTGGCTGGTCAGACCAAGGGATGAACCCTGGGGAGTTCAGCACACTCTCCAATACTTGATTTGTACTATTTTAACAGGAAAGCACCACGCAGCGAAAAATTAAGTATTAGATTTCTCAATGGTCTAAGGGGAAGGAAAGGACAGATAGAGAAACTGAGACACAAGTGTCAGTAAGGCAGAGCAGGACCCAGATTCCTCATGACATGATCCCCTGCCTCCAACTCCTGTGTCTATGATCTCAGAATTATCTTTGTGCTCTTATGAGTGCCTATGACCAGAAAAATCCACGTTTTTACCAAAGTTGGGACGAGCTCCCCCCACCCCAGCCAATCCTCAGCCAAGGAACTGAACCTCTTTGCGCAGAAAAATTTTCCAGGCAGGGTCGACATAGGAAAAGCTGACACTGGTGGTGAGCTTGTACAGCTGGGTCTTGATGCCATCATCACCTGCCACTGTCACAGCAGAGTCTGTGTGGGGACAAGAAGCAGTGAAGATGGGCTGAGAGGGTTACAAGGTCCTTTCCACCCACCAAACACCTACCAGGAGAACAGGGGCAGTTCCTGATGGAATATTCCTGTCAGGGGATCTCCTGAAGGTCAGTGACCAGATCATGTGAGCACAAACTGGTAATTTTCAAAATTTCTGGTTTACACTCCCAAATTTCTGATTTACACTTCTTTCTATTAGTCACAAAGTTTATTGCTAAGAACAGAAACACTCCAGACATGGGGAGCACTCAGCCTCCCACACAAAATACTCCCCCAGTGCTTGAGGCTGAAGACACAGCTTTCACTTTGTGTCATTATAAACAGCCTGCTAAAGGTTTCAAAGGGACATAAAAGTTCTCCCCTGAGCTTGGAGACTGCAAGGTTGGGGTACAGGGCACCCAAAATTAGCACTGGATTGTCTCTCTGCAGATTTGTTAAAGACAGGCTCGGTCTGAAGGCAACTGTTCAAAGTTGTTACTTTATGAGGTAGGAATGTCTTCATTTAAGCACTTCAAACTTCCAAAACTTCAAAATTCATAGACAAATAATGTAGTAATTCCCATACTTCAGCTATTTCTGTATCCCTATTCCAAAGCATGAAGGGATTTTTCAGGTTAATCTAGTTACTTTGATTTACTTTCACAGGACTTCCTAAAGAATCATTTTTTTAAAGAGAGGAGGAGCTAACAGGGAAATTCTTTTATACCAGGGAAGCTGCTGCAGGAAGGAGTCCTTCAGTAATGTGTTTGACTGACTGTTCCTTGCAGCTCATGAAATGTGATGCTGATTAGAATTTTAAACAGCTTGAAATACATTGTAACAGGTATCTAATGTATAAAATGAATTCAGGTTCACACTGAAATTCAGAGGCAAGACTAAGACTGAATAACACTTCCAAACCATTGCTGTTAAGCATTAGCTCTACTTTTTTAAAGTGGGCAGCATCCAAACACTCTTTATGTGTCCAAGGTCTCCCAGGCTCAGCCTTCCTCTGAGAAACATCCCCTCATTCCTCAGCCTGTCTCAGATCCCTCCAGAGGTTTGTAAGGTGAAAGACCTGGCTTCCCATTCCTCCCTGGTCTAAAGTCCACCCACTAATTGCCACTTTGATAATTATGCTGCAGGTAAACAATAAAAGTATTGTGGGCTGGGCCTTGATAAAGCTGTAGCCCTAAGGACCTTTCTATTTTTAGCTGCATTTTTCAGAAGGGAAGTGTTAAGAGCTGGGAAGTGCCGCGCTGGTTGCTGGGCCAGGCTGGCAGTGTGACATTTTTGAGTGCTCACAGATCAGATTGCACCATCCCCCTGGCTGACACAGCTCCCTCAATCCCTGGCCCACTGCCTGGTGGATGCCAGCACCTGTGCCATGACTCTCCTGATCCCAGCCCCTCCCTGCCCTGTTAGCAAATCCCACATGGGTGAAATCAGTACTCACCCAGCCCTGTGGGTTCCTGCCTGCCTTGGTCCTCAGGTGTTGGTGGGGGAAGAGGGGGAGCACAAGGGGCTGGGGAAGCTGGTGGGGCACCCTCTGGTCTGAAGATGGACAGGAGAGGCAACTGCTTTTCCTTGATAGAGCTGGAAGCTGGGCTTGGCTTGGGCTTGACAGGTGGAGGTGTTTTCTTCTCCTGTGGCACAGGAGATGGCTGCAAGACAGCAAAACCATTTGAGCCAGTCTTTCCCTGCATTCTGTCCTGACACTGCTGTTCTAAGTCATCCTAGGGCAGCAGCCCTCCCCTGGAGCAAGATCTGTGTGAACAGCCCACCACTGCCTTTAGATCAACACAAAATCTACAAAATCAAGTATTTGAGATCAAAGCCTCCAGTTTGGAAAGGAAAAAGGGACTTTAACAAGCCAAAGCCTTGGTGCCAAATGTGGAGAACACGAGTTGCTTGCTTCCAGATCAGCCTTAAGCATCTCACAATAGGACTTGCTGCTCCAGAGCCTTTTCTTCAGGACCTCAGATGACTTTACAGACTGGAACCCAGTCTGGGGTGAGCAGCAGCATGGTGTGATCTCCCAGCTACCTCACAACCCAACCAGAAATCATCTGGCTGCTGCTGCAGCACCAGGGAGATGCCAGCCTGCTGGAATGGGATGGACAGGCTCTCTCTGCTGAGCTCCTGAAGTAACCAGAGAGCAAAGAACTCACTGATGGCTGAGGTGAGCGGTTCATCATTCCCAGTTTGGCCAGAGCCTCATTTTTGGGGTCGTTCTTCTTTATAAATGGCTTGGATACTCTCCTGCAAGGGAACAGCATTGTGGGGTTTGGGCACAATGGAGCCACGAGGCAGAGATAGAGAACCCCCATCTCCCTCCTGCCCACAGGGGGATCCCACACTCACCTGATGGGCTCAATGGGCTGGGGCTCGGGGGCTGGTCTGCTCTGGTACATTTTGATGATGTTCCCAATCTCACGGCTGGGTGCAGGACGTGCCTTAGGGCCTGAAGGCTTCACTACAGGTGGCTCCTTCTTTGGTTTTGGTGTCTCCTCTTTTGGATTTGGCTCAGGAGGTGGCAGAGGGGAAGCAGGAGCTATTGAGGTGACAGCTTTAATCAACAGACCAGCAAAGACACAGGAGAAATCCCTTTATCTCATTTGACCTTCCCTTTCTTTCCCTCTGATGCTGACTGACAATGGCCTGACATTCCTCTTTCCTCTCCTGTCAAGATGCAGACTCCCAGAAGAGCCAGATCCTTTCCTCCTCTGCCTGGTGTTTCCTTTCCTCCTGGCCTGATGATCCTGGAAAGTTCTTCCTTGTCAACCTGCTTGGGTCTCCACTGCACATCTTACCTGGCTTTGGTTTAGGGACAGGTTTCTCTTCTTTCCTCTTCTCCAGCTCCTCTTTTTTCCTCTTCTCCAGCTCCTCTTTTTTCTTCTTCTCCAGCTCCTCTTTTTTCTTCTTCTCCAGCTCCTCTTTTTTCTTCTTCTCCAGCTCCTCTCTCTTCTCCTCCTCCTCCTCCTCTTCCTCGTCCTTCTCCTCCTCCTTTGGCTGGGGTTTTGCTGGAGGAGTCCAGGTTTTGCTAGGTCTGACTTTCTTCACTCGGATGTGCTGCTCTCCTGCATAGAAAGGGGGACTTGAGCTAGTCAAACCCACACCAAAAACTGATGGCACAGTTCCCACTCTTGCCTCAGTCAGCAAAAAAAAATTTTCTAGAGTGAGGGAGACTGTGGCAGTCACAAGCCCAGAGATTTCTAGAAAACTGGCCCCATAACAGCTCACAATCTGAACTGTAGCTAGCTGAACAAGAACCCCAAAGTCCTGTACACACATCACCAGCAGCTCCTGCAGGGATTAGCTGGATTCCAGACAGGGAGACAAGAACACCTGGGCATGCCAGGAAGGCTGCAGAGCAAGTTGTTATGATGAGTGAAATTCCCAAAGTGGCAGATGCTCACCCATCTTCTGGAAGTATTCTCTCTTCTGCTGGAAGGTTTCTCGAGGACAGTCATCATCCTCACTGCTGGAGAACTCCTCTTCCATGTATTCATAATCCTGCAGACAGTGCACAACTTGTTTAGTTGGCACCAGTCAGCAGTACCTCTGCAGTGCCCTTCAGCTCAGGGGTGATTTTGTCTCAAAAAGTTCTGATCTAGAGCCTCTCCACATCCAGGAGTGTCTCAATAGGTCTGTTTCTAACACAAGGAACCCCAGCCAAGCACAGAGAAGAGGGATGATGTTAGAGGACCAACACAGCTTGCTGGAAGATAAAGCATAATTAATTCTCCTGTGGAAAAATTCAGTTTAACTGGAAATTAATTGGCCAACCCTGCAGCCAAACCTACAAAGAGCAAAAGCCACTAAGGTTTGAGCCTTAAAGACTCAGCAAGCAGAGTTTGAAATGTCTCAGCATCATCAGTGAGCACAAATCTCTTCATTCCTCTCTGCCAAAGCACAGCCACACAGGGATGGACACAGAGCCAACACCAAACATGAAATTCAACCCAAATCCACCAGGGATGTTTGTTCCTCATACCAGCTCTTTTGCCTTAGCTGGTGGCTCTGGAGAGCTTGATGGTGTTGCAGCAGCCTGGCTGCTGGAAGGCTTCTTGGGTTTTGGGAGAGTGGCTGGGGCTGAGGCTTGTGCTGGGCTTGAGACTTTTGGCTTGGAGTTCTCAAGAGACTTTTTCTGCTTCTGCAGCTCCTGCTGGGAAATGTTCATGGCCTGAAGGGTCATCTGCTGGGCCTGAGGAAGGAATTGCATTGCCCATGAGCTCTAGGCTACACAAACCCAGCCATCAGTCACAGGCTTTCCTGTTTTTCACTGTTAATCAACCCCAAAACATCCACATAATGCAAGGCAAATTTCCTAAGGCACGCCAGGGAGTCTTCTCCCACCTGGCCAAAAATGTAGAGCTCCTAAACCCCCCCAAAAGGCTCAGCTGGCAGCCTGGCACTGCCATGCATTCACAGGGCTTTGCACAGATAGCTGAATACTGCAGACCTGCAGCTGTAGCAAATCCCAGCTTAAAACCCCATGGGAATTACAGCTGAATCTTTTCAGAGCCTGCTCCTCACTCACTGATGGTGCCTCAGTGTCCAAAGGGGCACGAAGAGGGTTCCCAGTTTTGCAGTCTTAAATAATCCCCACTGCACAGAGTTCACATGAGCACAGAGTGACGCAGAGCAGGCCCAAAGAAGAGAGCTGGGCTCCCCCTCTGAGGCACAAACACCAATGTGTGGCTGTTCCTCAGTTCCTGGGGCTCCTGCACTCACCATGAGCATGGCTTGCTGGTTGATAAAGGCTTGCTGCTGGGCTGCCAGCTGGCTGGGATCTACAGCTGGAACCACGGGCTGGGGCATCACCATGGCTGCGGGAGACAACACAGACATCCTCAAAATCCTGCAGGTGAACATTCCCCACAGAGCCTGAGCATCAGCCTGGGGAGTTCACTGAGCCCCTCACCTGACACTGAAGGCTCCACTGGCCTCCCCTCCATCCCTCCCCTCTGCAGTCACACAAACACTGCTCTCACCTGGCATAGGTGCCACCCCACCAGCCCCTGGCATCATGGGCATCCCCACCATGGAGGGCATGGGCTGGTAAACTGGTGTTTGAGTCATTCCAGACAAGCCTAGAGGCAAAAGAACAAGAGCACGGTGCTTTGGAGAATCCCAAATGAGAATATCCTGAGCAACCCCAGTGAGCACTTCTGGTGCTCTCCACATGCTCCAACCACAGCAGGACACAGCAAAACTCAGGAGGAAAAAGGAAAACCTAAGAAAAATGTGTGGCTTGCTAGATTTTAAATATCAGTTTCCATACTCTATTTCTGCAGCCTGGTTTAGGACACCACCATTCTTCATGATTAAGCTTATAAATAATTCCTGCCTGTGTATGATTACAGAGGGTTTCTCTTGAGGGCTGGGCAAAGATCTCTGGGGCTGGGACTATCACATCCATAATGGTCTCTTTGCAGTGGGTGGCAGGGCTGGATGGACAATGAGCCCTGGCCTGGGTGGCATTGTGTGTCACGGGAAGGAGCTGTGGGGAGAGAGGAATTCCTCTGCTCTCAGCAGTCAAGTCCCATATGGGGTCACAAAGAAACCCCACTGAGTGCAAAGCCAGCAGAGCAAGAGGTGTGGGGTCAGACTCAGCTGGGAGGAGTCAGCACAGAGCACACATCTACTGAATCATGGTGTCCTCACCAGTGGCAATGGCCCTGGGATGCCATCATGTACCTCACTCATCCAAGAAGCCACATAAGTGACAAACTAATAGGGCTTGTCATGCCCCAGAGCCTCTCCAACAGCCAGAAGTAGTTTTTGTCTCAGGAATGACTGAACTGGACATTCCCCACCCTTCTGAGACTGCTGGGTGTGTTCCATGCAGATTTGTCAGTGCCATTTATATATCAGTGTTTGACCCCATGCTGCTGCAAATGCTGGAGTCTTAGCTCCACAGAAATGAGGAGAAGTAAAGAAACCAAACACACAAACCAGAACCTCTTCAGGGTTCAGACTTACTAACCCAAGGAATAGCTACAGATGATGGGAAGTTCTGTAAAAAAGTAATAGGAAAGATTTAAACCACCCTCAATAAAGGCACCAACTTCTCTATGAAAGCACGAGGTGAATAGAAGGTGAATACAAGACTTACAAGTATTTGTCTAGGGAAGAGGTGGCCTGGGTCAGAAACAAGCTACCTGCTGCCTTGACCCCAAGACCAGCTTGAAAAAGAAATTAAAAGAACAACAAAGCAGTTCCCTCATCTAACACCTTCCCCAAAGCCTCTGTGAGTGAGGAGTGCAGCCTGTGCTAAAGCCCAGTGCTCTTCATGAACCAGCTGAACTTGCAATAATTAGCATTTAAGGGGCTCCCTGATTTGTGTTCACTGAAGGTCATGTGGTCCCAGGTGTCCCCAGCTGTCCCCAAGCCTCTACTGACCTGTGGAAGGGAGGATTCCTCTCTGTGTGGGCCCAATCTTCCCACCTCCTTTCATGCGTCTGGTGAGAATCTCCCTGTTCTCCATGTCCTGCATCCAAATAAACCCCAAACAGTTATCTGAGCTCAGAGGGACAGACATTCAAGGGCATGTCTGAGCTGGACAGGGACAGTGAAAAGGCAGGAAAAAGCTCTGAGGGCTCCCAGGGACAGGAGAGCTGCAGAGGGAAGGCAGGAGGGAACATCAGGGCACTTACAGATACTCTGGAGCCCTGATGCAGCACAGGGCTGAAGAGATCATCCACATAGTGATCCAAGCCTACAGGGGTCCTCAGGTCATCTCCAAACCTTGGATCTGGAAGCAGAGAGAAGCCTGATGACAAGGCAAGTAAGAAACATTCCCCTGCCTCCAGTCCCCATGAGTTATGTTTCAGAGTGGAGCTCTACAGCAAGAATCACCAGACTCCCCCTGTGCCCTGATGCCCTGGCTGGGGCCCACCTGGCCCTTCCCAGTGTCAGCCACAGCCCTGGGCAAAAGCTCACCTGGATGGTGAATAAATTCTGGAGGCAGGCTGGGTGGGGGGAAGGCAGGGGCCTGGATACCTGGAGCAGGAGGGATCCTGTTGAAGAGGAAAGTGAGGTGAGGACCAGAGTGATGAGAAATGGGTGACAGGGCCACAGGTGGTGGGGCAGGAGGAAGAGGAGGCTCACGTGTCCAGGTCAGAGGACTGCAGGAGGCTCCTGTCCCTCTCTGGAGTGATGGGGTACTCAGTGGGGGTCCTGGAGGAGCTGCTGAAGTTGCTGGTCTCTTCCATTTCTCCAATGAGGTCCAGCACAAAGTCACAGCCCAGCAGGTCCTGCCAGGTGTTGCCAGTGAACATGGAGACAGACCACCCTCGAGTCTTGTCACAGCCCCTGGGAGAGGAACAGTGTCCAGGCAGGCAGGGGAAAGGGAGAGGAAGGAAATCATTACATTCAGTTGCTTCTTGTCTTGTCAATCCTGGCTTAAGTCCTTTAGATTTAGGATGTGAATCAACTATTAAGTGCTCAGGGTTAGAAAAAGATTAGAATCATTCAAGAGTTGTCCTTTCTACTATTTTTTTTTCTCTGAAGCTGCTCTCACAGATCACACCAGTGGTTCCTCTGTTCCTAAAGGAGCCCTTTGTTTGGTTGAGGGTTATGTTGAGGGTGAAGAAAGGAGCACAGGCTGGAGTGGGCAAGAGTGAGTATTCTACATGTGTCCATATAAATCCCACCCTGCAGACCAAACCAGTCTGAACCTTGGAGCTGGTGACAGCCTCTCTCACACCCCCAGACCTTCTGCCATCCTCTGGCAGTACCTTGCACTCAGGATCCAGGCTGCATACTGCTCCCCAGTCATCCAGGACTCCACCTCAGCTGAGAACTTCTCCTCTGGCACAGAGAACAAAGTCAGTACCCACAGTGTCCCTGGCAGGACCCAAAGCAACACCCACATCCCATAGGACACAGGCAGAGCCAGCTGGAAAGTGTCACACACTCCTCAGCAGCGTCACAGGGGGACTGAAAGCTCATGGAAGGCTCCACATGGACACATTCACAGCCAAAATATCTATTTGATGGCACAGGTTGGCATTTCCAACCTGACAGGGGAAAACCCTTGCAGTGTCCTTGTTTGCTTGGGGATCACTCTACTCACAAGGAGCCAGAGTAGGGATGTTCTGTGTTCAATTGATAGAGCTTCTGCTTGCTCAAGAGGCAGCTTCAGGTAATATTTGAGAAGGGAGAAGGGCTGAAAGTTCCTGGAACAAAATGCTGCTGCATGGGCTGTGCTGTAATGGATAGCAGCCCTGTAGAGATGCACAACCTGAACAAAGCTCTGTTGAGCAGGGCTCAAACCCAGGACAATCTCATCCCTCAGCATGAGAAGCAGGACCCACCGGGCCCAAACTTAGCAAGTTTTGGGTCTAAATTCTAAATTGTTTCCCCCATGGCTGTACCAGCAAGCAGTGTTCTGATCTGCTTTGGGAGAATTATTTCCCAAGTGCTGATTTCTGCGCTGGAAAAATCCTTAGAGGTTAGGAGACAGCAGGAGGGCAGAAGACTGAGTTACCATTAAAGGTGTGAACATCCAACACCATCTTCCCTCTCCTCTGGTTTGCTGTCCACTCCAGCTGGGTGGGAGGGTAAGCCCGGGAGGGGGCAGGCTCTGTCTGTGGGCTCTGAGTCAGGATCTTGCGCTGGCAGACAGCACTGTACCCCTCCATGCCATAGTCTGACACAAACCTAGGAGAAGGGAACAGCCTGCAGCACTGCTCACTCCCCTTAACCCTCCTGTGAGCCTGCCTTGGTCTTTTCTCCTCTTACTTCAGCAGAGGCTTCTCCAGTGCTGGTGAGGGGCTGAAGCAGCTCAGCAGAGTGGCCATCAGGACCCAGCCTCGCTGGCTGCTCTCTGTGTCCGGGTTCCTCCAGGTCTGGGAAACCACCTGGCTGAAGATTTCGTTGCGCAGAGCAGCATCACTCAAACCTCTGTCAGCAATGTAGTTGCCCAGCAGGACCTCCTGCCAGCCACGGAGGCTCTTGTCACCAATGAACCGCAAAATCTGGAAGCAAAAAAAGAGGGCAAAAAAGAGAGAAGTGGAGCTGTAAGCCTCCCAAAACTGTGGGGTGAGGAGTTGTAGACACCAGGATGTTCGGGGGCCTGAGTAGCCAGCACTCAGACTGGGGTCTGTCCTCAGGTTTTTGTGCACCACTGAAGTGCTGGATAATTTGGGAGGCAATTTTTATAGAGATTGGGGTGGATCTTGACTAAAAGTCAGGGTGAGTTCAGTCTCTTCTGAGGTATGACTCAGAATTTGGTCTAGGGCAAAATATCTCCCCTGGGGCAGGGCTCAGACACACAGGTAAATTGCCACAGGGTATTTGCTACTGAGCCCACTGAGTGTTTAAAAGCCTTGGATACAGTTAATATTATACCGAGTACTATGGGATGTGGTGTCTCAACACTCACTAAAGAAATGATTCAGCTTCTTGGCTATGCATATCGACATCTTCAATGCTTTTTTAGTTTGTATTTCTCACCCTCAGGTACAGAGTGATTTCCTTCATCCTCTACACTTCAATGTGTCACAAATAGGCAGTTTTTGAAAGAACATTTAAGAGTAACAACACTTCTGAAAACACTCAATGGTACAAAGTGTGTCAGAGATTCTCTGAGAAAAACAGGTCATGGTGATTGTTTAGTTCTCATGGAATCCTTTATAGCAAATCCCTACTTCATTAGCAAGAGAGAAAAACTACCTTTGATCTTTAGAAAAATAATAGTATTCTTAAACACAATCCTATTCACAAGATTTTATTGAAGCTTATGCTCTTCTATAATTGGGATCACAAAGACAAAACAAGAAACTGTTTTTAGGTATTAACTTCCTTAATGAGCTTATTTTAATTCTATGTAATTCCCAAAAAGATTACCAGATTTACTTAGAAAGTATCTGGAGTTTCATTCTATTTTAAACCACTTTAAAGAAGAAATACAAAGATATATATGTTTCATATCCACAGAGATGAAACAGCACCATCCCCTTCACACAAACACTACAGAGTGAGGGTGTGGCTCCAGGTGTACTTTTCCTGATGACAAAGTCCCTGCCCTTTTCCAGCCTTTAGACAACAGCTCACTGTCCCCTCTTGGGTACTGACACATCTGTGAGCCCAAGGTGCAATCGAGATGTTTGCTATAAACCACATTATGGAAAAGATCTGGGTTAAATGAAACGTTTTTATGACTGATAGATGAGTAAGTGGTTAAGACAGACTTCCTTTACCATTGCTATTGAGTTTGGAATATTGGGATATTAAAGTTTAGCAGTCCTGTTCCCTGGCAAATTCTGAGGCTCCATCACCAGGCAATTCACTTTGATTCCAGCAGTCTGTGGCTGGTCTGTGCCTCCCCAAAAACACAGCAACCCTAAGGGGCTGTGTGTGATCTCTGTCAAGCTGCTCCAGAGCCTCGAAGGAACAATTTATTCTGCTTTTCCAGCCCTCCATGTATTGTAAGAACAGTCTCCAGCAACTTGCTGTGTAAAGGCATCAAAACATTGTCTGTGCCCATCTGCTCTTCAGCAAGGTCAAGAACAACATCACTTACCAGTTTGTTTATCTCAAGTGCACTCTCCTGGTGTTCAGCATCCAGGTGGGTTAAGGGGTGCTGCAGAGGCTGACCAGGGGCAGGGAAATCTGGCTTCTACAAAGAAACAAAAAAGGAGAGAAATATTTGCTCCTGGTGTTGCTAAAACCAATGTGTCTGCCCACAGGGGAAGCAGTGAAAAGACATAAAAAGAGTTCCCACCTGGAAGTGTGATTTGATGAAGGAGGAGAAGGGATAGCTGTTAATGGTGGGTGGGAGGGAAAGGTCATCCTTGACCTTGACTTCTGGGGGCTGTGTCTCAGTTATCTGGCTGGCCTGTGCTCGCTGTCGACCTGCAAGGGAAGGAGCTCTGGTGTGGTGGCAGGACACAAAAAATTCACACAGCAGCTTCTGGCTGACCTGCACCTCACCAGCCCCTGCTCCAGGGACACCCAGCCCAGCCCCGCTGCCTCAGAGCCCTCAGCAGGCACAGCCTCACCTCCCTGAGACCACAAGGGCTCTGCTCAGGAGAGAGATTTCACAGCTCTGATCTCTCAGACTCTTCTCCCCAGGGAACACCTGGAGATTCAAGCCTGCTCTGCAGCATTTACAGGCAGGAAAAGCTGAGCCCATACAGAGATACTGCTGACAAGTGCCCAGTCTACAGGGAAATGAGAGGTCTTTGCAACGAGGGATTTGTCATGGATAAGAGAAGAGCAAACATCACTAAATGAAGGGATTTCTCAATGCAGCCCGGCTCCTGTGCATTCCTCTCTCCCCAGCCGTGTCCCCTGGTGCTCTCCCATCAGCATTTACACCCCATCAGCTTTCATTGCCAGCAGTTTCACTGCTCCCTGAGCTCCTCTGGCTTGCATTGCTCACTAGACCAGCTGATAGTCCCTGGAGGGCTCTGCCATGAAATGTGAGGTGTCTGAGAATCCTGCACAGTCTGCTCCAATTCACCAGACTCTTCTGCCTGATTGTCTCCCTTACTGTCCCCCACAGGCACAGCTGGCTTTGGGTTTGACACCACACAGAGAGAGAGAGGCAAACCCTGCCTCAGCCCGTTTGCAGCTTAAATATTCACATTGTACAGAGAGCTACAGAGGAAACACAACTGCACATTAATAATGCTCAAGGTCAGATCAACAGCTTGTGAAATTAGTGCAGTTAGTGGTATTTTGGTGATTTGAAAATCACTTGGTTCATCCCTAAAATGATAAATTAACACAGGCTCAACTTGTTACATTGTGGCCTCCTTCAGTTGTTATATTGTTATATCCTCAGTCTGATAAATTGTTCTATTTCAAGTTATTACATTGTTCCACAATCAAGTTGTTAGCCTGCTTCTCCTTCCATTTTAAACTTCATTTTGAGGAAGTAATTTTTAATGAAACCTAAAAATATTTCTTTGAAATTGTTAAAACTGACATTTTCTTCCCCTTTAATTTCCTTGAAGATTTTAGAATAGGTAAAAGATGGGTTTAAGTTCCTCCAACCCAGATACTCATCTCTGCCAGAGACCTGAGTTCATTAAGCAGTTTGCTGTCACATAACTTTGACCAGAGACCATCCCTGCCATCAGTTCTACCAGCCTAGCTCAAAAGAAGAGCTGAAAAATTAACAAAGATACTGATTTTCAAGGTGGTGTTCTGCCCCCTGACCCAAATTACTTTTCCTCCCTAGCATGGTAGAAAACAACATCCATCCTTTTGCCTTTATCATATTTACACTGCAAGGATAATGAACCAAATCCAACCCAGCAGCAGGGAGAACAAACACATACATTGATATAAACCAGGAAACAGTGAAAATGTGCAGGGAAGGGAGGGAAGGAAGAGGATTTCTCACCTTCAACAAAGTGCAGGAGGGCTGAGAGCTCTGCAGGGATCTCCAGCAGCCCCACGTCCTGGAGAGAGAAACAAATCAGTCTCTGGCTGCCAGAGGAGAAACCACACAAAAACCCTGAGCTGGGACTGGGTGAAGCTGCCTTGGAAAAGCTGCCAGGACAGGGATGGAGCATCTGAGGCAGAGCAGTGAGTTCTGCCTCCTTCAGAACCATTGCAAATAGGGAGGCATTGCACCAACACAGCTGTGTGACATGGGTCAGCAAAGGAGGGAAAGGGGAGCAATTCCTAAATAAAAAATCAACTGCCACGTGGGAAATGACAGGAAATTTGGCTTTCTTTGACTCATCCCACATTTCTGTCAAGTCTGGCATATTGCACTGTAGAGATTGCATCTGAAGGGTAAGGGCCATTTCCTCCTGCACTCTCCTGACATTTTTCTTTTGATTTTTCTATATCCAAAAATGCTACAGCATAAAATGAGACCTGATTCTGATATTTGATATATGATGAAGGTTCCTAAGTAAGCTCAGATCTCCACCTGGGTAATCCAGATGAAAATCTGGCCAATGAGTTTTGATTTTTCACTGGTTTGCACCTTGGACTGCTGCAGGGTAGGAAGCAAATGGGCCAATATAACACAGTGTGTCAGCATCACTGCAAGGAGAGTCAGCTCAGGGCATTTCAGACAGAACTACTCAGATTAAGGCACTATAAAACCAAGCCAAAGTCACAAAATCAGAGCTTTTGGATTTTTTTTTTGTTGTTTCTTCTTTTTTGGTTTTCTTTTTCAGATCTGCATAGTAAAGCCTTTTGTTATCAGCACATTATTCTGACATCTCTCTTCACATAAAACTTAAAGACAACATTCACAGCATTTTTGGTCAGTTTGATTTTGTTCTTGAGAAGACACTTCAAGTCTGCTTTTCAGTGGTGTATTCAGGAAGTGGACTGTGAAATTCACAGTTCTGGATCCACACCTGAGGAAACAGGTGATACAAGAGCACCCAGGGCTAATTATTCTTGTTGTTACTGACAGATCTATACAGAATTGTGGATAATATCAACTCAGACTCCCTTGATACAGACACTGCAGCCAATGTGTGTCCAGTCTGGACAAATAATGGCATTAGTTAGAAGGGTTGATACAGGCTAAATGTGTTATGAAGCCTTTAATGCATCTCCTCCTCTACATCAGCTTCTTTTAGTATATTTATGCACAAGTGTCTCATTCCCACCCCTCAAAACAGAAGATGATCACCAAAAATAATCTTCCCTCCACCTCTGAAGACCAGATTCAGTGCTGTGAACAAACACAGTGCATTGAATCAGGACTGATTTATGGTGCCTGGCTGTACCCAGAGTATGGGAAACACTGAACTAATGAAATATTTCTGTATCAGAAGGCCCTTTATTCCATCTAACCTGCATTCTGTACTAGATATCACACCAGTGTGTACACCCTCTACATGTTCTTCTGTTCCCCAGCAAACTTGGGCTGAGGAGACACAAGGGAGGGAGAACACCTGGATAACCTGAATTTTTTTGATCTCAGACCCTCCCAGACCATTTGACAACTCACCATTCCTTGGCTGGGACTATTCTCTGTGTCAACACAGGCCAGGGAGCTCCTTCTTTGTTTCCTTTCCCTCTAACTCCTGCTGTTAGGAGATGAAAAGGTGATGGAGGGTGGGAAAAGATGTGTATGAAGTAAATTCCAGCTATTCTGGGGGAGATGCTGTGGGTGGGCAGGAGATGATGTCCTGCTCCAGCAGATAAAATGACAGAACAGCTACAGACCCCAACAGAGTGTACGGAGATGGGGCTGAGTTTGCTGGAACACCTCCAGCCCTTCATGACACAATTCAACATCAAGAGCCTCCAGCACCTGCCCAGCATCCTGCCACCCTTTTCCTTGCTGAGCCTTTCATGTGGCTCAGGACAAAAGCACCCAGCAGCTGCCAGAAATATTCACCTGCCTCCTTCAGCATCAAAGCACAAGACAGCAGCCTGAACATGGACAGGTGGACTCGTCCATGGAGAGGAAAGTGGGAGGGATAGCAAAAGCTAAACTCCCTCACAGCTCTGCCCTGTCCCATCCATTCTGTTGTTCCCCAGCCTCATCACTCACCTGACTCCTACTGGGAGATGGGGAAGGAGGGTCTCTGTCTCTGCCTCTGCCTCTCTCCTGCCTGTCAGTGGGGCAGAGCAGTGTGACTACATGGGAGGTGGTGAGGGCTGGGCTGAGAAAGACAGTGACAAGCTAAAGTCCAAAGGGCAGGGCTGTGGGGTGGGGGAAAGGAGGAACTTTGCAGCAGGTGAACTTTGAGACCTTTGTTGTCGCTACAGCACGTACAGAGACCTCAGCAAACAAACACTGAAGGAGCAGAAACAGATTCAAAAGAGCTGCACTGTTGTGGTTACCTGGGAGAAAGAAAAGCTGGATCCTGTCCAAGTGGGAAGGGCAAGAAACAGAACAGAAACTCACAATGTGCTGGACAAGGTAGGAGAGGAAGCACCTCTGCAGGTTTGTACCAACACCACAGTCCTTAACCCTCTGCCCCACCATGCCCTCAGCCATGCCAGGAGCTGTGCTGGCTCCTTCCCTTATAAAGCTGTGAGATGTTTGTTGCCACCCTAAAGATGAGTGGTCTGATTTCCTCTTTCTGATTTTATGTTAATAGTTTGTGCAGAATACCTTATATTAATTTGACAGAGCCATGGCTCTCTCCTGTACACCATTTTCCATCTTCTCAAGTCCCTGCCATCCTGTTCTCACCCCAGCTGATTTCCAAGAGGCCAAGGGCTTGAGCAGCCTGAGGCAGCTCTAAGGGATCAGGGGAGGATCACTGTGGACTGAGGAAATCCTGCATTTCAGTCACCATCAGAAATTGAACTGGACAACCAAAAAATCAAGATGAATGACTCCTTACAGCTTGAGCAGAACAGCAGCTCTGGAGACCACAGATGGAACTAGCTCTTGTCTCATGTAGGGCAGCCTGAAGTGATGCCTGCAGAGGCTACCTAGAACAGAGGCTTCACAGAGTTAAAAGAATAAAGTGGGTATTTATTAAAGGCCATGAACAGATACACCTTGGGCAGTGTAAGGCCTTGCAGAGGCTGCGCCCACGATGGACAACAGTCAGGAGATTTTTAGACATAAGTTTGGTCTATCTGCATATCAGAGGTTAATAATCCAATTACAGTTCAGGTAATAAAGTCACATTCCCCCAGTTTGCTTCCCCCCAATTCACTTTTGTTTATATTTTTCAGGGCCTGAGGCTGTGATGGTAACCTTGGTTCTCAGGCCTGGAGATTTTGTTTTGTCTGACCAAAATGTGAAGAGAGCTTACTAACACTCTGTATGGAGTTCATAGTTATACCCTAATGCAGTACAGGATCTGAAAAATATAAAAGCTGGAACTTAAGGCATCGTTCCCACAGCCAGGCCCATGAATCAGCTGTGTTTGCAATACCTGTGCCAATTCTGAGTGTCATTTAGAGAGAGAAGGCTCCAGCCTCTGTGGTTCCTTCATTTGATTACATTCATATCAGATAGAAGGTGAAGGACACCTCACTGAGTCATTCCCAGTGAACCTTCCAAAGCCATCCCTGCCCTGGCCTCGCCCAGTCCCAGCTCGCTCTGCTTAGGGCAGAAATAGCTCCTGCTGTACACCTTGCTCTGACAGCACTCCTGTTACCTGGCAGCGCTTCCTCCTTTGAATCAAAGGTCTGGAGATTAAAATCATGGTTTTGAATTGCGCCAAAGTCTTCTTCAGCCTCCTGTAACGCTTCCTAGAGGATGAGATGAGAAAGGAATTGTTTAACGAGGGACACATCAGCCACACAAACACACCTGGAGCAGGCCAGGAGGAGGGGCCTGGACATCCCCACCTGGCTGTCCCTTGGCAAGGCCAAAGGGCTGTCCTTTGGCTGGCCTTGGACTCCTGACCTGGCCTGGTAACCTCGGAAGTGAGCCTGGATGACCGTGACCTTCTCCTGGAGGACGCGGAGGCGCCGGCGCCGGAATTTCCTCTGCAGGGTCACAACAGCCCAGCTCTGCCTCTGCAGCCATCGCCTCTCCAGCAGCTGCCTGGCCTCCTCCTTCAGGAACACCTGGGCAAAGGCAGCAGCTGCTGACCACGAGGGAGGCAGCAGCTTCTCCCAGATTGTTATTATCAATAACAAAAACTGCTGGTTTGTCCCTCTGTAGCCTTAAAGGGTTCTTGCTAAGAAAACTGGGGAGGGCAGGAGGCACAGGTGCAGGTGACAGAGATGGATGCATTTGTGGTGGACAGAGAATCAGGGAGGGATGAAGGTTAGCAGGTAGCAGGTTTTGTAGGTAGCAAAAGTAGAAGCCCAGGAATGCTGGGTACAAAGGACTTGGCCATGCTACAACAGCCTGGAACTGGAGTCTCCTGTTAATCAGAAGTGCTAAAAATGCCTCCTTAGTACTTGAGACAAGAGGCAAAGGTGAGAGGGGAAGGTGTGCAAGGCCCTCCCTCCCTGGGCAGAGGCTGAGCTCCTCTCAGTGCTTTGCCAGCCTGGAACTGGGTGGGAACTGAGCAGTGCAATCCAGGTGAGATTCTCTGTAGGCATCACCTTTGTCACCCCAATCTGGTAGAGATCCGAGGGGCTCCCCAGCACGTGGGCCAGCACTGCTGCACAGCCTTCCCTCTGCTTCAGGCTGCTGGGTCTGCTCCCAGCCAGGAGCCCGTACCTGGCACGGGAGGAGTGGGTGTGACAAAAAACAGAGCTGTACATGGAGCCCTCAGAGAACAAATCATGCAGGGCTGGGGGATCCCGAGGACAGCCCTGTACCTGGCCAGGAAGCTCTGGAATGGCAGACGGACTGGGTACCCCTCCTTTTGGATGTGGATGGCCTCCAGTATCCCGGAATGTCGCAGCTGGCAGGTGACATATTCCACATCAAAGATATTGGACAGCTGCAAAGATAAAGCGGAAGAAAAAATGAAAAATGAGAAATCAAGAAAAATTAAAGAGAGGAGACTGAAGGCAGGGAGTTTAGAAAGGGTCTCCTTCTCTTGTCCTCTCCTTGGATTGGATCTTGCCATGGGCTGTGGGCAATGGAACACAAAGCCCAAGGAATACTTTGGTGTCCAGCTGTACCCTGGCTTCTGTCCTGCAGCACAGGATTAACTCACATGGCCACAGGGAAGGGTGGGACAAAAATCAGGAAGAAAAGTCTCAAGGTATCAAATGAAACAAAGAAGTTTAAATGCCAGTAGTGAAAGAAGAGCTGTTGGAGAATGAATGAAGGAACTGAGGGACTCCATAAGGAGCTCGGGGTGCTGCCCTACCTTCCTGGGATTAGGGGTGATGCAGCGGATGAAGAAGACATGGCTCCTGGAAAACAGAAGGGAGAACCTTGGATCCCCCTCTCTCTGTGCTGACCCTGGAAGATTTCACACTTCTGTGTGCCAACAGCATCTCTCACCCTCTCAGCTTGACTGTGAGGTCCTGCAAAGACTGCTGGAATTTGGACACCAGGGTGGAGGCCTGAGGCCTGAGCCCTTTGCCCCTGCCCCCCAGCTCCCTTCGCTGACCATAGGCAGCTTTAGCCCTCTGGAAAATGTGAGACACTACCTGCAAAAACAAAGGAATTACCAAAACTCACCCAACTATGTGGAAAGAAGAATCTCTTCTACCTGAAACTTAAGGGGGGTGTTTTCCCTTGCCCCTGGCAGTGTCAGGAATGCAGCTGCATCCTCTGTGTGTTTTATATATAAAATGCCTCAATTGTGGGCAAAGACAATTTGTTCAAATTCCAAGTAAATTCAATAAAATAAAACTTGTGGTTTCTCCAGGTTCTCCTGACACCTGATCAGCAGCTTTCTGCTTCTCACATAAAGACAATGAGTGGATCATTGTGTGTCTGCAACAGAGATTTTCCTCCTGACCCGCTGGTGTACCTCGAGGCGGCTCTGGGAGAAGATATCCAGCACCTCTGGCCTCAGCTGGTCACGGTTTTTATTGAGAAACTTGTGGACCTGCAGAGGCAAAGTCTGATTGAAAGCATTATTCAGACCACTCAGACAGGCACGGAGGCGCCTTACACACTCTGGGACTGGGGACAGGCAGCTGGAGAGGTGGAACAAGGAGAAAGCTTTGGAGGAAGAAGCTGGTTCTTCCTGCTGCCACCAGGATAGAGAGGACAATGACTTCTGCTTTTCTACTTCATATCACCCAGCAGGCTTTCACCTCTCTTTTTTGTTTGTTTGTTTTTAGGTTTTTTTTCCAGCAGCAAGAGCTTTCCTGCATTTCCAGGCCTAGTGTGTCACTGAGGGCAATTCCTATTTTGCTGCTGCCCAGAGGCAGCTTAGTTGGCTCCCTTAATAACAATCTCCTCTCTTCTGATAAACTGATGCTCTAGAGGGATGTGCAGCCACAAGGGGAGAGCTCTGATCACAGAGCTGGTCCATCAGGACACGCACAGCTTGCCCCCAGGGTGGGTTATTTCTGCAGCTGTTCTGAGCCCCTGCCAGCTCACCTGGTAGGTGACAGGACCAGCATAGTGCTGCACAGTGAACTCTGGCAAAGGCAGCCTGGGCTTGGTGTACCAAGGGTTGTTCCCATGGTGGTAATGACACTTCTGGAGGAAAGTGTGGTCTGTGGCCTGAAAAAGAGATTTCCTGATGCTGCAACACGTTCGGTAGGCTGAAAAGCCACTGTTAAACATTGAATACTTGTGCAATCATTCTGGAAAACAGCCTCACCTTAACCATCCTTCGAAAGGGGTCCCATGAGAGGGCTGAGAGCTCCTCACCTGAGTCAGGGATGTCTGGTCATCCAGGATGCACAGGATGCCGTGGGGCTTTGCAGTAAGGAAATCCAGGCACAACTTGCTGTATGTCCTGGAAACAGGAATCCAAGCTAACTGCTCCTGGCTGTATTCCTCCTGCATGTTAAAGGCCAAATCCAGCCATGAAAACAAGGACAAATAGAGAGAATTAACAGAGGGATTTGGGTTGTTTATCAGGAAGTTAGTGTTTCACTGCTGTTAGGAACTTGCCTAAAATTGTCTGGTTTTGTCTCACGAAACTTCCTCTAAAGCCACTAATGATTTTTCTGATTTCAGAGAAAAAGGCTGCTAAGCTGAGTGATAAAGTGAACTGTAGAAGGCAACAAGTCTGATAAATAAACTTTCATCCCCAGGACATAAGTGGTACAGAAAATGCTACAAAAAGCCAAACAGGAGTGAAAAGCACCCACTCAGGTCTGGGCTCTTTGATCCTGACCAAATCACTTAGAAAATCTGGAAACAGGAGCAAGGTGCTAACAAAACCTTCCTCCCTTAATCTACTGTAGAATTAATAACAGATATTAAATAGGCAGCTCTTTGGACTGGGATTCCATGGATATTGTTTAAGAGGCCCATTCAGTTCCCTGTTCCCTGCTGAGGGATACTCTGCAGGCACCTCAGCTCAGTCCATGTGTGCTGCCCGAAGGTGGGGTGAATTCCAGAGCTCCACTCACCTCTTCCTGGGCAATGACAGTCTGGCTGAAGAACCACTGCAGGTGTTCATTGGCAAAGTTGATGCAGAGCTGCTCTAAGCTGTTCACCCCCAGATCCTGCAAGGACAAAAAGGAATCACCCCTTCCAAGGCCCAGGGAGCTGTGGCTCCCTGTAAATGCTGCACAGGCTGAGCTGAGCTGCTGATTCTGCCCAGAATGAATGAACCCTGACAGTTCAAACCATCTTCTGTCTGGTTTGGAAGCTCTCAGCCTGGTTTACTGACTAGGTTGAACAGCCAGAGGTGAGATAATCTGTGAAGGAGCATAAAGAAGGAAACACCTACTCTTGGATGCACAGCCCCACCTCTGTATTCCATTGTTTTCAGCATTCATTGGGACACAGAGGATTTAACAGGAACCCCAAGTAAAATTCTCCAAGGCCTTGGTGAGCACATGCCCTCACTGCCCAGGCCATAGCAAAAGAACATGAAAAATAACCTCAAAGCCATGGATGTCCACAATGCCCACGGCACAGTCAGACTCCCAGGGAGCCAACCACTCATTGATCCTCAGCAGCAGCCACTCAAAGAGCAGGCAGGACAGAGCTTTGGCAATGGAGTCCCTGAGTGGGAGAGGGAAGAAGAACGAGTTACTGCAAAGTCAGCACCTCTGGGTGCATCTCACCCAGCCAGACATCAGCAGAAGTCACCTGGCATCAATGGCTCCTTCTACAGACAGAGGGGTGAAGATCCGATCATAAGATGTGACCTGGATACACAAAGAGACAGAATTTACTCTTATTATCTCACAAAAAAACCCTTTTTTCTTTTTTTTTAATCCACAAGGAAGTCAGCCCAATTAATAAATAGATGGGTTTTTTTTCTATTTGGCTGAGAATTTATCCAGATATCAAAAGAAAAACTAAACCCAGAATTCTGATGCCAGAGGTGGGAGTCAACTGGCCAAAGTGACAAACCTGAAGCCACTCATGTCAGAAAAGTGATGAAAGAACTCCTAGATGTGAGTTCTGCCATCTTTCCAGAGCTGCCTTGAAGGGTTCAGCCCATCCCAGCCATTTTATTCCTGCTGTTACCTCCCAGATTTTGAGCCTCCTAAGTTTAGGACATTCTGTGCTTCGGGAGGAATGAGCAATCACCAGACAGGTACTCACAGTGACACGGTGAGTGACAGCACTCTGCAGGAGTTCTGCTGAGACACACAACAGATTGGCCACAATCTGAATCTCAGTGCCACTGGCAATGGCTGCGTGTTCAAAGGATTCTTCCTAAATAATAAAGTGTTCTTTATTATATATTACTGTCTATATTACTACATATTATAGATAGGAACAATGGGTGGGATATGAGGTCCCTTTAGCACCTCAGAGCTGGTCAGAGCCTGGGTAGGTTCATTTTGGCTCCTTAAAAAGCCAACCAAGCTCTGATGACATTTGTTTGCCTCCCATCTTCTGTCCCTGCCTCGACCAGTCTAGAGCCCAACACTGAAAGGACAGAAAGGTCTTCAAAGGATGTTATCCTCAGGAATCATGTCCTCAGTCCCACCACATGGGACAAGAGCAATATTCAGCACAAATATCCTGTTCCCAAGCAGTTTGGATTACTGTACCTCATAGGAGGTAAAGCAGATGTTCCCCAGCTGCAGAATGGCAGCCAGGACAGCCCAGGTGGAGCTCAGCTGATCATCTGAGAGGCTGATTCCCTCCAGAGCTTTCACCAAGACCAGAAAATCCTGACTGTCCTCCTTCCCCAGGACTTCACATGCTCTGCCCTGAGAGAAAATGGACAGATAATCGTGATCAGCCCCTTTAGCCTCAGGCAGGGGTTAAGCCACCATCAGGAATCTCCAGAGAAGTCGTTCAGCGTTTAAGGACTGAAGGAATCTGAAGAGATGAAAAACACCGCTAGTGGAAACTCAGCATTTGTGAGGGGCCAGTATCCTTACCCTCTGGAGTTGTGAGATTGAGATCTCTCTTACTTACCTGCCAAGTTTCTGCTGGAATTCCAGCACAAGCTCCCCAGGACCCCCCTGCCCTCTGCCGGGAGCTTGGGAAGTGGCTCCTGAGTCGATTCCCAAATAAATCCCGGCAGAGTTGCTCCCCCAGCTGCTTCCAGATGCGGTTCTGTGCACCCAGGGAGCCACCCAGGGTTCCAGCCTGTCTCACCTGGCCACAGAGCTTCCCTCCAACATGGGCTTAGCACTCCTCTGCTTCTTTTTTCCTCTACAGGAGGACGCTCCTAGAGACGGCCTGTGACCCTAAAGGTCACAGAAATCCTGGGTCAGGGGGTTCTGCAGAACCTGTTTGTGTTTAAGGCATTCTTTGACCATAGCTCCCAGCTCTCAGCAGATTTTGGTGAGACAAGGATGAGGTCCAGGCAGCCCCTGGGCTTCTTCTTGCCAAGATCTAAGATAGATTTTGTCAGTCTCTGGTAACTCTTTTGCGCATAATCTGATTTTTTCTCCTTTTTTCTCTGCAGCAGGCTGGGATATTTCTGTTAATTATCACCTTGAAGACTTTGCTTTGCCAGACAGGAATAATTAATCACCCACCAAGGGCAGGGCCCTTAATTGCCCTCCATCCTCGAGTCACTAATGGTACCTGTCCATTCCTCGCCTGAAGGCGAGGCGATAGCAATCACTACCGAGGATTCCTCCTGACCCGCAGCTGCTGCGAAGAATTTGAATTTTCCACCTGGGAAAGCTGACTCACGCTGAAACAGGAAAAATCTCTTGCTATTGTCGTGACCTCCTTGATTATGGAAAACAAGCTTTAAAAACCTCAAACAAAACAAAACCCACCAAAAAAAAAAAAAAAAAAAGGTGTTCCAAGATTGAGACTTGATGTAAATCTGACGAACGAAATTCAATGTAAATTTAAATTTATTGCAATCAGCAGTGGTTTAAAATCTGCACCCATTGACCCAGTCGATAAAGCAAGTGTTTTGTAGAAGATAGAAATAAATCCTCCCTGCTTTTTGCAGTCCCACAGTAAACCGCAAAGAAACGCAATGAGAAAAGGGCTTTTACACCACACGATGGAGCCATGAGCCTACACAATGATTCCTCATTAAAGTTCGTCCTTTCAGAGTGGAAGGGGCCTGAAGGTTGAGGAAATGATCACAAAGGAGACAAAGATATTGACTCTTAGATCAGATACGAGAAGGAGCAGAGCTGCCTTCAGCACAGTCCTGAGAGCCCTTTCCAGGGGAGCAAAGTGATTTGGTGCCTCCCCAACCAACCAGAAGGGATGCCTGGGCCATTTCTCTCTGCACAGCACCCTCAGCTCACTCACCTGGTTCAGGTAAAAGTAGGACTCTGCCTCCTGCAAGAACATCTCCTCTTTCTGCTCCACGGGCAGCCCTGCCAGCAGCTCGTAAAACACGTGGTAGTTCCTCTCACCACGGGCCTGGTGGGACACATCCGTGGAGCTGATCCATGCCCAGCTCCAAACCCCTCCAGAGCACACTCACAGAGCAGGACACAGCTTCTGGGCTCAGCAGGACAAAGTCAGAACCGCTTAATTTGAAAAGTTTCCAGGGTTTCCCACTGACACCTTAAGGACATTCTGTCTGAGAAAAGTCCTTTTCACACAGGTCTAGTATTTGGCCATTTCCACACTCCAGACATTAAGAAAAAATAATTGAGGGAAGATTCAACTTTCAGTAATCCCTAATAAGTGGCTTAATTCAACCTGTTTGAGACAGAGAAACCTCCTATTGTGTTCAAGTAAAAGAGATCACCCTGTGCTACATGGAGGGGACAAAGCTCTTGCTAGTAGAAGAAATGGAAAGCAATTCTCATACTAATTCCCACCCCTGTTATTTAGCAGTAAATTTAAGATTAAATGTTGATAAGGGAGAGAGGGGGCCACTGGTCCTCACCTGAAACACCACACGAGACTTCTCCAGCAGGTATTGGGAGATGGATGTTCCCACCACGATGCCACTGAGCATAAGACAATAGATCCTATCAGAAGCTGGGGACAGGTTTTCTGCAGATAAGAATAATCTCAGGGGCATAATCCACCTGAATTTCCAAAATATTTTGACAAAATTGTGGAATTTCCAAGCAAGTACAGAATAAGAAGGAAAGTCCTAATGTGGGTAGGAATAAAGGTGAATTCTCCTAACAGTCTGAAACAACAGTCAGAGTTCCACAGAGTGTCTGTGCCTGATCCAACTGTGAATAAATGCAGACAGACCTTAGAGGGCAGAGTGAGTGAGCAGGAAAATAGCACATGAAACCCACTGCAGATAAATGTGAAGTGATGGGTACAGACCCAGCTTCACATAAACGGATCCAGTTCAACCACTGAGACCTGAGGGTTTTGATAGACAGCTCCATGATAGACAATCAGAAAAAAACTCCAAACAAACAAAACAAACCCAGAAGTTAGGAAGCAGGCAGGCTCCAAACAGAAAGGTGTTTTTCACAGAACTGGTTAGACCTGTGAAACACTTGTTGAAGGCTGTTGCAGAGACGTCAATTTGTATGAGTCCAAGAGATTGAGGAAAACTCCTGAGCTGCTGCAAATGTTAAAGAGCTCAAGGGGTGTTAGGGAAAAGCATTGGGTGTATTTGGGCTGGTTTTGCCTCAGGCAGTGCTTGAGGTCAGTGCTGAGGACACAGCAGGGTATCAGGTGGGTCCTTGGTATAAACCAGTTCAACTATTCTTATGTTCTTAATTTAACACTCATCTTGAGAACTAAGATCTGTTCTTTTGGGAGGAAACGAAAGAAAAGCAAAATAAGGGTGTAAACTTGCTTGTTTCCTACCCTGATGATTACAAGAGTGAAGGGGAGGGAAAGTTTTTGTGTGAGCTCTCAGCAGGGCTCCCCCTGGTCTCACCCAAACACCCCTTGGCAGCTGGAGGGGCCCGAGGAGATTCTTCCACTCACTGTCGCAGGTGGACATTCAGCAGCTTTCCAAAACGGCTGGAGTTGTCGTTGAGGATGGTTCTTGCATTTCCAAAACTTTCCAGGATGGGTAGGACATTGCAGGGCTGTAAAGAAAAGAGAAGAGGGAACGTTTCAGTAGCAATCACAGGTTTTTAAACTCAAAAGGGGTTTATGTACCTGTCAGTTTGAAAAGATAAACAAAAAAAAAGAAAAAAATAGAGGGAATTCACTGATATAATTCTCACATGGGTAAAAGATGTCTTTTAAAATGCACCCTGGTATCATTATCTCTAGCCAGTGGTGAGTTGCTCTGTGAACTCTTTACCCTCCCTGCTATAATCTTTCAGCACTTCTGCTCTGTGTTTGTTCAGATTCACCTCCCAGACTCTGCTAAAAGCTCTCCATGGCAGCTATCAGCTCTCTGTTCAAACAGATACTTTTCACAACATCAGATCTCCCAGGTATTAAAATACAGAACTACAAATACATCAGCTCTCCTCCAGTCTTTGTGGGAGCTTCACCTTGGACCACAAACCCTCCCAAGCCCATCCAAAGAAATAACATCAGCAGCATGGCTTCTCTCCCCTGTCTTTGGCTTCTTTTCCCTGCCCAACCCTCAGAGCCTCCTGCCAGGCTCACTTGCCTGTTACCTGTCTGATCCTGTGGCTGTCAGATCCCTGGTACAGCATGGTCAGGTATTGCACAATGGCTTTGGCAGCTTCTGTTTTACCTGATCCACTGTGCCCACTGCAGGAGCAAGAGGTGGAGAAGTTGGCATCAAAACAGAGGTACCAGATGGAGGCACAGCAGAGGCCCTGCTGCAGAAAATCAGGGGGGTTGTGCTGATTTACAGCTGGAGATCTGTCACCCATTGCTTGAAACACTGAGGCAACCTGACAAAATGGGCCCAAACTGGATTCCACTGGGGAATATCAGGCTCCTTCTCTCCCGTTCCTCTCAACTCAAGTGAAACTGAACCCAAACTGTATTTGCACAGAGTGAAATAAAAATCCACCTTATTCATGCTCTCCACAGGCAGCCCTCACATAAGAGGCAGAAGGATCAACTTACAGGCAGTGAAATACAAAAGTGGAACTGTTACATAAAGGAATTAAAGGGACTCCAACAAAGCCCTTCCCTTCCTACCTGATGATGACACACTGCTCCTGCCCTGAGGACTGGGACAGCCTGTAGGCCATCTCTGCTATGGCAAAGATGTGTCTGCATGGACAGAAAGAAACCCCCATTAACTGACCCCACATCTCCACCTCACAAGGGCAGCACTGAAAGGTTCCCCATCAGGGATCTACACCAGAGATGGGCCAGTGTCTTGGTTAGAGGAGCTTGACCTAAAAATCACAGAATGGTTTGGGTTGGAGGGATGTTAAAGACCATCTCATTCCTCTGCTGTGGGCAGGGACAGCTTCCACTAGAACTGATTTTTCCAAACCCTGTCCAGCCTGGTCTTGGACACTTCCAGAGATGAATTTCAGCTCTGTAGAATTATAGGCCCAAGCAACTACAGCTTTTCCAAATGGGCTGTTCACTTCTGTGACATTCACCCTGCTCCACCAGAGAGCTGGAGGAAAAGAAAATACTTTCTGGAGCACAAACAGAACAAAGTTTAGAGAGTTGAGAAAAAAACCAAAACATACGGGGCATTTTTTGAGAGAGTCCCTTGCTGGTACTTGGTAGCCATATCTTTGGAGTAGATACTGAGGTCTTTGAAAGGATTCACAGAAATCAAAATTTGTCCAATGTAAGTCTAGGACAAAAATAAGAAAAAAATCTGGTGACTTCTTAGAATTTTCTGAATGAGGAATGCAGTTGAATTCATATATTAATACAAATATACAAATTCCATTTAAAGGAATATTATTTATTCTGACTGTATTGCCAACATATTGAGAACACAGCTTTTCAGTGGTCATTTTCAAATCTCTGTCATTAATAATTTGGGATAAGTGAGAACCCACTGGTCTGTGGTCATCTTCTCTGGCCACTATCTAATCTTCTAGCTCCACATGAAATTAGAGGCATAGGTTTGAACACTTGATCCAGTAAATGGAAAAGAGAACAATTAACCACCCACAACCAGATCTGGACTGCAACACTGAAATGTTTGCAGAAATTCTGAGATTTGTTCTCAAAATCCACAATTTTTAACTCAGAACTTCTCTGCTAAAGTAGGAGATTCCCACTAGAAGCATCTGAGGCTAAAAGGGAGCTCAGGTATGCTCACAGTTTGGCAATGAATACCAAAATTACAGAGAAACTCTGGAACTTTCAGATTTTACCCCAGATATTTCATGCTACCTGATTTCTGAACAAAAGCTACATGAGCATATTTTTTATCATTGGTCCCAGTAATGAGTGAGATTCTTGGTGCATAATTAAAGCTCGATGGCATAATATAAATTATTTTCTCTTAAAGCTCATTTTTCAGAGTGAATAAGCACTGAGGAAAACCAAACCAAACATCACTATACACACATACATAAATGAGATTGAGATGGAACCTCTTCTTCAGGCACAGCAGGACTGAGCTCTCAGAGACTTCCCTACAAACAGAGGAAAGGACTCATCAGCCATAAGCTTCACTTGCATGTCTTAATATTAAATATTAACCTTTCTGCCCTCCCCAGAACCACAGAATATTCTGAGTTGGAAGGGACCCACAAGGATCATGGAGTCCAGCTCTTAAGTGAATGAGGATCAAAGATTTTGTGGGGAGCTGGGACTGAAACTCTTCACTGCCTCCATATGGCTCCAACATCTCCAGGGTTAAACACATCAGAGAATGGAGCATTCAACATTCAGAACTTCCTCTGTGTGACCACAGCCCCTTGCACAGCCTTTACAGGTGTTTATCTGAACAGGATGACAGGAGGGGAGGATGTGTGAGGAACAGCATCAGGGGCTTATCTTTCAACAACAGCAGTGACACAAGGGTTTAGCAGCTCTTAAAGATTTAGGACCTGAATTTCTCACAGCTGAGGGCAACAGGAGTCACTAAAGTCAGAGATGCCAACGTCAGTAGGCAAAGAACAGAAAAATTTGCTTCTCATCCTGCAAGCTGTCCTTTCTTACCACTCACTTCATACAATAAGGAAGGTGTGTTAATTCCCAGTTCTGTCTTTCTGCCATATCCCAGAAGTCACATCAGCCTCTAAACCCAATTTCCCCTGCTCATTGAGTATTTTGGGGTTTTGTTAGAACCCATTTCAGGACTAGGAGCCATTTAACAGGAGAGACAGAGTTCGAGGGATGCAGCTGTACAGAATTCTGCTCACCAGGCAGAGCTGCTGGCTCTGGGGTGTGACTGCAGGTTCTGCAGCAGAGCCTGGGGACACACTCTGCACCTCTGCTCCTCCCCAGTGGTTCAGTGTAGGTCCATAATTTAAATACTAAAATTCAGTCTTTTTCTTGGCTTTTCAGCAGAGCATCAGTTACTCAGCTATGATATGCATCCAATCAGTTCTATTTTGCTCCTACGGAGGAAATATCTAGCTAAGGATCTATAATGTGTTTTCTATTGTTGAGCCACCTTTGCAGGAAAACAAGCAAGCCCCTGTGACCTGAATGAGCTGCAGACACTGGGGACACCTACTCCAGTCTGGTTAGATCTTCAATCTCCTCAACTTCTGCACAGAGCTCTTCACACACGTACACCTGAAAAGAACAGATACATGACTGAAAATCAGGGGAAGTTCAGTTCCATTCCAGCAGTGGGGACAACACCTGTACCTGTTCCTGCATGAACTCCATCTCCAGCACGTTGTCAGCAACATCTTCTGCCTCCCACTGGTCCTTGCAGACCCTCCCACGGCTGCTGGCCAGCTGGGGCTCCTTGGAGGTGGCCCATTTGCTCAGGTTCTCGATGGTTGGCCGTGGCAGCAGCAGCTCCAGGTTCAGCCACGCTGCAGGGTCACAGCCCTGCCCCTGCTGCTGGGACCAGTGCACACCAGGAGTGGCCATGGATCCTGCAGTCTGGAGGACACCTGGACCCTCCTTGCTATTCACCTCACTGCAACAATCTGATATATGAATTGGCTCCTCTTCTCGACATGACAGGAGGCTTTGCTCACTGCTTCTCTGGCTGGGATCCATCAGAGATTTGGGAAGGTCACATTTGAATCTGCAACCCTGTTGCACAGGAGTGACAGATTTTCTCTCTGATGGAGATTTCAGTTTCTGTAGGAAATAACCATTGCCAGAGCCCCTGGACAAGGAGTTCTTAACCTTAACCAAGCTGTGGACTCTGGGGAACACTACAGCAGACTTGGCATCAGTAGCACTGTTCTTCTTATCCAAGCATGGAAAGGAACTGGTTCCTTGAAGAGGGGAATCACCAGGAGGCAAATCAATGTGTTCCACTTCCTCTACCATTTCAGGACCACCTTTCTCCTCCACTAATGAAGCAGAAGATCCTTTGTCCCTTGGCTCAGCCCTCTCCAGCTGTCCAGCTGCACCAGGGAAGGCTTTGCCAGACCGACCAACCCACCCAGCAGTGCTCAGAATCCGGATTGCCATCCTACTTCTGAATCCAAAAGCTTTGCTGCTCCTCTTCTTCTTCCCAAATTTCTTCAAGAGCCATCTGGAGATACCAATAGCACGTGCCACACTCAGCAGTCGAGCTTTCAGCCTTGCTTTCCTGGCAGGTTTTTGGCCAAGCCAGCTGGTGACTTTTCTAAAAGCAGAACAGGTGTGCTTGGATCCCTCCCCACCATGCCCAGGTTCTGTTTCAGAAGGTGCCTCTGCAACCACTACTTCTACTTTCTCTTCTTTTGCCTTTGTAGACTGGCCTGAACTCTGTTTATCTTTTCCAATAACTTTTGCAACTTTCTTCTTCTTTCCAAGGAGCTGCTTATCAGAGGACTTTTTTGTAGTTGTGGAACATCTTGAAGTATTTAATCTTTTCTCTCCAAAACCCTGAGCTGTGTTTGGTTCTTTTTGTTTACTGAGAGTTTCTAGAGTAATAGGTTTTGAACAGATGTTTTCAACATTGTTCAGGTCTGAGCTGGTTCCCAAAGAGATCTGGGCAGGATTTGGTTTCTGGCTTGGTGATAGTTTGGTCTCAGCATTTTTATGTCGATTTTCCAGACTGAGGGGGATTTGGGATTGAGAAGAACATTTCTTTGTGAACATCAGTGCTGGTAGGTCCTGCCCACTGCAGTCTGAACTGTCCCTCTGTCTAAATCCAGCCTCTTCACCTTGTTCTGGGGTCTTGCACTTCCCAGGTTTCTCCTTCAATGTCCTCTGCTGCTTGGAGAGGAAAGAGCCATCTTCCAGCTCTCTGCCTTCATCATTCACCTTCTTCTCCTGTTCACATTTGCTAAGGTGAACGTGGAGTTTTGCTTTCACAGCAGTTGGGAGTGGTTCTGGTTTGTTTTCTTCTATTTCATCAATGTTCTCTGCAGTGCTGCTCTCCCCACTGCTGTCAGAATCCACGTGTCCATCTTTTGACATTTCTTCCACTCTGTCATTTTCTAGTGTATTTTCCTTGTCTCCTTCAGTATTTTCCCTGTTCTTAACACTCTTAACTTGGAGTCCTGAAGTGCTTAACTGATTATCTGCCTCACTGCTCTCAGCTGGAGCACATTCTGGTTGTCTCAGCACATTGTCTGGCTTCCTCATTTTCTCCTCTGCTTCCAATCCTGCCAATTTAGTGCCTTCAGCCTCAGATTCAATTTTTCCACCTGTGGTCACCTGCTCCTTTTCAGGTTCAATAGATGCTGCCTTGCTTTCCTCAGCCAGCTCCTTGCAGCCTTTCCCTTCACTCACAGGAGGATCTTTGAGCACAACTTCTTTCTCGCTGTTGCCATCTTCCTCTGAAGAGCTGCTCTTCTCTTCACTGCAGGAACTGCTGCCCTCCACTGCCTTCTCTGTACCCATTTTGTGGGTTCCATGGCCTTCACTGCTGGAGTCAGAGCTGGAGCTACCTGAGCTTTCCAGAATATTTTCACCCTCACTTTCAGTGATGACAATCCTGGTGAGATTTACAACAGGCTTTTTCCCAGTCCTCTCACCTTTTTCCTGTGCTGTACTGCCTCGGGATTGAGAACCAGATTTCTGCTCAGAAGCCTCCTTGGAGTCCTGATTCCCTCTGTGCTTTCCCCTGGGGTTCTGTGCTTTTTCTGCCAAGTTCTGTTTCTGAAAAGGATCTTCAGCACCTTCCACTGTGAATGCCTTTACAGCCCCCAGCTCAGGACCCATTTCACCAACACCAAGTATCTTTCCACACCTCCTTTTAAAATTCCGTTTCTTCCTGTTTGTGATGGCTTTTCCCTCCTTGTCACTGCTGTCCTCACTCTCCTGCCCTGATATCATTTCCCGTTGGTTGCAGGCCTTTCCTTTGTTCCCCTCCAACCTGGACACTCTGTGTTTTCTCCCCAAACCAGATTCACTTCTATCATTTCTCCTGCAGGCCCTTTTTCTCTGGAATAACTTCCTGTGGTCATTTTCTTTGCTTTCCTGAGGCCTCCCCAGCCTCTGGATTTTTAAGGGCTCATCTCCAAGGCTGTCACCATGTCCAGGCAGTGACTCTTTGCCCTTCACTTGGCCTCTGCTCTTACCTTCCTTCCTCTTCCCACTGCAGATCTTTGAGTCTCCTGCGGAGTTTTTCTCACAATTTAACACCTTCTCTTTTCCAGCCTTTTTCTGCTGAGTCTTGGATCGGGAAGGAGGCATTTCCTCAGTGTTCAGGAATATGTGAAGGCTTCTCTCAACTCACCTGTGAAAGGAAATGTTGTGCATTTTGCTGTGAAATAAGCTACAAAGGGAAGCCAGATGCTCCT
Organism: Thryothorus ludovicianus; assembly: GCA_013397245.1. NCBI lineage: Eukaryota > Metazoa > Chordata > Aves > Passeriformes > Certhiidae > Thryothorus > Thryothorus ludovicianus. The sequence continues at coordinate 564,890 of VZTB01003126.1, read as the reverse complement.
GAGCACAAATTTGCCTCATTTCTGTGGAGCCAAGTAAAAAGCTGCTGCCCTGAAAGCAGCTACCTACAATTAAGGGTTCTCCAACAATTGTGTCCTTAGGGTTCCCTCCAAACTTGCTTTTTTTTGTTCTGGCCTAGAACTGATTTTTTTCGAGCCCTCCTGGACACTCTGCACAGAGCAGAGTTCATCTCTTAACACCAATCCTCTTCCCTCCCTCTCTTTGAACAGGACTGTCACACCTGTAGGTGTTTGGTCACCTCATTTCAGCCTCCCCCCCCTCACCATTTAATACCCCAATACTCCTGGCCTAGATCTCTAAATCCTGCAACAAGACTTTTGTTACCGAGATTACTGGCAGCTGAATTAGACCCTAAATCCTCAGTACAGAATAGTTGTTAATATTCTGTCTTCCTGGGGGCTTAAAGTTGATTCAGCTTCTCTACAGTGCCAAATGCAGGAGAAAATAATAAATAAAAGTCTGCTTTTATGTTCTGTTGCTAGATAGTCGTGTGTCTGCAGAGCTAAAGCCTTCCACAAAACAAAAATGCTGAAATTCTTGGATGAGGAGGAAGGTCAGGAACACTGCCCAAATTTGTAAGGAGCTTAGACACAGGAGTTTGGTTTAACTCACTGTAAAGACAGGACCCCAAACTCAATCTGGGTTAGAAAGTGAAAAGCTGGAGTTCCCAATTCTTCAGAGACAGAGTTTTAGAGCAGATTGGTTTGTAACACCACTGTTATTACTGGGAATGGGAAGATGAATCACTGTTTATATAAACAATTCCTTTGACATCAGACCTGCTCTGATTAAGTGTCCTGGACCATCTGCCTGCTGGACACACTGCAGCAAGAGAAAGATGCTGCTCACCAGTTTTTCAGCTCCCCTCACCACACACCAACTTCACTTAAATCACTACAGGAAAAAGAACAATTCAATGGCATTCTTCCTTTTCAGAAGAAATAATAACTCACATCAGAGAAAGGAGATCCTCAGTGCTGTCAAGAAGCACAGCCTGAACCTACAGATAAAAAGAAGAGCAGAAAAGCTCACGCTGCTATTTTAAGACCAGTTGGGAATTGTCTGTCTTCCCTGAGCACAGTGGATTCTCCCAACTCATACAGAAGAAAGTACAATCATTAATATTAAAGGAACCTGCCTGGAACTTAATTCTTAAGTTTCTTTTTTCATTCACTGTACAAATTGCTCAAACCCCTGCTTTTATCACTCTGCACAGTAATTTTTTGTAACGTACCTACACTGATTCCAGCGAGCTGCCCCGAGCCTGGATCACAGGTGACATCCTCAAAATGGTAACACTTTCCCTCTCCCATGCCTTATTTCCATGCAGGTCCAGGTCTGTTCCAGAGTTCTTGTAAGCCTGCCCAGCTGTGGACTCTAACAGGGATTGTGGCTGGGCTGTGCCCCAAGAGCAGATAATTACATGTATATGGAAGGAAAGTGGCATCAATAATTCAAGCTTTCTCATGGTACCTTTTGAACTTTGCAACCAGCAATATCAGCAGCTGGCTTGCAGAGCTTGGGATAAAAGAAGAGGTGGGATTTCACCTAGGTCAGGGTCAGATGTGGAATGATTAGGTGCACTCCCAAAGAAAGACTGAAAGGCTCAATTCCAAAACCAAAACACATCTGCTATAATGCAAGAGGATACCAGACAAGGCACAGTGAAAACTACCTAAAAAAAAAAAAGCTTAAGCCAGTGAAAAGAATTAAATCATAGGCTCCTTTCTTCTGCAGCCCTGGAGTTTTATTCCAGGGAGCCAAGCACAAACAGCTCAGCCTCTGCTCTCTCCTTGCCAACACCAAGCTCTCTGCTGAAATAGGAAAGCAGTTTCCAGCTCGGCACTGAAAAGACTGCAAAACTGGCACCATTTTTGCCCTCATTATGCCTAAATCTCAGTCCAAATCAAGCAGAATGACTAAATCTCCTTTCAACTCGAATTTCCAAATAAAGTCGTTCTCTATTTGCAGACAGGCTAAGGTTACTCACAGCCAGGTTTTATGTCCGTGAAACTCTTTAATTCAGGGACGATTTTGCCCCTCCTGGGTTGTTCTCAAGAACTCAGGTAACAGAGCAGGCACAAGTGCTCAGTGAGAGCTGTACGTGCAGCCTCCCCCTGCTCACCCCTGCAAAGGGAGAGCAGGATTTAACTCTGAGGATGCCCCTGGCTCTGTAAATTTTCCTGCCCCCTCCCAAAAAGCCTTTCCAGAGGAGTTGGAGATTAAACAAAATGAACTCGGGTCTGGCCAGCCACCAGAACAAGAGACCCAAACATGAAATGTGATTTTAGATGCTTTGCAGCATTAGTTTGGTAAGACCTGTTTGTCCATCTCCTTCCAAGAGCCCCTGGATGTTACATTCTGTACTTTGAAGACTCCTTCATAAAGAAGCAAAGATAAAAACTGAGGGTTGAGCTGGAGAACTCAAGAAACATTTTACCTGAGCTTTCTGTCCCTGGATGCTCCACTTCTCTTAGTTCCCAAGAATGAGGCTGTAGAGAAAAAGTGTAGTTAATTATTTCATCATGTTCTTTTATTAACTGTCCACAAATAACCCTCTGCAGAAAGAAATCTCTCCTGTAAAGCCCAGAATGACTGATGGTGTCTGGATCATTAATTCCTTAACAAATTTTGGAGAAAAGCCCTGGGGCTCTTAGCTCTAAGCTTCTAATGTGTGAGTGTGTGTGGCAGGGAGGAGAAGCTGCTCTGAAAAATTCAGCTCTTGAGGAGGAAGTGGCTCTAATAAACTCCATCAGCAGCAGCTGGAGCCTCTTCAAGGCCCTGCATAGCCCAGGCAGCACCTGAGCTGCTGCTTTGATTTCTGTGATTTGTCAGAAGCCTCACATATTTGGGTTTCACCCTGGGATGGCTGAGATGAAGCCACTGATCACATTCACATCAGATTCCTGTCTGTTTGGAGCTCCCTGAGATGAGAAAGGCTAAACTGGTGCTGTGCAGATACTCCCTCCCCAGCCCAGTCTCCAGCCTGGCTGTCCCAGCACCTCTGACCTGAAATCTCTGCACAGACTGAACACATTTGTTTGCCTTTTAAAGTGCTCCTGGTAAGATGCTGGCAGTTGGTTCATATCTCATTAAAGGGAGAGGGAGATAAGCACCAGGAAAGATGAAACCCTTCCAGATTTCAGGTCCAGATCCCCAAGTATAGTGGATCGTGGAGTTTCCTAAAGGCTTCTTCATTTATGCAAAACACCAGGTCCTTTCAGACAGAATTCAGCCATTATGATTTTTGAAAATTATTAGAGAGTGGTAAAACATCAGAATCACCTTTTCATTGTGAATTCTGCTAAAGTTAATTACATAAAATAAAAGTTTTTGATGCTATTGCATAAAAGAGACATGAAAAGGTAAATTCATTTTAAAATACTACTAAATCACACAAAGAGTAGAAACTGGCTGTGATTGAACAGAGAAATTACACTTTGCATAAATTCCCAATCATCTTGTTTGCTTGGTAATGGCTCAGGTAAAGAGATTGGTCAAAGCTATCCTTAGGATCATCTGTTTTTAAGATTAAACTCTCTAAATGTATCAATAGGGTCTCCTCTTTGTTTGACTCCACAGCAACTAGAATTCAAAATCCAGTCAGGACCCTGAAGCCTGTAAAACTTGTTTGAAAATATATCTTTTCTATATATCTCCCCTCCTTCCTCCCACCCCCATTGCATTAATATAAAATATCTCCACTCTGTCTTCCATATCATAGTCTGCCTCATATTGACAGAAAATATTCTCCTCTGAGCCTGTACCCCAGGCTACTGAGGGAGAATTCCTGACCTCTCATTCCTGACCTCTCGCTATTTCAAACTTGTAAAGGCTCTGCTGCCTTCTTCCAGCTATTTTAAGACAAGCCAAAAGGTCTTCAAGGGCCTCTTCCCCAGCCATAACCCGAGGAAGCCAAATAAAATATTCATGACTGCAAGGAGAAACCAAAACAATTAAGTTACATAGGTTTGAAAACAGCCCCCTTTAAATATTTCAGGAGCACTTTGTTGCCCAATTGTCACCCAGCAGGGCTGGATGATCCTGTTACACTGCAAGGCAGAGTCCTGTGGCCCCATCCCAGGGGTCAGGGACAGCCCCAGGCTCTGGGCAGGGATCTGGGGGAGCTGGAGGATTCTGCCCTGTGCCAGGACACGGCTCAGACTTCTCCTTTCTAATCCCCTGAGTGACCTCTGTCCATGTCTCAAACCGAGGAGGCAACAGCCTGTACCAAATTCAGCCCTGGTTTGGTGGCATCAGTGTGAAATACAAATCTGTCTTTTGTGTCAGGTAAATACAGGCAAAGTGTGCACTTGTGATTGTGACATGAGTGCAGCCCGACCACGGGACAGCTATAAAGATGAATTCCAATGAATAACAAAGGAAAATAAAAGAAGGCCTTTGAATCTATCCTTTGTTCACAATTTTGTAAGTCTTACGTTGATTTAGGAGCATTTGAATTAGTTTTAAGATGTTGCTTTTTACAAGAACTTTTTGCTTGTAGGTAAACTGTAAAGATTTTTGTAATAATAATCGTTTGAAGTATAATTTTAGAATATTGCTTGCAGTAAGGATTTTTGAAACTATAGCTTTAGAGTGTATAAAAAAAGGAGCATGCTTATCTCTAAGTCCTACCCCAAACCTTTGAAAGCAGCTTGAGAAAGGAAGATGGACATCAACTCAATGATTAATAGTTTAGACTAAGGGAAGCTGGACATCACTATCATAAGATTATTTATTTATAACACCAGTGTGGTGAGCAGTGAGCTCCTGGCAGAGCTCTGGCATGGGCAGCAGCCAGAAACAACCCCATGGGTGACCCCAGGGCTCCTGTGTGCTGCTCTGGGACTCTGGATGTGATGTTTGTACTTTATTTTTACTGAGAACACCGAGGAACCTGGGTGGCCTCGAGCTGTCCTTGCTCTCCTTCCCTGTTCCTGCTCAGCTGGGAACCATGGGTTTGATAGAGAATTCCTTTCAGTCGTTGAAATCCCCTGGATTTAAACGGGGTTTCAACCCAATTATACATGAAAGCAAGAGGCTTTTTAATGGTGGGGGTGGGCTACAGCCCCCAGGGCTGTCCTCCCGTGGGAAATGAGTGCTCTGCAGAAAGCAGCTGAGCCCCCGAAGCACAAATCAAAGGCTCAAAGAGGAATGTCAGACTGTGCAGACTGAAATGATTACACCCTGCTAGTCGAAAATCCCCAGCAGATTCTAATAAGCTTGCAGAGATAAAGGTAGAAGGAATCATGTAGCTAAGGGTGAGGTCTCATGTTACAGCCAAACTGATTTTATGGGGCCACTCCTTCCTTCCAGTGCCTTCTGTATTCCCCAGCTGTTTCCTTTGCACTGGTCAGTGCAATTTGATTTTACAGGTAAGTTGACCTAATGCTGAGCTTCCTCCTAAATGAGTGCCCTGCTTGCCTGGAATTGCTGGTTATTCCCTTATTCCACATCATAAGGCATTAGTTAGTTAAAAATTAAATTTAAAAGCACAAATGTGCGCCAAGAGAAGAAAGGGAGCAGGAAGAAGCAACACAGGAGGGCAGAACAGACCTGAGCCACAAAGGTGAAATTCCTCGAGCTCCTGAACTCTGGGAGGGAATGAGGAGGAGGGTACAGGAAGGCCACTGCACCTGGAAGAAAGTTTGGTTTGGAAACTTGGACAGAGGCCCTGTCAAAAGCAGATTATCCTATAGTGGAAACTTTCATGAGCTATTGGGCCATGCACATTTTTTATGCCCTGTGAGATTGTCTTTACAGTTTTGAGGCACTGTTATCATGCTTTAGCTACTGAAGATCTGGAAAAAACTGGGAGTTGTTTCCTGAGCCAGGCATTTGAAGACAATCAAAGACTCTTCTCAAGGGGATTGCTTCCAAAACTTGACATTTATTTTATAGGATGACAAACATTTTCTCTCATTTAATATTAACTACCCTGTACCATATGCTCTGTTCCACTGCAGATATTTAACTCCCTCAATCTTCTGTAGATAGATCCCTCTTCATTTTATGAGAGGTCTCACCTCTCCCTGTGCACAGGAGAGACTCTCACATAAATATCTCTCACCAGATATCACTGTGACAGGGAAATGTTTTACAGAATTTCAGCCACTTCTATGCAGGACACATTCCAATGGAAAGTTCTTTCTGTGCATGAGCAGATCCAGAACAAGCACATCACTGAGCAAGTTCACCTGAAGAATCAAACCTGGTCATTCTTACAAAACAAGAAGTGATCACAGCTACTTTCTGTTGATACCTGCACCCCATGTTATTAATTAATGAGGCACATGGAGCTCTGATACATTAATTCATGAGTTACTGAGAAATGAGCATTTTTCTTGTGCACTAAAAATTACCAGCTGAAATCAAACAGGATTTTTTAATGGCTTAAACAATTCTCTAACAAACAGCTGAATGGGCACACAGAACTGTCAGGAGGAATCTGCCTGTGCAACATCAGTTAACAGAGATGAACTGGAGCAGGAGTGGTTTCCATCCAATCCAAGGTCTGAGGCTTTAAAAGGGCAAAGCACTTCAGAGAAATGACATGATATTATTTCACTTTGAAATTCTCATGTATCACCACAGTTTCAAACCAGGGTGTTTCAAGGATGGACCCTGGATGCTGCACAACAGAAATCCCAGTGCCTGGTCTGACACTGCTCTTAGCAAAGGGCTCCAGGAGCCTTTAGAGCTGAGGTATTGCCACCAGCTCTGGAGCTCCAGTGAGTTAAGTTTAAAATTAAACCAGTCTTTTTCATAGTAAGTAAATATTACTTAATGCTTACATTTTATTATTTCCAGAAACCGTGCCTCACGGATCTACCTTGACAGAACTGAATTTCCTTGAGATGGATTTTTTTTTCACATCTTCATTACTCTTAATTTACATTCAAAACATCTTCCTGTAATGAAAGTACAGGCAAATATCACCAGGTCTGAACTATGAGCAAACTATCACAGCACTGACAAGATCACAGGTTATCAAACTGATTAAGGACTGTGAAACCTCCTTTGGTCACAGCCTGCATTTCATCTGCTCTTATCTGTCAGAATAAAGTCAGGAGGATGTGTTGGTCTGCAGAACAATCACACTCTTGAAAAATGCCTCTCCCAAATCCCACTCCTGTGGCTAACTTGCAGTTTGGAATAAAGCTCCCCCTGCTCTGGCTAAAGACACTTTTGCCTCAACACACTGCCTAAGAAATAACACCAAGCCTTTCTTGATCCTGCCATATTCTCTGCTTCCTTGGACTCTGATCCCAAATATCTGACTTTTGGGGTGATGTTCAGCAGCTCAGAGATGCCCTTGTGTTGCCATTTTGGGTTTTTTAGGAGCTCAGCCTTCTTTTCAAGGGCTCAGCACAACAATCTGATACAGATAAGTGCCCTTTAAGGAAGGAGAATGTGAGCAGAGTCCAAGCTCCATTTTTTTAAGTCCCTGCCATAATCATAAGCAGAGAAGGGATTGGCTTTAAACAAAAGAACAAGCAGAGTGTGTAGGAATAAGCACACAGTGCACAGACTCATCTGCCAGAGGAGCAAACAGGAGGAAGAGATCCTTGTCTTTTGAAGGGCAAGAGTCAGGGACAGGCTGGGCTCTGCCCTTGGAAATACAGGCCCTTCCAACCTCGGCCTGATGCTGTCAGGACATGCTCAGGACCATCCATCTTAAAGATTGCCAAAAAGCTCTTTCAAAATATAACTCAGCTCTGCAGACAAGAGCTGTGCCACAAAGAGCTGCAGAGCTCAGTTTCTGCTCATTTAGCTGGGGAAGAGCCTCAAAGTACCTTTATGTTTTCCTCCCTACTGAAACAGGCTGCGAGTGCAAGCAGCCTTTTAGCTCCCCTGTCTTGGTTGTGCTCCCAGCAAACTCATCCCTGCCATCCCCATGGATCAGCCAACATGCATGAGAGGCAAGATGGAAATGAGGAGTTTGGTCATACAGCAGTTTCATTACAGGAAAATCACAATTGGGAGAGGCCATTTCCACCTGAGCAACAGCTGGGACAAATTAACCCACACCAGGGTGATCTCAAGGACCATCCTGCTGCTACTGCAGCCTTCTCACACAGGGATTTGCAGGTCCTCTGGGAAGCTGCACCTAACCCAGAAAACTCACCAGATACCCCCATCATCATCATCATCATCACGTTGGAGAAAGAGGTTGAGGTGCTGCACAGAAGGAACCCAAGCACTGGGGGATTGTGGCTGAGTGAAGGCATTGAGCTCCCTGTGACCAAGGGCTTGTGGCAGATATTGAAGGAATTTTTCCACCTGGTTTATCTCAGGGATTCAGCTACAGCTGCAACACAACCTTGGACCTTGCTTGAAAGAGATAACAAAGCCTAACGTGGCTTAGCAAGAATTGCTGGGTTTTAGAAGCAAATTTCTGCTGAAGTCTGTCTCATCTTTCAGCCATACCAATTCCTGCTCTGATTAAAGACATCCCAGTCCTTGAGGCCACATAGGCAGTGGTTTAGAGGCTGAATTCAGCACCACAGCCCAGGCATGAAATTGTTTGAGCTGCCATAGACACAAACCATGTTCTAAGGAACAGACTAATTAAGCTGTAAAAAAAATTCATTCTCTCACTAACCAGACAGGCCTCAGGCTTATTGACCAAGATGAAAAGTACTTACTTTTCCTTCCAACATTATGTTTTTCTAATAGAACTGTTAGACAAACTCTGCAAATATTCAATTGCTAAACATCTGAGGAAAGTTTGTATTACTGTTGAAAAGTTAAAAAA